>CM074722.1:136623228-137057081 GCA_037306005.1 Rhinophrynus dorsalis
ACTTGTTTGTGTTTTGTATGAGATAATGATTTTCAATTGTGAAATAATTACATTATTGTGAAATAATTTTAAAATAAATCAATAATCTTTTGACATTGTGAAATAACACAGGAATGATTTGCTTTGGGGGGGAGGCAAGGGAGTGGAGGATTGCTGAGCTACTTGTTTTGCGTGACATATAGATATCCAACTCGTTGCAATGCGTTGAATACATATCTGTAATTCAAAGGGTAGTAAAAGATATTTGCTGAAGTAGTCATTAGGGTTCTAAAAATGCCCTGACTCCCCCACTCTTAACCACTTAACGACCCTGTGACATGCCAGAACCATCACTGTTTTTTTCCCTGAACGAGAGGTGACAGTCTTGGGACATCACATACTATTTACTGACAGCGCTCCTGCGGGAGAGCTGGAAGTAAGGACGGGGTCTGAAATTGACCACTCCAAGACCGGATTGGTGTCTCTTAGACCCCCAATCGGCGTGCTGTTACATGTCACATGTCACGTGTTCCGGTGCGCCAACAATGATCAAAGCAGTCCTTAAGGGAAGGTAACTTCCCTGGAATGCTGGTCGTTGTGGGGTTAAAAACATACGAATTGGAATACAGCTCCTGGGTATTAAGGTAAAGAAAGGGGTGTGTGACATATTGCAAATTATGTGCTGCACACCTCTCTCTTCCTTAAAGTGGTAACACAAAGAAGTTCAAATACAACCAGGATTTAGCAGAGTATCAATAATCAATAGTCGTGTAAGTTCTGTATACATAATTTTGTACCAAACAGCACCACAGGGAACATAACATCTTCTTCAGTGATATCACTTCTCCAGATCCTATGTTATTCTATAGAGCCTATGTACCAAGATCTCCAAAACCTAAGAAATGTTAGTGAATTGGCTGCATAGAATAACATAGGAATTGGAGAATTGATATCACTGGAGAAATTAGCTCCACTTTATCACCACTTAGTGAATAACCCCTAATATTTTGTTATGTAGAACTGAGAGGCAAGTCTGTTCCAGTCTAGAATAAGAGTAGATTACTTGTGTCTCTAACGTTGCTGATGGACTGCAGTGGTTGACTGAGGATGATGGGGGTTGTAGTCCTTACAACAACAGCTTGAGAGTCACTTTGGTGCAATGTTGAAACATACCAACTGCACCATAGGGTACACACAAAAAGTCCCAGATTGGCATTCTTTTAAATGGGCTTTTTTATCACCCTTTGAATGCAAGAGAGGTCTCTAGTGCACATCGAAGAGTCATCTCTAACATTCATGGGGCTTAAAAGTTCAAATTAAGTGAGTTGAAATGTTTTTGTCCCCTACAGGGAACTTGGTTTGTCCTAGAATTACACTGTTCCAATTTTATCCATAGATTTTGTTGTTTCTGTGTACTTTTATAGCAGGTGGCGTCAGCAATTTTGTAACAATAAATTGGCATCATATTCCAATGCAAAAAAAAAACAAAACTGTAGAAACATGCAGCTTAACCCTTTCAGTGTCAGAGGGGTACACAATGCATTGCAAAGGGTTAACCCTTTGAGTGGCAGATGGAAATCCAGCATATTACTTTGCAATGCGTCTCTCATGTTAAAGGGATAGTAATGTCAGAATAAAAGCATTAACTTTATAGTACAAAGCTGTCAGAAGCAGATTCTGGTCGCTTGACCAGATGTGGCTCTTCAGCAGCGCCGATATAACGATATCTAAAGATAAATACTTCATCGGAATGGTCTACAATGTGTGCTTGCAAACCAGGCACGCATTGTAGACCGTTCTGATTAAGAATTTATCTTTAGATCCAGGAAACAGAATCTGCTTCTGACAGAGGAGAGGGAGCGGAGAACTTTATTTTCCTAAATCTCTCAAACCATAATGGTTTGAGAGATACGAATAAGTGCAAGTATTCTCTTTAAATGTTATATAGTTAATACTTTTTTCTGACATTACTATCCCTTTAATGAATTACAGATGGTACACTGATTAAAATTGTAAAACTCAAAATCAGTAACGTAAGCTGATATTGTTTTATGCTGGTTAATATTTTTAAGAAAAATAAAAAAATGAAATATGTTGATTAAGTATTCATCCCAATTGTTGTGGAAGCTTCCAGTTTACACAGATGAAAAAATTGCTCTAACAAGGACACAACTATCATACCTTTGTCCTCCACCTGTGAACTATTAACCACGTTTCTGGATTAATAAAAACACACTGCTGAAGGATCATTGGTCAGGCTGTGGATCTGAAGAAAAAATGTAAACAAAATGCATGCTACAGACATTAGACATAAAATAATGCACTTAATGGATTACATACCTCCCAAGTGTCCCTATTTAGGAGGGACAGTCCCTCTTTGAGACCCAAATCCCCCTGTCCCTCTTTCCCACCCAGATGTCCCTCTTTTTAGCAGATAAAACAGCGTGGTGTGTATGTAAGAATATCACATTGCTCCACAACAATAAAACTCACAATAATGTTTATTTAAACTTCAGTATATGTGTTTGTACATTAGTATGTGTTAATAAAATAGTATGTGTTAATAAAATACTTTAGTCTTGCTCTAAGTCATTTATTCAGTTACACAAATATGTGTCAACAGATCATGAAATAACCTAAAAGTTCTCTGTAATGTCCTGCCCACCAGCCACGCCCCCAGCAACACCCCCTAAAACACAAGTGTCTCTCTTTGGCCATCTGATGTGTTGGGAGGTATGGGATTAGGAAATAAAATTGCACCCCAGGCACTGCCAAGAAAAGGTCATCACTCAAACTTCAGTGCTCAGAGAAGAAGGAGACTTGTGAGAGAAGCCAGAGAGAGGCCAACAATCACTTTGAAGGAGCTATAGAGTTCACTGGCAGGAAGTGGAGTGATTGTGCACCAGTAAACCCTATCAGGAGCTCTGCCTAAAACTGGCCTGTATAGGGGGGTGGCTGGAAATAAAACATTGTTCATACATAACCACCTGAATGTGCATTAGGAGTTTGCAAGAAAGCCCAAGAGTCACCTAGCTGCAATGTGGTAAACCAAGCCAGAGCTTTTTTGGCCAAATCTCCAAGTGCAACATGTGGAGCAAACCTAACACTGCCCATGGTTCAAAATACACTATCGGTGCAGCGAAATATGGTGGTGTAAGTGTCATGCTGTGAGGATGCTTCTCATCAGCAGGGACTGGGCATCTCATTAAAGGGATAGTAATACTTAAAATGTAAAAAAAAATGTTGTAGGGTTTATCCCCCTGATTAAAACAAGAGTACTCCCACTGCTGAAAAGTGTTTAATTCAAAAATTATTAATTATCAAAGTTGAATTTTTTAGGTGCAATATCACAGTGGCCTGAAATTGTACAGTGGCGCTGTTGCTACATGATCCTATGGACAGCTCTGGTCCCGGGACAATAAATCTCCATAGGATGGTGGGGTGATAGTTTCGCTTTAAATTGAAGAATGGATGGAAAATAATACATGGAAATACTGCAAGAGAACCTGCTTCAGGCCACTAAAAATCTGAAGCTTGTGGGGAAATTTACATTCCTGTAGGACAATGATCCTAAGAACAAGGCCAAATCAACACTGGTTGAATCAAGAACAAAATGGTGAATGTCATGCAGTGGCCCAGTCAAAGTCCTGATCTCAGTCCCTTCCAGAATCTGTCCAGCCATCTTGAACAACCTAGAAAAAATCTGCCAAAAAGAGTGGGCCAATTCACTCTGACACTGTGTGCTAAACTGGTACATACTTACCCCAAAATACTTAAAGCTGTTATTGCAGTAAAAGGTGGCTCTGCCAAAAATTAATGTGTGGGCTCTGTATACGTTTCAAGAAATATATTTCAGTTTTTTAATTTTTCTTTAACATATTTCCAAACATAAAGCCATTGTTACCTTTCACTAATTGGTTATGGATTTCAGTGTTTTTTAAAGTAAAATATAAAACAGAATAAACATGCAATCTACCAATTATATTTCAGAAATATTAGAGAATTGGGTACTGAATACTTTTGGAAAGCAGGGTTGTGTTTTTTTTCATGCTGAATAAAATAATCATACTTTCACTGCAGGGGGTGCATAATTCAGAAGTTATAACAGCTTAGAGTGGAACTCTCTCCTCCAATAAAGTTATTGTTTTTTAAATTGTGGTGTGCAATAAAGTGTCATTCAGTTACTCTTTTTGTTTTAATCATTATGGGCACAGAGATTTTAAATGATAAATAAGCACTTTCTGGTGTAACAGGCCATCGCTGCAGTACAGCTCAGTTCCTTAAGGCTGTCCATCGCCTTCCCTCAGCCTGTCTTCCTGTTCGTCAACCCATCCTCCTCCCTCAGTGTGTCCCAAATAATCATATGACTTGGTGCTCTCTCCCAGTATGTGTCCAGATCATGGAAGCAAAGTGAGAATGCTTTCATGTGCTCTCACTATATAACAAGTGCCAGTCCTCTTGCCAATGTTAAAATAGCCCCAGAGACATGTGGATGTCTCTGGGGCTATTTTTTACATCAGGTGGCACTTGCTATATAGAGTGAGTGCATGAAATCGCTAGACACATATTGGGGAGAGTGCAACAGGTCACATGTTTATTTGGGACACACTGAGGGAGGAAGAGGGATTGAGGAACAAGATATGAGTTGGATAGGAGGTGATGGACAGCCCTAATGAACTGAGCTGTACTGTAGCAATGGCCCCTGTTACTTCAGAAGGTGATTCTTTATAATCTAATACGTCCATGCCCATAATGATTAAAACAAAAAGGTTAACTGATTGAAGCTTTATTGCACACCACAATTTAAATAACAATAGCTTTATGGGAGGTGAGAGTTCCACTTTAAACTTGTTTTTTTTTTAATAAAAATTTATTTAGAATGGAATATGTTGGAGATGTTTAAAGTATTTAATATTTGTCCTTTCTCTGTCACTAAAGGGATTAATTAGATTTCATAAGTGACTAGTGCATTAGAGTGAAGAAAAATGCTACTATAATAATTCCATATAGTTAATTAAAAATAAGTATGTGGTTAAGAAACAAGAAGAAGCAGTGTTCAGACCTGTCTATACAAACAGCTCTGCTCTTCTAAGTCTGCTTGGCTTGTCAGTCACCTTGTTTGCATCAGTCCTGATTAGGGTGTGTGGATCAGATCCCCTAAAGAAAACGGAATATACCTTATTCATCAATCTAAAGAAGGGCATTTCTGAAGCAAATCAACTGCTGAATCATAGGAATACATGGAAACTCCCTTTGATTTTAAATTGCGCTTTAAACCTTTGAATGATAGTTCCCCATTACATTGCTTTGTCATCTCTAGCATCCAGAGGGTTTATGCCTAATTTCAATCAATAGGGATTCATTCAAATTTTATTTAAACCCTATGGTGTGTATAGTTTGCTCCAGAACTTAGCCTCTTTAGCTTAATGAATAAGGCACTTGGACTTCTGCTTTAATTGTTATGGGTCTGCTGAGATAATACAAGGTTGGATTTACCTTGTAGGACCATGATGAAATAGTGGCAGGCTGATCATTGGTTAGGATGGATATAAAGAAATAATGGAATCTTCTTTCCTACTCCACAGATCCTCCTCCTCATGCACATTCTACATCAGTCAGCTCCTCATCGAATCTTTCAGCAATGAATTCTCTAGATGGACACACTTCATACATGGGGAATTCCATGAATGCCCCCAGGTCCATGACAACAAACATGAACTCAATCTGTTCCCCAGGGAATAACATAGGACCTCCATATCGAGTGATCACATCTTCCATGGGACCTCACTCTCTGTCTCCTCCAACAGTACTCAATTATCCTGCCCATGACAGTCCACAGGTAATACGCTTTCACAATGAATTGTCCTTAAGAGTCCTACTGAGTGATAAATGGGAACTATGGCTATTGGAGTAAGTGGCTGTCAACCTCTTGGGTGCTAAAGATGTTTGTAAAGCACTGACAATTAGTTGGAGACATCTATAACATCCAAGAGGGTCTTATTTTAGGTAATCATGGGATTATATGCTTGCTGATTTTAAAAATGTATGGTATACAGCAGGGACTTCTGATTGAATACCATTATCATTCACTCATTGGATCTCTGCATGGAAGACTGAGGCAATTTATTTTTTGACATCACTGTAGTCTAATAAAAGCCTTTAGATTTATTGAGCAGATTGTAAACTAAAGTAAATCAAGCAAGAATCCTGCAGTGAAAAGTAGAATTTTTGTGCAAAATGGTACAATTCTGAAATGTACAATTTAGTTTTTAACTCTTTTAGTGTTGGGAGTGTCCATCATATTGCATCAGGGTGCAGAAGGTGCAGTGCCAGGGCCCATCATCCAAGGGGACCCATCTGCCCCGGTGTTCAATAGATTCTAATTATTCCTCTGTGAACATATTTTTGTGAAAGGGGCCCAAAAATGTTTACACTGGGGCTTTCCATTATCTAGCTACACCACTGCATTGTACTCAAATGGTTATGGATAAATTGCATCAACGATGTAAAGAAAGCACTTAAAACCATATTGTGAAAATGCCACGCTGTTTTGATTTATCAGTCAAACAAACAGCTGCCACACTATCTGATGTAATTAGGCGCACATTACTTCACCCTAGTTTCTTCTCCTTTCTTCAGTAATTGCATGATCTTGAATCAACAATGCACAGAACAAAAATGTTGCATGTACAGTCCTGTATGCAGAATACATATGAGTAGCGACCAAAGAGTACAAGGAATTGTTTTTTTGGCTGAGGGGCAAGCAATACCCTGCTGACCTACCTTGTAACAACTTTGAGTAGGGAAATGTGAACTTCAGGACTCCAACTGTTGTTGCACTATGAGTCAAAGGATATGGATGATGGGAATGGTAATCTTACAACAGCTCAAATCCTGCTGTTTACACAACCTAAATTAGGAGGAACTTTAACTCTCAGTAGGTCTTAAAGTTGGTGAGGCCATGGCCTTGATGGGCTTCCTCTTTCTGTGGTCTATGAAGGCCAGACACATCAGTGTGGTCTGAAACATATTTTGCAATAAATAAATGATCAGTAGGAATGAGAAATGCCATCTGTATGTAGTGAGAATCAAATGGCTATGTACTTGTACAATGCATTATGTGTACTGTGTATAAATTTGGTGGACCTTAATATTTATGTATAACTGCCTTATAACTGCCCTGACTATGGAGCCTATTCCAACCACAAGGTTGCAGGTTCAAACCCCAGCAGGGTCAACTCAACCTTTCATCCTTCCGAGGTCGATAAATGAGTACCATTAATTGGGTAATAATAACATCTATTATTTCAGCTGCCGATTTGGTTAATTCCGAGAGCGTGCGCTGAAAGCGATTTGAGTCCCACTGGGAGAAAGGTGCTATATAAATACTAGTTATTATTATTTTTCTGCTCTTGTTATGTTTTGTGATACAAGCAGTTTGAAACAATCTGCATTTCCATGTCTACTGCATGTTTTACTTTTATGGACGATTTTTACAAATTGGTTAAATTGGAAATATGCATTGTGAATTATTGTCTCCTAATTTCTTTATTAGAATGATGTGCCTTATTAGGTGTCTTTCAAACAGCAGTCAGTTATTTATATTTACTACTTTATTTGCATTTGATGTCTTTATATGTCTACTACTAGTTGTTTCCGTTTATACAAATAGACAAAGGCTGTTTCCACATATGAGGTACAGATATATGAATACATTTATTAGAGTGTCATACGTTGTAATAAACAGAATAGGAGTGAGTAATTTCCTCCAGCCTGCAGCTGTTTCATACACCCAAGTGTACTTTATTAAGACATAGGGCACTCACTCTGTCACCAAGGTCTGTCTGTTACCAAGTATGATGTCTGTGCAATAAATGTTTTTATACATTTATACAGGATCAGTTCCTTTTAAATTTGGTGTTTTTAGTTTGCTTTACTGGTGCTGGGCAGGACCTGGATGGATACAAAAGCCACTTACTTGGACCTACATAGTGGTCTCCTTATTTTCCATGGAAGAACTCTGTTGTCTGCTTGTGGTCCTAATTTTCCTCTGCATGATTTTCTGTATGATGTACACTTATCTAGATAAGTCCTTCTGTAGGTCTATTTACTCTTTTATTGCTATGAATTCTGTTGTTTTCCACTCATGGGTGTGTTGTCCTTGCCCATATGTTTACTACAAAGACTGCTGTTTAAGGTAAATTAGCCATTAGAGAACCAGAGTTGTGTGCAGATTATAGAAAATCAATATTTTGCACACACACACACACACACACACAACTTTGGTCCTCAAACCTCAGCAACACTCCAGATTATCAGAATAAGCACACTGGTGACTCTGTGACAAGCACAGGTGAATCTATCAGACTATCAGACTAGCTGAGCCAAGGAGTGATCTGCCTTATGTGACAAGCTCATTTGGGGTGGACCATGAGGATTTTATGTGAGAACCTATTGATTAACATATATTACCATATATTTAGGAAACATTTGAAAACAATCACTCCGGCAGAGTTTCAAATTAGGTTTATTTAAGGCTGAGGGTCCTGTTTTCAAAACAAAAGTGGAACACTTCTGGGATAAACCAACTGCACAATAAGAGACACAAAAAATGTACATAAATTGGCTTTTTAACCCCTTGAACCCCTGAAACGTTTTAGATGCATCGTGAAGCAAGGTATAGGGGACATTTTTGGCATTTATGGGCTTAAAAGGCCCATCTAACAAAATGCAACTTTATTGAATATTTGTTTGTCCCCTATGAGAAGTTGGTTTGCCCCAGAGTTAATGTAATTTTCTTATGAACACATGACCCTAATTAGTGTTTACTCTGTTTGGTTGCATGATCAGAGTTTTAGCCTAGTCCAAGATAAATACCAACCGATTGGCATTTCAGCTGATTACAGAACCAAAAGGCGAAATCAGCTGATCATTACAGTACAGTTAGCATTTCTACAAGGGAGGGCTTAACTGCAAACCTGTATCACAGCTATATGTTAACTCTTTGAAGCAATGCATTACTTACCCCTCTGTCACTCAAAGGGTTAAATGGTAGTTGTATCTTGTTCAGTCTGTAATGGCTGTGGAGATGAAGGCTTTCATTGTAGCTGACCAACATGGGCTCAAATGTTTGATGAGCCTTCAGTATTCATTCAGTTATGTGCTGTTGCTGATTGGCAATTCGAACCATAAAATATGTTTTGCAGACATCAATGAAGAACAATTACTGCCAAAAGTTGGGTTATTAAGAAAAAAATATTTATGTCAGATGTGAAACTTTATACTTGTGTATCTAAACATCTCCATAATTTAAATTACACGTTTTAACCCCTTGAATGCAAAAGAGATCTCCAATGCATTGCTTTGTTTTGGAGACTTTTCATGGAGTTGAAAATGACATTTACATTTGTATTATGGGCATTTGTAATTGTCTCCTATATTGCAGTTGGTTTTCTGTTTGTTGTAGCTCTGTTCTCTTATAGACTTACCTGAGAACGTCTTGTCCCGAGCATTAGTATATCCACTAAGGTCTGAGAGAGGGAGTGTCCAAATAATGCAATTTGCATAATAATATAGGAGGGGCTAGAATTGGATTGGCTGTATTTATAGGAAAGACGGTGGCCTTTGCCCTTAAAATGGCCAGAGAATAGGAAGAACTAGGCTGAGAGTGACTGGAACTGGCAGTGAAGTGGGTGGAGTTACAAAGGATCTCACTGAGCCCTGAAAATCAGCCTCTGAGTCACTAGGTCAGATCAGGAGAGTTCCCAGGTATGTTTCTGAATACCCGTGAAGGTAATCTAACTATATCACGAATTTAACCTGTGGGAAGTGAACACAACAAGACATACCTGGCATTATGTACACACACACAAAAAAAAGGATCAGCTCTGAGGCAAAGCAAATTAATTACCCCATAGGGGAGAAATAAAACCCCTTAAATGTGATAGAGGCTTGTGTCCCATTGCGTTACAATAACCCTTCTCTGATTCAAATGGGGATTTTAAATATTTAATGCCAGAGAGGTTGACTTGCTCCTTGATGCTTTTGAGACCTGTCTATCATTCATGGGGTTAAAATCATAATTTAAATCCGTAGGTATTTGTGGAATTTTTATTTATTCCCAATGATGCAGCTTGTCTTCTGCAGAAGTGTTTTTATTTTCTCCTGTTCATGTCTGTTTGGAGCATAGATGCATCTCCAGCATATTGAATTGTGTTAAATGGGGAAAGTGTAGGTCAGGGTGAGCAACATGAAGCCCTCCAGCTGGGTTACTCACATGAAGAGGCAGGGAGAAGGGGAAGATAATCCACTGTCCACTGGTAGTCACTGACCCACACATACACTGTCTGACATGCCAGCTTTTTTCTACTGTCATACTGGTAGTCACTGAACACACATACACTTTCTGACACCTTAGTCTTGTTTCTCTGTACTACTGGTAGCCACAAAAACATACACACTGTTTGACACCTTGTTCCACACACCATCAAGAATATTTGTCTTAGTGAAGACTGGTGTTAGGTCAGGAGCTGACAGCCAGTGGCAGTGTGTTCAGGAGAAGGAACTAAAGGAGTTCCTACCACAAGATGCTGGAAAGACGAGACTGCTGCTCAGCACACATGAGAGTATGTTTTCCAAAAGGTATGTGACTCACACACATATACACAGCTTGATATTCCAGCCTTGTACCATCTGTAGTTACAAAACCTCACATAAACTGTGTGGCACTCCAGCCTTGTTCTGTTGGTAGTCACAAAACTACACATGACCTGTTTAGCACTCTAACCTTGTTTCACTATCCGCAGGTAGTCACAAAACCACACATACACTGTCTAACACGTCAGCATTGTTCCACTGTTAGTCACAAAAGTACACATGAACTGTTAGCACTCTAGCCTTGTTTCACTGACCACTGGTAGCCACAAAACCACACATACACTATCTGCCACTCCAGCATTGTAATACTTTGTTTTTTCTTTATTCTATTTTGTAGACATTAAAAAAACATGAAGAATGATATAAGTCTTATCTCTCAAACCTTTATGGTTTGAGAGATATTCACAAGCACAGTTTCCCTTCCCGGCCCTTTTACCTAGTGCAAGCCATCTCTTCTCAGATGTGGAATGCAGTCCATAGACCAGACAGATAACAGCAGGGGACAATTTTCTTTCTATTAGAACAATGAAACCCTGCCCCCCTTGACAAGTTTTTCAGGTTTTTCCCTTATCTTAATTGAAGATTGTCCCTCTCTGCAGTCTACCTGGGCACCTCCCTTCTGCTCTGGCTGAGCATTGTTACATCAGTAAAAGGGGAGGGAGGGGGATACTTTATTATTGAGTTACTCTTGAACTACAACTCTGACAGAATTGAAATAACACTCTCCAAAGTCCAAATACTATGATGATTAATTAGAGCTGATTTTATTATGAAACATTACTATCCCTTTAATAAAGAGATCCTTTTATTGACCCTAAGTTTGGCTACACAAATTTCTTACCTTAATTCCAGCATTCCCTTAATTTTATTGCTTTCCTCTGTACTCTCTTCAGTTCTAGAATAGCCTTTTTCAGAACTGCTGCCCATAACTGTAGGTGAGGTCTCACCCCACTGCCCAAATCACTGCTCCCAGCCATGTCTGTGCTCAGACATGGCTGTTAAAGGGGTTTGATCCTGTGGGCGGTAGTAGAAAAGAAATGACATAACTCCTCTCTACTGTCATGCCTGGGTGTGTCTTTCAGGGACGCAGGATTATCTAGCCTTTAATGTATAGAAATAGAGATAATAAGACTGTGTTGGCGGAGTCTGGGTACTTTAAAAAACTTTGGTGGCCCCAAATTTTAAAGAAGCAATAAACTTTTTTTTATGAAAACACATATTTTATAGAACTTTTCCTGCTGAATAAAACAAGGTCACTCCCATCACTGTCAGATGTTTTATTCAAAAATTATAGCAGTTTAAATGATCAGAAAGTGAATTTACTGTGTTTACTTCCTGATAGTGCTAACTGACAGGAAGTGACTCAGCAGTTTCTGTCACATTGCATGGAGAACTGTGTGTCTCTCGGCAGTGGGAGTACCCTTATTTTAATCAATAGGAAAATCCCTACAATATATATTTTTTCATTAAAAAAGTTTACTGCTCCTTTAAGGAAAGAGTGATGTGTGTCAATTATGGATCACAAGATTTTGTTAACCCCTTGAGTGCCAGAGTGGTACACAACACATTGCATTGTGTTGCGTACTCATCTGGCACTCAAAGGGTTAATTTAAATATATTTGTAGTATGAACACAAACAGCCCTATGGTCAAAAGAAAATTGAAGTCATTCTGAGGCAAACCAATTGCGCCATAGGGGACAGGTGTCAAGCGAATTGCGTTGCAAATGGAGATTTTACACACTTGAAGTTCTCCAACACATTACAGGGGTTAAAAGATCCTTTTAAATTAATACAAATTTGGGAAATATTTAATGGTCCTCCATGGTATAGTTGTTTTGCCCCAGAATCACTCCATTTGTATTTTTTGCACAGGACCCTTGAGATGTAATTTTGCAATCTTGGGAAATTCATGAACGATAGCTTGTGATATTTTACCAAAACATATGTTTTTTTGTAACAAAGAGTTCTTATGTTTGGCATAAATGGTAAATCAGTGTAATGCAATTAGTACATAAAAATTGGTTAAATAATTTCTGTTGTTTTTATTGACAGTTCAACATGATGAACAATGTCAGCTGTTCCGAAGACATAAAACCACCACCAGGCTTGAGCAGCCTTGGAAGTCCTTGTATGAACAACTATAGCTGCAACAGTCCTGGGGCATTAACCAAACACATCTGTGCAATCTGTGGGGACAGGTCCTCAGGTATTACATACTTTATCATCCACCTATCCAGCTTTGGAATTGTATAACATTTTAGCTAAAAACAATATGGAACAAGGGTAAATATCCTCAGTCCTCAAGAGCTAACAACAGTGCACACATCATGGTATCACAGCTTGAGCACAGTCACTGAGCCACTGATTGGTCCAACTGTACTAGAGCAGATATTTCCTGAAACATGCATTATTGGAAGAGCTTGAGGACCAGGGTTGGCTACCCCTGATATAGAGACTAAAGGGCCTTGTTCAGGAAGCAAAAGTGGAACAATTCAGAAGCAAACCGTCTGCATTATAGGGGACAAATGGAAATTCCCCAGATTCACAATAATATGAGACTTTCAAATCATTGCAAAGCAATTCTTTTGAGACTTATCTAGCATTTAAGAGATCTCCAGCAGTAGAATAAATCACTAATACTATAAAAGCATTGTTTATCAAGGCTTTACACCTGAAAATGAATACAAACAATAATATTACTGGTGTGTGGGGGTGTTTTTTTTGTCATTTCAGCCTTTACATCAACAAAAGCTGCAATTTCAATAAGGGTGTATAAGGCTTTTGATATTGACTATATTACACACAGGCCACACTGAAAAAGCCACTGCCACTGATATATTTAGACTTGCTATAGCTGCACCCCTCACCACACACTTGCCAGACCTTTACTTTATATGGCCCCTTTCACACACCATCCCCTTTTCCTTAAAGACACAGACGCAATACAAATAAAACATATCTGAGGTGTGGAAAGATAGTGGAAAATTTGATTTATGAAGAAAGACCATTTGGATATGTTCATTTGGGAATTGATGCCTATAACAAGGCTTTTAGTACAATATAGGCACAAAACAGCAAAGCTGCCTATTCTACTGCTTCGGCCAATCTAACACTATAGGCCTAGGCTCTAAATACAGCAGTGTTCATTATGATATATCATAGTTCTGTCATCTTTTTGGTTAGTTTTTTTGATGTAGGGATTTAGCAAAAGCCCATTCATTCTGTATTTATGTGTTTCATTTTTCATGTAGAAGTCTATTTCTGGTCTCTAAAATAAAGACAGTGACCTGTTTAAAAGATTTATAAATCAGAAAAGAACACCAAGACATAAAATGGCAGGTTTGAAACCAGACAGATACTCTTTATAACAATTAACCAGCAAGAAGAAAATGACATAACACTGCTCGAGCCCCCAGAGAGGTGCTGCCGACCAGGGGTATGTAAATGATGCGGCTTGCTTCATAAAGGGGGTGGTGCTTAATCGGGTGGGTGGTGCTTACTGTCCGTGTATCATAAAGTGGGAGAGAAGTGGGTGAGAAGATGGAGAACAGGGTGGGAAGGAGAAGTGGATGGGAAGTGGGTGGAACAAGATGGGAAGGAGGAGAAATGGGCAGAGTTTCAGGAAAACCTCACCACTGCCAGATAATCAGCCTTGTCCTGAGAGACCTGGTAATTAATTGTAAAAAAAAGGAGTCGCCTGGGCAGATCTAGCGTTCCCAGGTATGTGTGTGTAGGAGACTATGCGCCAATACAGTGAGGAGGATTTAACCCTGTTAGTGCCAGAGGAATATGCAACGTACCCCTCTGGCACTCAAAGGGCTAATAAGAACTGGAACAATTCTAGAACAAACCAGCTACACCATAGGGGTAAAAATATCAAAACTCCCATTGATTTAAATAGTGTTTTAACCCCTTGAATGCTAGAGAGGTCTCCAACGCATTGCAAAGCATTCAGTGGGTTAAACAAATACATTTATTTTAACCCGTTCATGACGGATGACGTGCCAGGACTGTCACACATTCATGTCCTTTAAGACACGGCATGGGTTAAATGATTGCAGCTGTTCCAGGTCCGAAGCAGTCAGTTTCAGCCTTTCCCCATTGATCACATGTGCTAAGCTGAGCCTCTCGTCCTCAAGTGACAAAAAAGCCCTTGTCACTAAGGGGTTAAATAAATGGATGTTATAATTGTTCTTTATGATGCAGATGGTTTACTCCAGAAATGTTCTAGTTCTTTTTTATTAAATCAGCCTTAACACCTCATAACCTCTCCTTGGTTGAGAAAATATTTCTCTTTTTAAGTTATTGCTTCTATGGATACTTTTGTAAAATCAATAAAACTGCCTTGAAAGCCTGACTTTTATTGGTAGATAGATGCAATTTTTGTAGCGCTGGCTAGCACCCTATGGGAATCACCAGGATATGAACTTTTGGATATTATATTTTATTTCATTTGAACATAAAACAGTATTTTGGGAACTGTGGGGACCCGCAGGGTCTGTTTCTTCCTACAGATTTTCTAGGTTATATAAAAATGTATTTGGTAAAGAAGAAAAGGAGGCTATTGTTGCTTTCACATATGAAGCTTTAAATATTTGATTGTCAGAATGGTGAACAAAAGATAAAATGAGGCAGTTCTTGATTTCACATATTTAAAGGAGAACAAACACTTTATAATCACCATTAACCTTACTATGGCCTGAAAATCCAAATGTCCCTTAAGAATTTTGCCTCTGTGCCTTTTTTTAAAGCGATAACATCTTCAATCTGTCCTGGATGTCCTGTTCATGAAGGTGGACATAACCATAGCTGAGAACTCTCCGGATTTGCCCGCAGACTCCGGTTAGACTCTGCATTACTGGGTTTCCAGGGCAGAGGCTGATTCCCTGGATGTGGGGAGTTTCTAATGAAACTCTGCCCACTTCCGCTCAGTCCATGTCTGCTCCTCCCACTCCCTGCCCACTTCTCCTCCATCCCCAGCCTATTCTGTCTATTTTTTTACTAGCTTCTTAAGCCCTCCCCCACTCACGATTAAGCTCCACCCCCTGTGGACATAAATAGCGTCATTTATCTTCCACAACAGTTCCACAGGTCACCCCCCCTCAAGGGAGTCCTGAAGAAAAAGTTCCCAGGTATGGATATAACTGTTACTGGGACCGCGGGACACAAAACTCCGCTTACTGCACCTGGCAATCTTAACCGTTTAAGGACCAGAGGGTTGTGCAGAACATTGCTTTGCAAAGCCTTGCACAGTCCTCTGGCCCTTAAAGGGTTAAATAGGCCCATACACTCGTCTGCATTAGTTTGAACTCTCCCCTGAAAACCACTAGCTGTCATGTCTACCTCCATGGACATGGCATCCTGAGACTGATTGAAGATGTTATCTCATGAGAAGGGCAACATTAATAGGGGGCATTAGTATTTTCTGACCATAGTAAAGTGCATGAAGAGTGAGTAAAAATGAAATGGACGAAGTTGTTTATTTCATGTATTTAGCGCTAACCCTTTGAATACAGAAGAGTGAGCAATGGTTTTCTCTGCAATGTGATGCACATCCCTCAGCACCTTACAGAAGTCTGACGAAATTGGATATTATTTTATTCTTTGGTGTTTTTTTATTTTTTTTTTGTATTTTCAGGAAAACATTACGGTGTGTACAGCTGTGAAGGCTGCAAGGGGTTCTTTAAACGCACAATTAGGAAAGACTTGGTATACACGTGCCGAGACAATAAGGACTGCTTAATAGACAAACGTCAGCGGAACCGCTGCCAGTATTGCCGATATCAGAAGTGTCTGGCGATGGGCATGAAGAGAGAAGGTGGGTCTGCTCTGTCTGTCCGTATGGTTATCTTTTATCCCCTTATTTAATCCATTGCATGCTAGAGGGGTCTCCAGTGCATTGTGAAGTAATGTGTAGGTGACTCTAGATCTCACAGGATTAAAGGAACACTAATAATACCTAATAATAATTATAACCCCCTACTTAAATTTGTGTAGAAAACACTAAGGCCTCTATTAATTCTCTGTGTGCAGTGATTCCCCAAAATGAATCATTTAGAAGTATTTGAAATCATGTCCATGGAGCTTGAGGTGGTTTGTTATTTCCACACTCCAGGAATTAAGTTGACTTAGGATCTGCCTTCTCCTTCAGAGATCCAAAAGCCTGGAATTACCTGCCTGAAAAAATCAGAATTTATCCCAGTATAAAATCCTTAAAATAAATGCTTCTTTGTGTATAAACACAATATGTAACTGTATACAACTTTTTCGTATGTATATATATATGTATGGTTATGTATATGTATATATAATGTTTATCTGTTTGTGTAAATATATAACCCTTTACTGAAAACTATTTCAGTCATACTTGAAATGAGAGAAATATCAATGTATTCTTCCTGGTAAAACATGATATAAATAAAATAAAAAAAGATGACTTTATGGACTTTATGTCCACATCCTTGGATATAATATCTATTATTACGTAAGATTCATTTTGGAGAATCAGTTTCATAGTGGCCAATAAGTTTTTCTGCACAGATTAAAGGATCGGTAAAGTTATATTAAAAAAAACCTATATTGTAGGGCTTTTCCAGCTCAGTAAAATAAGGGTACTTCTACTGCAGGAGAGTGCTTTATGTGTCACAGCGATGAAGCTGTTGCTATCACTCTATGGAGAAATGTAGTCAGAGACTCACCTCTCCCATATAATGCAATAGAATAACTGTCTGGATACCAGCTGAACTGTAAGTAAAATATCTGGACTCCAGATGGCTCTGTTAATGTGAAAAACAACAGTTTAAATTATAATGACTTTGGAACAACATAGGTCCTAGTGGTGGGGTTAACCTTGTTTTATAGAAAACACACTACACTATTTATTTTTATATTACAGGAAAAAGACCTATGGTATATTTTTTCATAATAAAGTTTATTGCACCTGTACAGTAAGTGGGAGAAATTAATATTAGGAGCAATTTATATTCATTTAACCATTATGTTCCATAGATCATTCTGTTATCCAGGTTAAGAGTAATTAATTAGCCCCAGGGTAAGTTTTGCCTGGGGATGAGCCCTCATATCGGTCCAGTCAGGACAAAATCACCTGTTTGGCCAAATGGGTTGTTAGATTAAACCACAATCTGCTGGTCACGATTTCTTGGATGATGTATGTATTATTTCACTCCTTCTAGTACCCAGGTCATTAATATTATATTTTGAGTGCCTCCCTATATGGACTTATTGTTTATGTTTGGGTATTTTATCATAAATATATATAGATATATATATAATATACATGTTTTTGTTTAGCTTTGCTTTGTATGTGCATTTAAATGTGCTTACAGACCTCCACTTGAAACCTGCACTTAGATCATACCTCCTCACAACTGACAATGGATATCATTGCCCTGAATGAGAAAACCTATAGAAAAAAAGGCATGTACATTGTTCTTCAAATAAACCCGTGTCTGTATATAGCCCAGTATTAGGATTTTACACTGTATCATTAGAGTGGTTTTACCTTATTGTTTTATGTTTATTTTTATGTATCTAATAATGTGTTGGATTATATGGATCATGAAGCATATGTATTGCAGTTTGCTGCTGGAAAGGGGACCAAAGGCACCAATTAGAACTAATTTTCTTTAGTTGGTAGAGAACTACCTTCCCTGTGAGACTGGATTGAAATGCAGCCAAGCAGAATTGTTTTTCGTATCAGAGGCATCTGCCGTGGGTAAACTGCAGGGCTGAAGATAGCAGGTGGCCATGTCTTTTGGAAAATGCTTTCCATCAGTGGATTGCAAGAATTTATTGGTTTTGCCCCCAAATTTTAAGCCCTAATGGGCAAATAAGGAGCGAAATAAAGGTGACGATGTGACTAGGCTGAGGACTGGGGATTTTTAGCTGTGTGAAGGCCGGATGTACAATCTGGCTTTTGCTCAGGTCACTCCACAGACATTGCTCTCACAAGAGTTGTCAAATCACAAGGTACTTATCCTGCTTTGACACTGTTGATCGTGCTCTCCTTCTTCAAATTCTTTACTCCTTAGGCATCAGTATCTCAGCTGTGAATGGCCTGTCTTCTTATTCAAACTAACCAATCCTTCAGTGTCTCCATTGCCACCTCTTTGTCCTCTCCCATCCACCTCTCTGGTTGTATGCCCCAAGGCTCTGTTCTTATTTTCTCTCTATACACAATAACACTTGGTGGACGTATTCATTCATTTAGACTCAAATATCAGCTCTATGCAGATGATATCCAGCTTTACTTATCTGCACTTCAAATGACTCCTGATGTTCAGTCTAAAGTTATGGATTTCCTCTTGGCTATTTCAGACTGGACACCTCAATCTCAACATGTAAAAAAACTAAGCTACTCCTCATTCTAATGTCATCGCTGAATCCTGCCATTTTCTCCTGAGTAACATAGGAAAAAGCCACCCCTTCCTCTGTTCCACCACAGCTAAAATTCTTGCACTCACACTCTCTCGCATGGACTCCTGTAACCTTCTTCTTTCTGGTCTTTCTGCCTCCCAAATGCATATACTTCAATCCATCCAGAATGCTACAGCATGAGATACCTTACTGTCACCTAGGTTTGCCCTTGCCCACTCCTCCTCCAATAACTCCAATGGCTGTCCTTCAAAACTTGGATATCATATATAACACTGCTTCTCTCATTCAATACCTTTCTCTCTTCTACCCCTTCCTACATTTCTACTTACCCACTGTAACACATCCCATCACTTACGATCAGCCAATGACATTCTTCTCTCAGCTCCTTTTCTGTATCTCATATCAGACCATTTTCCCTCATTTCTACATATATATGGAATGCGACACTGTACTTCTCTTGCGGTATTCAAGTCTCACTTAAAATTACACCTCTTTAACAAGACTTCAACAGTCCTTTTCTCTTAGTCCATGTGGAACAAAGGAACCATGGGGTAATCTATGCTCCAACAGAAGGGCAGGGCACTTGCCTTTGACTGCCAGAGGGGTGACTAATACATTGCTAAGCAATGTGTTGCATACTGCTCCGGCACTCAAAGGGTTAAAAGGCTCTCAGAAGTGGACTCATTCCTGCTTCACTTACCCTCACCTAATCCAGTTTTACCACATGGCAAAGATCTAAGAAAACAAATGAAGCAGGAAAACAAATCCCCTAAAGTAGAGGACCTCCTTGCCTGGGTGACAAACAGTTATTTTTCTACAGGACGGAAGTCCTGTGCCCCACATTAACTAAGTAAAACCCTTCAGCCTCAGGATGCTGGAATCAAGAGCCGGCTGCCGACACCACCTTCTCCACCCCAGGCAAAACAGCGGACCCTGAGTCAAGAGATCTGGGCACCGATGGAGTCAAAAATGGCTCTGTCATGGACAGAGTGAGAAGATCTTAAAACCAGGCCTGACCAGGTGAAAATGAGGAGATCAGAATATGTGCCAGCTCCATCCTGATTTTCCACAGCACTCAGGGGAAACAGAGGAAACACATATGCCAGAGGAAAATGCCACAGTACGACCATTGTGTCTACTGCAAGACATAAAGGGTCTCAGTATCTGGAACTGAGGAACCTTATGGTTCAACCAAGAGTGCATTAGGTCCACTGTCAGAGAACCCCTGAGATAAAGTGTGGAATCAAAAAAGTTTGGTTGCATTCCCAGAATCCAGGAATTTGTGACTGAGAAAGTCTGCCACAACTGTATCTACCCTTTGGGTATGAACTGAGGAGAGAGCCAATGCACAAGTCTCCGCCCAGGATCATTCAAACTTTGGACCATGTAGCCGCACTACTGGTCCCTCCCTGCCAGTTGATATAGTCCACCATCGCATTGTCACGCTGGATCCGCACAGGGTATCTCTGGAGAGACTGAGACCAACACCGCAAAGTTAGTGAAATTGCCCTAGCCTCCAGTGCACTGATGGAGAGAAGACTCTTCTCTCTGCTCCAAAGACCCAGAGCCATCTGACGGCCAAAGGTGGCATCACAGCCTGTCAGGCTGGCATTTGTAATGACTATAGCCCAATTTGGAATGACCACTGGATGTCCCAGTGATTGATGGGACCTCTGCAACCGCCACCAAAGGTCCACCTTTGTCTGCTCAGACAGATACATAACACGGGAGAGAGATAACACTGGACAAATTCCTAAGTATCTCCAGTTGCAGCTTCCTCTTATGGAATTTGTTCAAATGGGATTGAAGTGGACCAGACACCCATGAGTCATCCAAAGGTAGACTTGTCAGCGGTAGGGTGTGAAAATCCATACTAGTGGGGGTAAGTAAAATCACCATCTACTGTGGAAAGAGGGAATTTTTGGGAATAACATGAGGCAATAAAACATTTCTACCT
The DNA here is from genome assembly GCA_037306005.1 of Rhinophrynus dorsalis. Taxonomy (NCBI): domain Eukaryota; kingdom Metazoa; phylum Chordata; class Amphibia; order Anura; family Rhinophrynidae; genus Rhinophrynus; species Rhinophrynus dorsalis. The sequence goes on from CM074722.1 coordinate 136,644,219, forward strand.
TTAGTTTAAGCCAACAATAGAGGCCAGAGATAGGGGTCCACCAAATGGGTTATTACACAGCCACATCCTACAGACAAAAAAAGAAGACTAACTCCATGAAGGTCACGTTAAAAACTGGGTTAGACTGAATCAGACTTGTGGTGTAAAGTGAAGCAGGAAGTAGTGCTTTTCCCTCCTGCAGGAAGATACTTTACCCCATAGTTTATGTGCTCCACATGGGAAATAAGAGATATATTTTATCTATCTTTTATCCAGTAACAAAAATAATCACCCACTTATCTTACTGTTTGTTGTAACTAATAAACTTGATTGGAGATATAGTTTAGCCATAACTCAATAAAAAGTGGTCTGCACCACTAATCAATAGATAAGAAGGCCATCTTGGTCCCAGATAGGTAAAGTCTCTTTGAGAGAGACAAGGGCAAACTTTCAGATTTTGTAGCAACCTGAGAGGCCAGCCAGAGTGGCCGCAAGCAATACGAGCAAAAGAACAATGTTCCACCAACCTGTGATGTATAACCAGTGCCTGCTAGTATACTGAGAGTCTAGATTAGCCTTGAAACAATGTGATTATATTCCCTACAGAAGAGGATCCTGGGTGCCAGAGGTAGCCTAATCTAATGCAGCTGTCCATTTTTTATCCTTCTGTGCAGTTAACTATAAAGTGGCAGTGTAGAACCCATTTGGGGTGAGCACTGAGGATTGTATAAGGACTGATTATGATGGCATTTCAATGCAAGATATTGTTTAGATAAATACCTCTGTATGAAATAAGATATACCTAAACATACACCACTGTGGCACTCAAAGGGTTAAAACTTACCCAGTTTGGAAGAAACACCTTTCAAAAACTTAACCCCTTAAAGGGATAGTAATGTCTGCAATAAAGTAGATCTCCGAGCCTTCTCTATTGTAATCCTATCACATTGCGCTATGTTTAATAACTTACTTTTATGTAGTTCTAAATACATTAAATGTGAAAACATCCTCCTCCTGCCCTTTCTGGCCAAATCCCCTTAGAGCTGCAATCCGGTCCTTGGACAGGACGGATGTAGCAAGGGTCAATCTTAAGTCAGTAAGTATAAGGAAAAACCTGCCCCCCCCCCTTTAAGAAGGAGGACAGGATTTTCCTTTGCTTACTGAAATTTGTCCCTCGCTGCTCTCTGTCCAGACCACAGTTAGAGGAAGTGTGATACAGCCAGAAAGTGTGAGAGGGGGACTACATAAAAGTAAGTTATTAAAGGGACAGTAATACTTAAAATGTAAAAAAAATATGTTGTAGGGTTTATCCCCCTGAGTAAAACAAGAGTACTTCCACTGCTGAAAGGTGTTTCATTCAAAAGTTATTAATTTTCAAAGTTGATTTTTTTAGGTGCAATATCACAGTGGTCTGAAATTGTACAGTGGCGCTGTTGCTACACGATCCTATGGACAGCTCTGGTCCCAGGACCATAAATCTCCATAGCATGGTGTAGCAACAGCGCCACTGTACAATTTCAGGCCATTGTGATATTGCACCTAAAAAATTAAACTTTGAAAATTAATAACTTTTGAATGAAACACCTTTCAGCAGTGGGAGTACTCTTGTTTTACTCAGGGGGATAAACCCTACAACATATATTTTTTTACATTTTAAGTATTACTATCCCTTTAAGCATAGCGCAATGTGTTAGGTTTACAATAGAGAAGACTCGGAGATCTACTTTATTGCAGACATTACTATCACTTTAATGACTGCCCGATCCGACACTTGTGTGGCCATTTAGGATCCCTGATTTGTCAGTCCCGTCACCGATCCTTAAATGCTGAGACCAGTGTGACAGTCCTGGCATGTCAAGGGTCCTTAATGGGCATACCTGGGAACTCTCCGGTTTTGCCCCGGAGACTCCAGATTTCAGACTGAATTACCGGGTCTCTGGGGCAATGTGTGAATTACCGGGTGGGCAGAGTTTAAATAGAAACTCTACCCACTTGTGCTCCATCCCGCCCGGTTCCTCCCACTCCCCGCCCTCTTAGATACATTTTGCAGGTTTTTTTTTGTCCCGCCCCCCCCTCCGTGACTAAGCCCCGCCCCTTTTATGACACAAATCGCGTCATTTTCCCCCAGGTCGGCACTGACAGGGTTACCCGGAGGGTAACCCTGTCTCAAAAGTTCCCAGGTATGTTAATGGGTTAAGCTACTTTGAAATAGCTTTCACAATCAGCTATACATTAAGTTAGACACTTTTTATTTAAAACAATAGTTTATTAAGTCTTTACGTTCATTTGTTTACTCAAATGAGCTAGTATTGCCTGGCCCTTGTAGAGAGAACAATATGGAATGTTAGCATTTGGCTGGCAAGGAGTGGGGTTGTAAGGAGAGCAATGTGAAATGTTAGTATCTGGACGACTGGGAGTGGCAAGGTTAGGGACAGCAGAGTGGAATTTTAGTATCAGGCGGACTAGGAGTGGCAAGGTTAGGGACAGCAGAGTGGAATGTTAGTATCAGGCAGACTGGGAGTGGCAGTGTTAGGGACAGCAGAGTGGAATGTTAGTATCAGGCAGACTAGGAGTGGCAAGGTTAGGGACAGCAGAGTGGAATGTTAGTATCAGGCAGGCTGGGAGTGGCAAGGTTAGGGACAGCAGAGTGGAATGTTAGTATCAGGCAGACTAGGAGTGGCAAGGTTAGGGACAGCAGAGTGGAATGTTAGTATCAGGCAGACTGGGAGTTTCAGTGTTAGGGACAGCAGAGTGGAATGTTAGTATCAGGCAGACTAGGAGTGGCAAGGTTAGGGACAGCAGAGTGGAATGTTAGTATCAGGCAGGCTGGGAGTTTCAGTGTTAGGGAAAGCAGAGTGGAATGTTAGTAACAGGCAGGCTGGGAGTGGCAGTGTTAGGGACAGCAGAGTGGAATGTTAGTATCAGGCAGGCTGAGAGTTTCAGTGTTAGGGACAGCAGAGTGGAATGTTAGTATCAGGCAGACTGGGAGTGGCAAGGTTAGGGACAGCAGAGTGGAATGTTAGTATCAGGCAGACTGGGAGTGGCAAGGTTAGGGACAGCAGAGTGGAATGTTAGTATCAGGCAGACTGGGAGTGGCAGTGTTAGGGACAGCAGAGTGGAATGTTAGTATCAGGCAGGCTGGGAGTTTCAGTGTTAGGGACAGCAGAGTGGAATGTTAGTATCAGGCAGGCTGGGAGTTTCAGTGTTAGGGAAAGCAGAGTGGAATGTTAGTATCAGGCAGGCTGGGAGTTTCAGTGTTAGGGACAGCAGAGTGGAATGTTAGTATCAGGCAGGCTGGGAGTTTCAGTGTTAGGGACAGCAGAGTGGAATGTTAGTATCAGGCAGGCTGGGAGTTTCAGTGTTAGGGAAAGCAGAGTGGAATGTTAGTATCAGGCAGGCTGGGAGTTTCAGTGTTAGGGAAAGCAGAGTGGAATGTTAGTATCAGGCAGACTGGGAGTGGCAGTGTTAGGGACAGCAGAGTGGAATGTTAGTATCAGGCAGACTGGGAGTGGCAGTGTTAGGGACAGCAGAGTGGAATGTTAGTATCAGGCAGACTAGGAGTGGCAAGGTTAGGGACAGCAGAGTGGAATGTTAGTATCAGGCAGGCTGGGAGTTTCAGTGTTAGGGACAGCAGAGTGGAATGTTAGTATCAGGCAGACTGGGAGTGGCAGTGTTAGGGACAGCAGAGTGGAATGTTAGTATCAGGCAGACTAGGAGTGGCAAGGTTAGGGACAGCAGAGTGGAATGTTAGTATCAGGCAGGCTGGGAGTTTCAGTGTTAGGGAAAGCAGAGTGGAATGTTAGTAACAGGCAGGCTGGGAGTGGCAGTGTTAGGGACAGCAGAGTGGAATGTTAGTATCAGGCAGACTGGGAGTGGCAAGGTTAGGGACAGCAGAGTGGAATGTTAGTATCAGGCAGACTGGGAGTGGCAAGGTTAGGGACAGCAGAGTGGAATGTTAGTATCAGGCAGACTGGGAGTGGCAGTGTTAGGGACAGCAGAGTGGAATGTTAGTATCAGGCAGGCTGGGAGTTTCAGTGTTAGGGACAGCAGAGTGGAATGTTAGTATCAGGCAGGCTGGGAGTTTCAGTGTTAGGGAAAGCAGAGTGGAATGTTAGTATCAGGCAGGCTGGGAGTTTCAGTGTTAGGGACAGCAGAGTGGAATGTTAGTATCAGGCAGGCTGGGAGTTTCAGTGTTAGGGACAGCAGAGTGGAATGTTAGTATCAGGCAGGCTGGGAGTTTCAGTGTTAGGGAAAGCAGAGTGGAATGTTAGTATCAGGCAGGCTGGGAGTTTCAGTGTTAGGGACAGCAGAGTGGAATGTTAGTATCAGGCAGACTGGGAGTGGCAGTGTTAGGGACAGCAGAGTGGAATGTTAGTATCAGGCAGACTGGGAGTTTCAGTGTTAGGGACAGCAGAGTGGAATGTTAGTATCAGGCAGACTGGGAGTGGCAGTGTTAGGGACAGCAGAGTGGAATGTTAGTATCAGGCAGGCTGGGAGTTTCAGTGTTAGGGACAGCAGAGTGGAATGTTAGTATTAGGCAGGCTGGGAGTTTCAGTGTTAGGGACAGCAGAGTGGAATGTTAGTATCAGGCAGGCTGGGAGTTTCAGTGTTAGGGAAAGCAGAGTGGAATGTTAGTATCAGGCAGGCTGGGAGTTTCAGTGTTAGGGACAGCAGAGTGGAATGTTAGTATCAGGCAGGCTGGGAGTTTCAGTGTTAGGGACAGCAGAGTGGAATGTTAGTATCAGGCAGGCTGGGAGTTTCAGTGTTAGGGAAAGCAGAGTGGAATGTTAGTATCAGGCAGGCTGGGAGTTTCAGTGTTAGGGACAGCAGAGTGGAAAATTAGTATCTGTATGCCTTCCCGTACCATCTAATTCCCATAAACAATAAATAAAACTAAGCACCTCATAAACTGTTGGTTTCAATAACAATATGCTATGTTAGCCAATTTTCTATTTTTAAACCTACGTTGGTTTAAGGTGATTGTTCCACTTCATGCACTTCAGAGTTTGTAGTTTTCTTTATCTGTATTAGCACACCTGTTTTTATATTGACTTTTTTACCAAATATACTCTACTATTTAATTTAACTCCTCTTAAAGGAAACTAATATCTTTGTTTTTGAGTAAATTATTGCCTAAAATGGCTTTTAAGAACATGCTATGCCCTTTTTGATAGTCCTTTGAGTGCCAGACTGGAGTGCAACCCATTGCTTTGCAATGCAGTGCACACCCCCGTTGGCACTCAAAGGGTAAATCGTTAACGTTCTTGTTTACATAAAATTAGGAGCCCGTGCTGCACTGAATTGAGATGGAAGTTGAATCATGCCATGTGACTGATGAGCTTCCCACAGAGGGTTTTAGACAGGAAATGAGACACCACAAAACCAAAGAGCACAACGAAGCCACGTTGTCATCATTTGTTAATTCCTAATGGACAGTGGTTTGAATTCCAAAAGAAAATAGTCTTAGAAAAATATGCCTGGAGAGTAGCAGTGTCCTCATAATTCCAGTAAAAAGAAAAATAATCAGGACTTTTCTCATCCCTTTGCATGCCCAGTGGTATTGTGATAGATGAAACTGTGCTCTGTGACTCCAGGAGGAGCGATTCATGATCTGATATCAGGGGCGATAAGATTTGTATGCTCTGGCAGAGTGTATTAAGTCTGTCCTTATCCAGGTATGAATTGTTTATGCAAATTGTAATTATAATGGTATATAGTGGTTGCTCATTAACCATGAAAACGTAGAATATTCTTTAATCGTTACAGTGCCAGAAAAGAAAACACTTGCAAAGTATTGAAAATGCATGCACTATCTTTGTGCCCATCCAGCAGACAAGGGCTATTTATTTTTTAATACATTTTTTTATCCCTTTGAGTAACAGAGAGGTATCAAATGGATTGCAATGCATTGCATTGCCTCTCTGGCACTCAAAGGGTTAATTATATTTACATTTGACAGCTGCGTTCTTGTATTCAGTTTCTCCATTGGTTGTTTGTAGTTTTTTTTCTTTCTTTCTTTCAATTTTTTTCAAAATCGTACTGAGGGGTTTGGTATACTATGCTGCAGTTTAAGAATGTCTGTGAATGTCTATGAGTCATATGGGGACTCATATCACTTCATTATAATAGTTTTGTTTTTGAGGAGCTGCTAAACCATGCTTCTCTGAAAGACAAAGGCTACAATTCATCAAAGTGTGGGAAGAGAGACAATTCAAATACAGAAGAGAAGACAAACTTGCATTACTTCATGTTGATTACTTAAATTTCCTCCCATAACAACCACTTTTAACTCCCATTTTTCAAGCTGAGGTTTTAAGTGCATAATTTGTTCAAAATATGTTCAAGTTTGCCTACTACTAATTTAGCCAAGTCCTAAATAATACATTTTACCATAACATATGGTTTATTGACTGCTCCATATTGAAGTATTAGCTATATCGTTATAGACTTACGATGAGCTGTCATTAGATGAACATCTACAGTGAATTGGCAGGAAATCTCCACCTTCTTGGAACAAAATCTATATCTATAGAATTATGTTTAGCCACGAAAAATCCATTATAATAATGTCATATTCTGCACATTCTGTCTTTTCCCATAACCGGAAGACCTTCTGAAGTCTTCCTTTGGTGAACTACACTTTGGCACGATTGACACACACGGCAGACCATGGTGGTGGGGAGACAGTCCTAGATTTTGCCCCAGGGCCCAGTAGGTTTTAGTTACCACCCTGCATTTATAACAGTGAAATTACTAGAATATGTTTAAAAAGTAGCTATAATGGAAAGGAAAAAATATATTTTCTAGGGGAAGAAAAAACTCACAGAACTAAGACACCACAATATATATATTTCGTCATTGACAGATACCTTCAGGTAATGATCAAAGTTTGGCCATATTACTGTGCATTGCTTATGTGAGGCAGTGAAATAAATATTACCATTACTACAGTATGTATGTATATTTCCACTAAATAGAGTTTTATTGGCTACACTAGCCTGAACCTGGGGAATGAGAATGGCAGATTTAACTGGTATTTTCTCGCTGACTGATCGATCACCATATCCATTCTGGCCATGAATACAAGTCAAAAACACATTTTAGAAAGTGTGGAACTGTTATTTATGTTTGCTATAACACTGGACCACACAATATCAACATACATTTTAATAAAAAAAATGTTCAGGATATGGTGGCTCTAGCCACCATCTGACCATTAGCAAAACATAGCAGAAATAGTATGGAAAGTCAATATGCAGAGAGAAGTAAAGTGCAGTATAAGAGAAACAAAATGACTCCTCTATACTTCAGTTATGATACTGGAGACATTTTGAAAGAAAACCAACATTTGCATTAGGAAACATTTTCTGTGGCAGTTGTGGATAATTTGTTGCAAAGGCCTCAGGTAGTAATGCAGAATTAGACTGAGGAATTATTTATTTAGAAAATGTTTTACCAGGAACAATACATTGAGATTTCTCTCATTTTCAAGTATGCCCTGGATAGTTTTCAGTAAAGGGTTACATATTTACACAAATTGAGAAACATTATATATACAGTTACATACTGTGTTTAAATATAAAGAAGCATTTACTTTTAAGGATTTTAAACTGGGAGAAGATCTGATTATTTCAGGCAGATTATTCCAGGATTTCGGAGCTCTGAAGGAGAAGCCAGATCATCCTGCTTCTTTCCTGTATTGTGGTATACAAAGTGAGTTGTTAGCAGTGGAGCAGAGGTTATTGTTAATATGGACAGCTGGAGTGAGCGTACTGCTCAGCTAGTCCGATAGTTTGCAAGAGAGGTGGTTGTGTACTAAGCAAGAAAGGTGAAGGGCAAGTCTAGCTTTGAGTGTTAACCAAAGTAGTTCTTTAAGCATATCACAGTGATGGGTAGTGTAATTACATTGGAGGATAAAGCGGCATAATGAATTATACAGAGTGTCAAGTTTACTAAAATGGATGTTATTGCCTGGTGTATGTCTGTGGGTCTAAAGTAGCATTAACATTTTTTATGAAAAAAAACTAAATATTGTTCCTCTCCTGTGGAGTAAAACAAGGTTACTCCCACTGTTGGACGATTTTACATGCAAAAGTGACTACAGCTAAAAAATGTTATTTAAATAAAACTGGCAAAAAATTTGTCCAAACGGCACATTTTTGTCAACATCACAGACTATATTGGCTTCTTGGACTGAGGAAGCATAAATGTCATTGGAGATATTCTCTAGCACTGCTATCTGGCAAAGTGTCCAGACATTCAGGATACATTATTATCTAAATGTGCAAGCAGCAGGGGAGGCCATGTTTGGCCATAACATTCTGTAATCAGTCTTGGGATCCCTATCTTCTATTTGTTTTGCTTTGTTTTCTCTCTTGGTGTGCTACAAAGGAGACTCTGAGAGAAAGATGGAATGTTCTTACCAGTCATTTCCTTTTCCTTTTTTTTTTAGATAGGTAGCATATGATCTTCCCAGTCTCTGTATTGTTTTTGCCAGTAATTAATATTTTCACATCAATTCTGTGTTTGGTTCATCTTTGTTTCAACACTGGGAGATGGCGGAGGTGGGACATCCTTGTATAGATTTTTTTTTCATCTGTCCTACCTAGGAAGGTGGGGCTTTCTTGATGTGCTACATACAGAGATCCAAAGGAAAAGGAATTTGACAGGTAAGAAAAAAATCTGTCTTTGTCCCCTGTAGTGCAGCTTGATATACCCCAGAATTACAGTTTTTTCTTTGGAACACAGAGCTATAGGTGCTAAAACTGTTAATCACAAGGTAGTTTAATAGTCGCAACTTTCTCACCCCCAACAAAAAAAATCTGTAAAGTAATAATCTGACACACTTCATAAACAGCTATAATTATACAGTATTGTTCCCTGATTCTCTACATATTTCTCATTGACAGCTGTTCAAGAAGAAAGGCAAAGGGGTCGAGAGAAGAGTGACACTGAAGCTGAATCCACCAGCAGTACAAATGAGGAAATGCCGGTGGAGAGAATTCTAGAAGCTGAACTTGCTGTGGAGCCAAAGATAGAAGCATTTGGAGATGCCAGTTTACCTAACTCTGTAAGCAAAATTAGGTTTAAAAGAAAACCCTTGACAAGGAAATATCTCTTCTGGCTATTACATCAAAGAAAAGAAGAAACTTTAGATGGTGGCAAGTTAACTTAGAACTAATAGTCATGTCTGTGTAACATGCTTGCTAGTTTAATCATTTAATATTTCTGGGGTAACTGTCTTTGAGCACAGTTTGACTTGGTCAACATTCAACGTAGCCATCTGTTACTTTCACACTTAAGATGTCAGAAACGACCCCAATGACCCAGAAATAATCCTCCCTTGTGCTGCTGTGGTATTCACAAGGAAAATAAATTCCCATGTAAGACAAAATTCTATCTCTCCTTGCCATCTCAGGCACCAGTCAGAATAAAGCAAACGGAGTGTGTAGTTAAAATACAACTGCCTGCAGAACTTTCCTTGGAACTGTTGTATTTTCCAAAGACTAAATATCTAAATGATGATGCTTGCAGAAGTTGTGCAAAGTTTCCCAGATTCACTATCCCTCCTCAATATACTTCCATAGCATGAGTGGATACATAATTGCATCCTGGATTTTCTCCCAGGCTTTGATTGTGGTCTCAAACCTGCCTATATTAAAGCTCAAATTTGAGCCTTTGTTAATATTTAAATATTTTATTGGGTTGTTAGAAAGAAATAACAAGCAAGAATGTCAATCGAACAATTGATCACAATATTTGTCAAAAGGTACATGGCTACAACAGAAGCAACACTTAGAGGAAATAAATATATAAGGGTTGTAAGAGTAGTTGCCAAGTATGTTCAAGGTGAACATATACATAAGTATCAACAAAAAGGTGTAGCCCTTGACCAGATTATTAGACGACTGAAGGAATATCCCTAATTTATAATAAAAACAGATAATAGAAAGAGAGGGAGAAAAAAGAAGAGGAAAGAAAGCAGAAGGACAGAGGTGGAAAGTGAGGAGAAGAAGAGGAGAAGGGTGGGGAGGGGGAGTGGAGGGAGAGGGGCTCGGGACCAGTAGGGATCCACATCTAGAGCAGAGATGGGTAATATCACCGCCTAACTTAAGAGGGTCTACGCTCATACCACTCGGTTATCCATTGGTCAAGAATCATAGGGTCAAGCCCCCTGTGTTACCATGTTATTTTAGTGAATAAAAGTTGGGCTTCTACCTTGGATGCCCACATCGCCATGGTGGACGGGGATGTGCTTTTCCACAGCAGAGGAATCAGAGCTTTCACAGCATTAAGCATGGCCAGGAGGAGTGTTCTCTCAGGAGGCAGAATGGATGGTAAGTTGTGATACAGAAGGATCTGCCAAGGATCTCACGTAAGTGAGATCCGTAAGATATCGTCAATGTGTGCAATGCAGAGGGACCAAAATTGAGAAATAGCAGGGCAATTCAACCAGATGTGAGATGGGGTTCCCTTATGGAGTTTGCACCTCCAACAAAGAGGCGAGAGAGACTTTTTGATGGTGTGGAGCTTAGAGGGCGTATAATATCATCTAGATAGGAATTTGAAATTGATTTCTATGAAGTGAGAAGAGATGGAGAATTGGAAAGTTGCCATCCAGATCTGTTTCCAATTGTTAATCGGGATTGTTAAGTTCAATTCCTTTTCCCATGCCACTGCATAGGGAGGTTTGAATGACTCAGTCGATGCCTATAATATCGAGTATAATTTGCTAAGGAATCTAGGCGCTGGAGATGAGGAAGGTATAAGAAGACATTCAAAATCTGATACTCGGCGAGTGGCACAAAAAACTATTTGGGGAAGAGATAAAAGATGTTTTATTTGTAAATATTTCCAGATCTCACCTGGAGAGAGAGATAATTTTATCTGCAAGTCAGGAAAGGTTCCAAGGCCTGGGGTGTCTAGTAGGTCTTTGTAACAAAGATCCCTATGGGAGGACCATTGCAGAAATTGAGAGGCAGGGAGGGAAAATCTGGTAGGTTCCGGGGTAAACAGTTTAGAGTGAGGAGACGACAATTGGACCAATACGTCCAATTTGTTGAGCTTATCCCAGGTGTCCAATATATTTCGGGTGAGTGATGGGAGTAGAATGTCTGTTAACTTTAGGGATCAAGGCATCAGCTAAAGGATCTCTAGAGAGGACAAAGGATCTCTCAAGGGCAACCCACTCTTTGTTATCACAGTTGTGTTGCCAATCTGGAATCGGTGTCAAGATAGCAGTATGATAATAACATTTGAGGTTGGGCATGCTCAGACCTCTGAGTAATTTATGCTTTAGTTAATCTAGGTTTATGCCTGTTCCAAAGAAAAGATAAGAAAATAGCTGTAACAGTTTTGAAGAATGAATCAGGTATCTTTATAGGGAGTGTCTGGAAAAGATAAAGAAAGCGTGGCAGAATCATCATTTTGAGGGACTGGATGCGGCCTATCCATGAGATAAAAAGGCCTCTCCAGGTGGCCAGATCCATCTGTATATTTTTCAGGAGAGTGGGAAAGTTTGATGCAAAAAGGGAGTGAAAAGTATTCGGAATTTTTACACCCAGGTATGTGATTGTGGACCAATATAGAGGGAAACGGGCCATCAAAGAGGACAGAGTGGCCCTATCCAGAAAAAAGGGTAGAGCTTCGGATTTGTGGACATTAATTTTGAAGTTAGAGAGGTGAGAGAACCTATTTAATTCCATTAAAAAGCTGGGATAGAGATCTCAGGGTTCGTTGTGGTTAATAAGATATTGTCTGCAAAAGTGGAAATTTTGTAGGTAGTTCCACGAATGTCCACCCCCACGATATCCGAGTTTGCCCGGATGTGCTGCGCTAATGTTTCCATGGTAAGGAGAAATAGTAAAGGAGACAAGGGGCAACCCTGACGTGTACCGTTTGTTATAGTGAACGGATTTGATAGGTAATCACTGGTTTTTATTTTTGCGCTTGGGTTGGTATAAAGAGTTTGTACCAATGATATAAAATTAGGCCCGAAGCTGAAGGCTTTAAGAGACTCAAACATAAAGGACCAATCCACTCTGTCAAAAGCCTTCTCGGCGTAAGTTGTGACAAAGACTGCTGGGAGTTTATTCGTTTCAATATGTTGTAATAACGACAGAATTTTACGCGTATTATCTCTTGCCTCTCTATTAGGTGTGAAACCTGCTTGTTCGATGTGCAGAAGGGACAGTAGAAATTTTTTAACCCTATTGGCTAGAATTTTAGCATATAGCTTGAAATCTAGATTCAGAAGTGATATTGGTCTATAGCTAGAACAGTTCGTCGAGTCTTTACCTGGTTTAGGCAGGACTATCACATGTGCTTCCATCACCGATGGGAATCTAGAGATGTCTTCCGGTAGAACTTGAAAAGATTGTGTCAGAAGTGGCGTAAGCAAATTCGCAAAGGACTTGTAGTAAGATTGGGAAAATCCATCAGGGCCCGGACTTTCCCTAGTGGGAGAGCTTTAATTGCCTGTGCCACTTCCTCTTCAGAGATAGGTAATTCCAAGGACTGAACATCAGCCTCATCTAGTTGAGGGAGCTTGGCTTCTCTAACATATTCTGATATAGTAGGTATCTGTGGAGAAGCATTAGGCGCGTGAGCACGGATATTGTACAGGCGATCGTAGTAGCTCCTAAAACAATCGAGAATCTCTTGCGGAGTGCGGACTGAAAGACCAGAAGGATCTGTAATAACAGGGACATACGTTTTTGAGCGTTTATAGTGCTTAAGCACTATATGTGCGAAATGCGTTAGATCTATGCTGTCGTGTGTCACGGATCTCCCTGCTTTAAAAACTGTGGTTTCTTTGTTCTTCAAGATTTCAGGAATTGGGATTTCCTAACCAGCACCAAGCAAGGCAGAGGGATGGAGGTGAGTGTATTAATTTGTTGCTGTTTGCTTCGATACTAAACATTTTCAACCGTATAGTGCCGCAATTTGTATTTATACGCATGTTTGACCTAAAGAACGCCCGCTCAGTATTAGCTTCCAGAAGAGATTTTGATTCTTGCTGGAGGAGAGTCAATTTACGGAACACTGATGGATCAAGTGAGGTTTTATGAGATGATCCCACATGGGATATTTGGTCGAGAATGCTAGTCGAGCGCTGAAGACACTGTTTGTTACGACAGGCCAAATTGGTTAATGAAAAACCCCCCCGATGACACACTTGTGGGCCTCCCAAAGTGTTACAGGTGATAAGTCCGTCTGACAGTTTTCAGCAATGTAATGTTCTAAGGATTGTTGTATCCAAGATTTGATGTCAGGATCTTGGAGAGGATGTTCAACTAGTCTCCATTGACCTGGGGATTTGGGATAGTCGGAGTATTGAAAGGAGCGGGAAATGGTGGCATAATCCAACTATGTGATATTTCCGATATCCGCCTTTTGGACCAAGGATAATGAGGATTGGGGGATCAGTATATAATCAATCCTTGAATAAAGATTATGGGGGTGGGGTGTAATATCCTCCAAACATCTAGAAGACGAAAGGAGTGGAGAAGGTCGAGAGTTTTGCGGATTTGAGTATTAGGATAAGAAGATGTACCTGAGGAGCAATCAAGTGAGGGTGAAAGTGGCAGGTTAAAATCACCTCCTATGATTACATTCCCCTCCTGAAAGTCAGCCAACTTCTCCCGTGTGAGAGACAGGAAGTCGGCCTGTGATACATTAGGAGCATAAATGGATGCAAAGGTAAATTTACAATTATGGCTCAGACCTTTGAAGAATAAAAACCTCCCTTTAGGGTCTCAAACTATGTCAAGTAGCGTAAAAGGGATATGTTTGTGAATTATAATTGCAATGCCTCCTTTTTTGATAAGAGAAGAAACAAAATATGCCACAGAGTAGAACCTGTTCATCATGCGCATCTCCTGACCATGCTTAAAGTGGGTCTCTTGCACCATCACTACATCACCCCCCATGTGGTGAAAATCATCCAGAGCCAGATGTCTTTTATGGGGAGAATAAGCCTTTCACATTAAGCGAGACTACTTGCAGAGGGTTTACCATTGAAGGAGCCATGGTTCAAACAATACACAAAATGGTAAAAGATTGTGTAGCTCAATAAGTATGTAGTGCAGTATTTCATATCGGGAAGCTGCATGGAGAACCCCACCAATCAGTCCCAAATGGAAAGGGATGAGAAAGGGAGGAGAAGAAGAAGTGGAAACTCCGAGGGAATAGAGAAAGACGAGATAGAAGTAGAGAAAATGAAGATGAGTGAAAAAACAAAAAGACTATAGGATATACTCTGTCTAGGATGAATGAGGTGCCTTGGCACCTGTTCCAGAAAACTATATGTATCAGAGTATAGAGAGGGCTAAACAGAGGGGATCAGAGAAAGGAATTGAGAGATAGTTCACAAAAATGGAGAAATGGAGATAGACCAGAAAACGAGGAGAGGATCCGACTCCCAGAGGTGGTCAAAACATATTAAACAACATTGGCATATAACATATATTGAAGATACGTAAATGAATACATTTTCCAATAAAACTGGCAGTGTGCTACTTTCCAGCCTTCCAGCATGAATGGAAAGAATAATTTGGGAGAATAACTTAACAAATTTTTGTTCGTAGAGTGGTAACATATATTGATATATTATGTATTATTTTCGTGTGAAAATCACTAATGTGAGAGTGTAAGCAAGGGTCATTATAGCAGTTTCTTCCTGTCAGAGCAGGAGTAGAAGGGCTTGGGAGGGTCTAGTATGGTTGATCTTTTGTTTCTATATGAGTATTTCACACTTGTGGAAAATCCTTTTAATTAGGCATTTGCTAAGGCCATCTCCAGAACCCAAGTACTGGTTGTGATCCAGGTCTTATATACATTATCACTTGAGTCTCCAGGAGATTCTTCTGTGAAGGTCCTGTCACTCAAAGTCTCTTTTCTTATTCTTCTTGCATTTGATCAGAATAATGGAATTGCTTCAAGCTTTATATATGAAGAAGCATTTTTGTCTTTCATGAAAACAATGATTTCCTTATAATTTTATCTCTTTAGTGCACTCCCAAGTCACCTTCATTTTTCATTCATCCATGGTTGTGGTCCTCTCCAGTTCATTGTTCCAGACCAATGAACAAATAAGTGGGATCTTTACATGTGTTGAAATATAAAAAAACATACAAGCCTAACTGTCAGGGTCTAATGATGGTCTTCCATGTTGTCTTATTAACCTTCGAAGGGGCAACAAGGCTTCAAAGATATCCATTATCAATTGCTAGTTGGATTAATAAACAAACTATCTTTAATAATGCAAGTTGGCTGATGTTGATCATTCCTCATTTCTGAAGGCTCATTCCACTCATTGTATGGTAGTATCTTGAGCAGAGAAGGAAGGAGTTTCTCCAGACTAAATCTGTAAAATCTGCAAAAAGTATAATTTATATATTCAATATTTAGAAAAAGCAGCATTTGGAGAGGAAAGTGCTACAGGAAGCTGTATATTACGTGTATATCTGTGATATAGCGTCTGGGATGGCAGCTTTGGTGCTGAAAAATAGCTTCAGCCAGTAAATTTGGGCCCAAAGTATATTTTCATTTTTATACTCATAGTGAGATGGAAGGGGAAAATGGTGTTCTAACAATATAATAATGCACACAGGGAACACGGACAATGAAGGACAGCATGCCTGGCATAAACCTTTATTATAAGTGGCACCCTGTAACTGTGTATACTAAGGCAAATGTTTTAGAACTTGGCTTAGTTCATCAGCCTCACAATGTACATTATAAAGTTTATGGACAGGAGACATCCTAACAAGGTGAGATTCTCATGTCGCCCTTTTTATGCCAGTGACATTTTTAATGCACTGTTGTGTTAGTAGCCCACTAGAGGTCGACATTTCAAAAGGATACCAAAAAGGAGGGTCAGACAAATGGGTTTAAACTTTGCTATAATTAGTCCTCTACTCTCACAGGGAATTTTGTGTTGGGTAACAGTGTAGATAATATGTTACAGGCCACAGTGGCTTGAATGGTGATGAAATTGCATGAAATGTAATCCATGTTGAAGTTATGTGCTTTTTTTTATAGTTGAGTTCCAAAAATGGCTGGGACACCAAAAAGAACATAAGCAACCAAGATATGTCTTAATATCTGATCCTCTTTGTCCTTAGACAAATGATCCAGTCACTAATATATGCCATGCGGCTGACAAGCAACTTTTTACCCTGGTTGAATGGGCCAAGAGAATCCCACATTTTTCAGATTTGCCTTTAGAAGATCAAGTCATCCTTTTACGAGCAGGTAAATATCACCTGTCAATGCAATGTGCTTCACACCTCACAAACTGTTAAATATTTATCTTTACCAGTGAAACTGCTGGTTGGAGACTACAGATTAAAATAAGATTCCAGTTTGGTTGTAATATAAATTGAAGATTATGCTAGCTTTAGTGTACTTATAATCTTAATTTTAATAATGACAGGAGGCGAGTATTTTGCATTAATCCTTCTTTACTCCTCTCATAGCAGCAATCTCAACAACCAATCATAAAATAGAAACTTTTCCCATAAAACCCTGTTTCCCTTAAGTCCCTCCCTCTTTCTTTGATAGAATGACAACAAACAGGAACCAATCCACCGGAACCTCTAGAACTTCAACCGCAGACCGGAAATATATGAAGGCAGGCCGGAATGCAGTCACACTGAAAGAAAAGAAACAAAGTGAAAGACAACAGTTCCAGACTAAGTATCCACCTACATATGTCAACAAGAGACAGAAAATTCAGAACAGCACAAAATATGCAACCATTCACATATAACTTTACAACATAATAATATAAGACGTTATGCCCCAGAAACAGAATTCACCCCCAGTGAAAACAACCTATGGGAGGGAAGGGAGGGAAAATACTCGCCTCCTGTCATTATTAAAATTAAGATTATAAGTACACTAAAGCTAGCATAATCTTCAATTTTACTACATGACAGGAGGCTTCGTATTTTGCAGTTTTAACGCTCAGAAAACAACGGCGATGACGCATGTTCCACCTGACGAAAATAAAACGTGCGAAACGTAGATTCTCTGGACCAATCGGCGGCTCGCAAAATGTCAGACAAAGAAGCTCCCGCCAAAAAGGCCGAAGACGCCGCCGCTCCTCTAACAGAGCGGGCGCCAAAGGAATCTGCAATGCCAGCCAAGGATAAAATCCACCGGATCCACCTGGCTAGAGTCGTGGAAGAAACTGCTTTATAGGGTTTCACATAAGAAACCAACAATTGCCCAGAAGCTGCAAACCTAAGTGACTCCGTCCTCTGAACATAAGCCCGAAGAACGGAACAAACACAAAGTTGAGGACGATCCCGGAAAAAAGGGTAAAACACAGAAGTTGAATCAGTTTTTGTACGTCTAGAAATAACAAACGTAACCCCCTCAGGGGAAAAAGTAAACCCGTTAACATCAAACGCCCGAATGTCCGAAACCCTACGAAACGACACTAGGCACAGTAATAACACCAACTTAGCTGATAACTGCCGTAGAGATAAACACTCGTCCCTCGGCCAATCCTGCACAAACTGAAGAACCTGGTGAACATCCCATAACCTGGAATACTTGGGAAGTGGGGGCCTAGACAATTTCATGCCCCGCAGCAGTCTACACACCATGGGATCCTGTCCCACAGGAACGCCAGCAACCGGAACATGGGCAGCTGAAATAGCGGAACGCATGACATTTATTGATCGAACTGATTTCCCCAAGTGGAAAAGAGACGAGAAAAAATTTAAAACGTCTGATAAAGGTGCCGTAAAGGGATCAAAACGCCGTTCCACACACCAGCTAGTCCATTGGCCCCAAGCCGAGATGTAACATCTCCTGGTACCTGGAGCCCATGAGTCCCAAAGGAGATTCTTAGTTTCTTCTGATAAGCCGTGGACAGCCCAACGTCCCCTGAAACCATCCAGGCCACCAATTGCAGACGTCCTTGCTCCACCAGAGGATGCGAATGTCCTAGAGGGTTGCGAAGTAGAGACTGCTCCATCGGCAGAAGAAGAGGATCCTGAAACGATAGTTCCAACAGTTCCGGGAACCAAGCCTGGCCCTGCCAAAATGGAGTCAACAGCAGTATCGACACACTCTGACGTCTGACCTGATGAAGGACCCGCGCTATCATGGCAAATGGAGGAAAGGCATATGCTCCCTGACGTGGCCAAACTTGAAGAAAAGCATCCACCGCCTCGCAGTCCGGATCCGGAAGCCAGCTGTAGAACCTGTGTAATTGACGATTCGTTCGTGATGCGAATAGATCTAGAACGAGCGGACCCCGTAGGTGAAATAGACTGTGGAATACTACCTTGTCCAGCATCCAATCGCTGACATCCCTCCAGTGTCGAGAAAACCAGTCCGCCGTTAGATTGACTTCCCCCGGGAGATACTCTGCCACCAGGTTGATGTTCCTGCGAAAGCAAAACTGATAGATCTCTTTTGTCGTGTCCGCCAAAATCCGTGATTTTGTGCCTCCAAGATGATTTATATACTGAACAGCCGAGCCGTTGTCCATCTGAAGCAGGATACAACAGTCCGACAGATTCTTCGCAAAACTGCGAATGGCGAATGAGCCCGCTATCAACTCCAAACAATTGATGTGGAGACCCATTTCCGCAGTCGACCAAGGACCCCCTGTCGCCTCGTCCGCGCAGGCCGCTCCCAAGCCCCACAGGCTGGCATCCGATTCTAGAACAAAATCTGGAACCTGACCAAAGATGGCCCTGCCGTTCCATGCACTCATGTGGCGAATCCACCATCTCAGTTCCCCCTTGACCTCCTGGGTTAAAGGAATGATCTGATCGTAGGAGGGCTGGAGTCTGAGGAAGGAAGCCTTCAACTGCTGCATCGCTCTGTAGTGCAGGGGACCCGGAAATATCGCCTGAATGGAAGAAGACAACAGACCCACTATCCTTGCCAACTGACGCAGAGGAACACACTCCAACCGAACAACCTTCCGAAGCTCCTTCCGAATGGCCCTGATTTTCTGGGAAGGAAGATGAAGAGAACAAGTTTCTGAATTGATCTCGAACCCGAGAAATTGAACCGTCTTGGCAGGTGTCAAGGCTGATTTCTCCACATTGACCAAGAATCCCAGGGATTCCAGCAACTGTATGGTAAATCTCGTTTGAGAGATCAGTCGAGAGTGATCGTCGCAGAACATAAGAAGATCGTCTAAATAAATCAGACAACGAAAACCTCGCACTCTGAGATGTGCCATGACCGGTTTCAAGACCTTGGTGAAGCACCACAAAGCGGAACTGAGGCCGAAAGGCAGACACGTGAACTGGAATACTCGATTCCGCCAAAGAAAACACAGTGACCTGCGACTGGCAAGAGCCATAGGAATGGAAAGGTACGCATCCATCAGATCCAGCCTGGTAAACCAGTCGCCGGGGCGCAGAAGATCCCGTAGAAGATGGATCCCTTCCATCTTGAAATGCCGATAGAGGACAAAGGCATTCAAATGGCGGAGATTGATAACTGGACGAAACCCTCCTGTTTTCTTGGGAACCAGAAAGATGTTGCTGAAGAAACCACCGACTTCTGACACTTCTTCCACCGCACCTTTCCGAAGTAACGATTGAATCTCTCCATCGACCAATGTTTCTTGATCGGCGTCGAAATGAATGGGTCGTGGCAGAGCAAGTTGAACAGGATCTGCAAAAAACTCTATGACGTACCCTTGAACCATCTGCAGTACCCAAGCATCTGACGTCAGGAGAGACCAAGCCTGTAACGAAAGGGCCAAACGACCCGCAGTTAAAGTTAGAGAAACCTGATCTTGAAATCCACTCACCTTTATTTTGTGAAGCTCTTCCTCTGCCCCGGAATCAAGAACCTCGTCCTTGACCTCGTGGTTGGAAGGAGGAGCTAGTAGAAGTTGATGGGAAGAATGGCAACGTTCCCGATCGGGGACCTGAAGGCCAGAAGCGGCTGGCGGCACGGCCCCTCTGCCGACCAACCCGTCCAAAAACCCCCCGCGGGATTGCAGGATGGAACACCTTCTTCATGGACAACTGAGCCTTGTTAAGTGTTGTAAACATGCTAACATGTTTCTGTAACTCCTTCAGGAATGAATCACCAAATAGCAGACCATTCGCAGCCGGTCCCAATTCCTTGGCTGCCAGATCCGAGAGCTTGGAGTCAATGCGCAGAAGAGCAGCCTTCCTATGCTCAGATGACAGTGCTGAGTTTGCGTTGCCCAGGAGACAAAAGGATCGGAGAGCCCATTCCCGGACACAGAGGGGATCAAGCGAAACATTGTGCGCCACAGCCTCGTCAGCCATGTGTAAGATCTGAGCAAGTGGACCAGATATGTCGAGCAACTTATCCTGCGCTATGCGCAACCCCTTCTCCATCCCCTTCCTCGGATCACGACCAGAACGGGACATAAATACCACCATGGTATTGTCAAAGATAGGGGTAAGGGCAACCTTGTCTTGCAACATCGGTCTAGGACATTCTGCACGTAAGCGGTTGCGAACCTCACGATCCAATGGTCTACGCAGCCAGAAATGGATGTAGTTAGCCAGATGGTCAGGCAACTGCCACTCAGAAGAACGGGGGTGACGGATAGAACGAGGATCGAAGAGAGGGGCGCCCAAGGAATCCAGAAAGACACCGTCTGCATCCTGGGAAGTAGAAGGCTGAGAAGTGGAAGGTTTATCAACCAGTATGGATTCTTTGACATATGGAGAGGAATCTTCCTCATCTTCCCAACGAAGATCTCGGTCAGAACCCGAATCCGCCTCAGCATGCCAGGCATCCACAACTGAAAGAGGGACAGATCCATCTTCGTCATCTGAAGAACGAACTTCCAAAGAATGGGGATCAACTCCAACAGAATCCCCCATGGCACGACGGGAATGCTTCCCTTTAGCAGAAGAACCATAACCATCCAAGGTGGGTCTAAGCTTCTTAACCGGAGGTAAGACGTCATCATCAGATCCGATATCCCCCGCAGCGTCAGCTCTGGACAGTAATTCCACAGGGCGCTGTGGCATCATTCTGGCTAACACTTTCTCCACTGAAGCGGACACCGCCACATTGATCATCGCCTAGCAGGATCCATAGCGACCTGTGAGAAAAGGAAGCAGTCAATAATGCGCAGTGGTCGTAGGGAGACCTTGCTGCGCAGAGGAGCCCCACCTTTGAAACCAATCACAAAGTACAGTGATATGTGTAAGAAAAATAACCAGAATTTTTTTTTTTTTTTTTTTCTCAGCACTCAATGAGAAGACAAGGCAAACGCCCAACCATTGCCTGGGGGCATCAAAAACTACAGGGTATGGGAAGACTCAGCTCCCAGAATGACCAAAACCCTGAGCTAAGCACGGAGGGGGCTCACCCCTAAACAGCAAGGACTCAGTCCTATATGTGATCAAAAGAACGTAGCAGTGCATAAGCAAGCAGACCCTGGAATCGAACCCAGAGATACTGCATGAAAGTCAGATGCAGTACCTCTAGGCCACCAGGGTAGGCAGTGAATCAATAGACACCAGCATGCAATATAGATTTCAAAAGTTATGGCCACAGAACTCGCTGTACCGAGCCGGGAGAGTTCCGAGCCGACAGTACCCGACGGCCGGAACTACTCACACTGGGAAAAACCACCAGAGCTTATAAGGATGGTGGTGAAACATACAAAGGGCCTCTGCGGCAGATTTATTATACGGGCCACATGGCCGAAATAAGTGCAGGGTCACATAAGAGCAAGAAGCCGACAAGTGTACACCGGGACCGAGCCTTATACAAGGACGGCAACCGGTTGTACACGTCGGCTCAATTGCGAAATGTAACCCGAACCCACCACGCGATCACGCGGGTAGAGCCGGTAGTAACACCAAGTCAGACCGCGACGCAGGTCCGCCCCACACGGAGACCTGCGCCGGGTGTAACGGAAGTAGAGGGAGATTACCTCCCCGCACCAAGAACCCACAACAAGAACCTAAAACAGAAGAAAAAACATACAGGGAGACGGAATGCAATACTCCGGATCTCCACGGAGGAGGAAGGCGGCCCCGCCAGCCAAGCCAAAGCAAGCACCAGCAGGGTACCAAGCGCCACACCACCTCCGCGGAGACACACACTTTAATCGGGAACTGAGAATCAGGTATTTAGAAACTAAAGGCCACTAAGGCATTAACAATGAGCAAGCAAACCATACATGTAGGACACAGCAGACCCCACAAAATACCCAGGGAAACAGTTAAAACATATAACAGAAACAGAAGGGGCTAAAAACGCTGACCTGAACTTGTTGAGAGCAGCAAAGAAAGAGGGAGGGACTTAAGGGAAACAGGGTTTTATGGGAAAAGTTTCTATTTTATGATTGGTTGTTGAGATTGCTGCTATGAGAGGAGTAAAGAAGAATTAATGCAAAATACGAAGCCTCCTGTCATGTAGTAAAATTAGTTGTCAACTGGTATGTGTCAGTGGGAAAATGTACAAAGACAAAACTTTTGGAGCAATTCATCTGATCCACGGGCAACATATAAAAATTACAGTGAATTCAAACTGAGAATTTTACCCCTTGGTTTCTACAGATTATTTTTATAACTATTGTGCAGTTGGTGTGCCCCTGAATTTCTCCACATTTGTCTTTATATATGAGCACCAATGTGTGTAGGTGTATACCTCTCTCCTACCTGTGTATTCTGATCCCCCCTTATCTAACTTGGAAAAATGAAAATGCCTGTCTAGCTTGCCCCCTTTTGAACATTGGACATGGTCCAGATAAGGAATTATGAGAGACATCGAGGTTCAACATGGTTCCTGTGTTGCATAGTGATGTTTGTATAAGCAGAATGGTGAACAACACAAGACAAGGGTCTGATGACTGCAGAAGCAGAGCTGGATCACTGGCCAGGCACCCTAGGTGTGTGCTTAGGGCCCGGTGAAGTTAAGGGAGCCTGCCCACTCCTGCCTGTGCCCCCTCCTCCATGACTCCATGCAAATCCAAACCGGGAACTTAGGAAGACATACCTCCCACAAACAAACAAAGCACTTAAGGCACATGTGCCAGGACTCCTGTTGTCCTGGCACATGCAAATGTATGGGAGGGAGGTACTAGATGATGTTGTGGCATGCAGAACTGGCTAACTATATGTAAAAATAGCTCCTGTTGACTCCTTTTGGCTGGCGACACTGACTCGTCATCAGCAAGTAGCTCCACATTCATTCACATCACATCCTCGAGGTAAACAGTAAGAATGTAGAATGGCTTCCCAATATACCTATCAATATATGGAATCTTAATCTGGATCTGGGCAGAAGTTTACAACATAACAAATGCAATGCTGTATACAATCCTGCCATTTACATAAAAACATTATTTAATGCGGCCACAGCATAAGAGAGAGAAAACACACATACCCCAGAAAAATTGTCAGACACAAAGCAATGAGAAGTCACCTCAATGATCCTACACAAAAGGAGTGCAAAGTAACCTCTATGGTGTGACACAGAGGTATTGAGAAGTTGCTTCAATGGTCAGATACAGAATGATTGAATGAGAATTCACTTCAATGGTGTGACAGAGAGAGAGAGAGAGAAGTCACCTCAATAGTCTGGCACAATGGCCTAATACAGAGGGAGTGAGAAGTCACAGCAATGGTTTGACACACACGGAGGGAGTGAGAAATCCCTTCAGTGGTCAGACACATAGGGAGTGAGAAGTATCCTCAATGGGCTGACACAGAGGGAATGAGAAGTCACCTCAATGGTCAGACACAGAGGGACAGGAAGTCACATTAATGGTTTGACACAGAAGGAGTGAGAAGTCACATAATTTTGAGGAGTGCACAATAATGGTATCTAATTAATCATATACCTACACCGTACTAATATATTTTTCTTTTTAACATTGTAGGTTGGAATGAACTGCTGATTGCTTCTTTCTCTCACCGTTCAGTCTCTGTGCAAGATGGCATCCTACTTGCCACTGGTTTACATGTCCACAGGAGCAGTGCACACAATGCTGGAGTAGGCTCCATCTTTGACAGGTACAGCTTCTACAATTCTGCCCTAGTACTTGTGTTCAGAAAACATTGGCTAAGACAGTACCGGTAAATGTATTATCAACATGCCTTAAAAGAACTTAATTGTGACTTTATATATTATACACTTGTAGAATATATAAAGTCAAATCTTCTATAATTTTTTTCATCATAACTTTTTTTTATATAGTACTGTGCAAATGACTTAGACAGTTGTGAAAAAAATACTGTAAAGTAAGAATGCTTTAAAAAATGTTAATAGATGATTTTTATCAATTAACAAAATGCATAGTGAGCGAACAGAAGAAAAATCAATATTTGGTATGACCACCCTTTGCCTTCAAATCAGTATCAATTCTTCTAGGTATACTTGCAGAAAGTAGGCATATAGTCAAATGTATGATAAACATAACAACTATACCAAACAGGTGCTAATGATCATCAATGTAATATGTGGGTTGAAACACAAACATTAACTGAAACAGAAACAGGTGTATAGGAGGAATAAAACTAGGGGAGGACAAGCCAAACTCAGCTAACAAGCTGAGGTCACTGAAGATCGGTTAATGTCAAAAGTCATACACCATGGCAAGACTGAGCACAGCAACAAGACACAAGGTAGTTATACTGCATCAGCAAGGTCTCCCAGGCAAAAATTTCAAGGCAGACAGAGATTTCCAGTTGTGCTGTCCAAGCTCTTTTGAAGAAGCATAAAGAGATAGGCAAAATTGAGGACCATAGACGCAGTGGTCAAACTTAATGCAGCAGATGAAACACACATCATACTTACTTCCCTTTGAAATCAGAAGATGCCCAGCAGTGCCATCATCTCAGAATTGGCAGAATGGTACAACCATCTACTGTCCGGAGAGGTCTGGTCAGAAGTATTCTTCATGGAAGACTTGCGACCTAAAAGCCATACCTCAGATATGGAAACAAGGCCAAGTGACTCAACTATGCATAAAAATACAGGAACTGGGGTGCAAGAAAATGGCAGCAGGTGCTCTGGACTGATGAGTCAAAATTTTGGCTGTATCAGAAGGCAGTTTGTTTGCCAAAGGGCTGGAGAGCGGTACAAGAATGCATGTCTGCAGGCATCAGTGAAGCATGGTGTAGGTTCCTTGCAAGTTTGGGGCTGCATTTCTGCAAATGGAGATGGGGATTTGGTCAGAACTAATGGCCTCTAAATGCTGAGAAGTACAGGCAGATACTTATCCATCATACAATACCATCAGGGCGGCATCTGATTGGCCACAAATTTAATCTGCAGCATGACATCAACCCCAAACATACAGCCAAATTCATTAAGAACTATCTTCAGAGTAAAGAAGAACAAGGAAACCTGTCCTGGCCCCCACAGTGCCCTGATCTCAACATCATCAAGTCTGTCTGGGATTACATGAAGAGAGAAAAGCAACTGAGGCTGCCTAAATCCAAAAAAGAACTGTGGTTAATTCTCCAGGATGTATGGAACAACCTACCTGCTGAGTTCCTTAACAGACTGTGTGCAAGTGTACCTAGAAGAATTGATGATGTTTTGAAGGCAAAGGGTGATCCCACCAAATATTGATTTGATTTAGATTTTTCTTCTGTTCACTCACTATGCATTTTGTTAACTTATAAAAAAATAAACTATTAACATGTCTATATTTGAAAGCACTCTTACTTTACAGCATTTTTTCACACCTCCCTAAGACTTTTTCACAGTGCTGTACTTTGATGTCCTTAACTGGGAGCTCAATAAATTTCTATTTTCAGATAGCCTTCCATTTAGGGACTGTAAAAACAGAGCTATTTATACCATGTTGCAGTCTCCCTGCTGCACTGATTAATCTGTATGCTGTGGAGGCAGGCTTTTTATATTGTTTCACTTTTTATATTGTATTTTTTTTTACATTGTTACACCTCCTCTGCTTCCCCAGTCCCACACAGAAAGCTGTCTAGACACACAGTCAGATAAGTGCTCTGTCAGGAACATAATAATGTAAAAAAAAAGAGTAGGTGAAGATGAAAAAAAGTAAAATGTATAAGCAATTTAACTTAATATATTATGCAATTGCAGAATATGTAAAGTCAAAATAAGATGGACCTGTACCTTTAATTGGCATAATCCAGAAACCTAAATAACTCAAAAACAAATTTCCTAAATAGAAAATGACTAATACAAGAAATCTTTGATTCTGAAAGCTCTTTGAAATACACCAATGTATTTTTTTTAGGTGATAGGGCCTGATTAATTGAAGTTAAATGTTGTACAGAGCCCTAGACCTGATAGTATTCCTGGGATGAATAAGGCTTCATTACTCCTGTGTAGGTTCATTGGTTGTTCCGGTGTGTGTGTGTGTGTGTGTGTGTGTGTGTGTGTGTGTGTGTGTGTGTGTGTGTGTGTGTGGAGCTCATCAAGGAGAGTGTGTTGGCCATTGTGTATCCTACGCAATACTTCAAGCTCAGACACAAGTCCACGTACATCATTTAACCCTTTGAGTGTCAGACAGGTATCCATCTCATTGTAGCTCAATGCATTGGATACCTCTCTGGCATTCAAAGGGTTAAACATTGAACTTTGCCTTTCTAGAGATGTCCTCACTGCATTGCTAATCAGTGCATTAAATAAACCTCAGAATTCAAGGAATTAATGACTATTTGAACAGTACCTCTGCAATCATTTTGCCAAAGTCTATGGAAATTTGAAAACCGATGTTAGCAGGTCTCGTCAATAATTAACAGTGTTTCATTTGAAGAACATACACTTGTACTAACCATAAACGCAGCCAACACTGATAATAACCAGGGTCACTGTGGTCAAAAAAAAAATCAGCTGAGCACATACTGTATTTTTCTGTTTATACTGGTCTCAAAATCAAAATCAACTATTGGTTTTCATGTAATGGTAATATATGTAACCCTTTGAGTGCCATGCTTTGGGTACCTCTCTGGCACCTTAACCCTTTGAGTGCCAGAG
Source organism: Rhinophrynus dorsalis (assembly GCA_037306005.1). Taxonomy (NCBI): domain Eukaryota; kingdom Metazoa; phylum Chordata; class Amphibia; order Anura; family Rhinophrynidae; genus Rhinophrynus; species Rhinophrynus dorsalis. Next base: position 136,671,156 of record CM074722.1, read on the forward strand.
GGTGTGGCTATAGGAAAGGTCCCAAAAGAAATGATCATGCTTGGTTAAGTACCTCTAGGTCTGAAATGCAGAGTGAGCACACTCAGAGGCTTTTGTACTAAACTTAAGTGGTAAACTTTTTGGCCAAACCAACTGCATCATAGGGATTAAATTAAAAGTTTATATTGATACAAATGGGGCTTGTTATCTCATGAATGTTAGAAACATCTCCAACGCTTTGCTTTATAATTAGATGAAGACCACACTAGCATTCAGATGGTTATTAAAGCAAAAATGTTTAGGCATCTTACTTTCCCCTTGATGCAGTTGGTTTACTCTAGAATTGCCGCACATTCTTAGTACATCTTCCTCACAGTGTAGTTCTTCTAGAGCTGAAAAGTCAAGTGTGCATGTTAGGCTTAGTCTTACTGAAATAAACAAAACATCTTTAAACCATTAAAGACTGAGTGTCGTGCTATGACATCACACAGTTTTTGCGTTAAGGACCGGTGATGGCCATAGCACATCACGTGCATTTTACTTATAGCGGTCCTCCGGGAGCACTGTAGGTAAAAACAGGGACTGAAATTGACCGATCCAAGACTGGAGGTGTCTCTCTTAGTTCCCAATGCAGAGTGCCGATACAAGCAACAGGTCACTTGTACTAACGTGTCGGGAACAGGTCACATGTACCGGCGCCTCAGAAACACCAGAGTGGTCCTTAAAGGAATGTTACTTCCTAGGACCCTGGTCCTTAAGGGGTTAAAGTGAGAATAGACTGAGTATACAGAATAATTCCTAGCCATTTCTGAGAACTGGACAAGTTCTGACTTTCAGCCATCACACATTCACTGTCCATTTAATGATAAAAATATTTTTCCAAATAAAAATAAAAATATGAGCAGAATTTCAGAAATTACAGTTGGTGATTTATTTGTGGTGTTAATTCCATTTCTTGCTTTACCTCTAAACAGGGTACTAACAGAACTAGTTTCTAAAATGAAGGACATGGAAATGGACAAATCAGAGCTGGGATGCCTGCGCGCAATTGTTTTATTTAATCCAGGTAAAATAAACCATAATTCTTCATATCTTGAGGGAGATGCTATAAGGCGTGATAAAGAGGTAGATAAGATGGAGATGATCTATAGTGATTTCACCTCTCCGGCTACTATGTTATTCTATGGAGCCAATGCACTAACCTTTTTATATCTTTGTGGATCTTAGCGAAAAGGTTTCATAGAATAACATAAGAACCGGAGAAGTGAGATCACCAGATAATTCACCTCTACTTTAGCACACCTTAGTACATAACCCCCCTTGTGTTGTGTATACATTGTTACTTGTTAAACTTTATGTGTATAATGGTGAAAGTATACAGAATTCTCAGTGTTCTAGAGCAATGGTTCTCAGCCCTAGTTCTCCTTGAGGATTTCCATACTTAAGTAGAGGTGAGTTAACCACAGGCTAAGTCATTTTGAATCACAGACCTGTGCTCAAGCAGTGAAATCCTCAAGTCATGGCTTGTTAGAGGTCTCTATTGACTGGGTTTGCGAACAACTGCTCTACAGGATAGTATAATATAGATGTTATGGTGGCATGTTTGCTTCTTATAGAGAATGATTACCTGAGAGGCTTTTTCTGAAATATTGTTATTGTATTCCTAAGGTCAATAAGAGGTCAATGTCCATGCTGTCTTCCTTGTAATACATGGGGCCTACAACTGATCAAGTGAATTTGTTGTTCTGTGAACATCAAATAGATGCACTTGGATTCACTGAAATCCAAGTCTGTTTTTATAGTGAGCCACATCACAGGACACAATAGTGCTGCATGCTAGAAGTGATATCATGTTGTGTTTCATACCCATACCTGGGAACTTTTAAGATGAGTTGACCCTGAGATATTTGAAATATTAACTCTTAAAGCTTCCGATAATATAAATTTTACGCTCAGTTTAAAGCAGATGTGTTCCAGTCGGTCCGCAAGGAACTTTTAACATGCTGCAATTTAGAAATGTTACTGTCTAAGCACAAACAAGACAAGAAGGACATCTCTCCTGCCTTTCTGGTACAGTGGCACAAAGAAACATTTAATTGGGGCAAATTATATAGTAGGTAACCCTGAGAATTTGGCCATTCAACCTGAGACCCTGAGATTTTTGTCAAAACCCTGAGTCTCAGGGTCAAACCCTGAGAGTTTTCAGGTGTGTCCATGCCATATGAAACATGTTATTATGGAAAAAGAATAAAGAAACTGAACAACAAGATAGTACTTCTTTTATTAACATGTTACAGAATGTTTCAATGTCATGAGTTATACATCTTTGCAGGCAAACTAAAGCACTGTTGAGATATATGCAGGACTGGGGCCCAGGGCTGCAATCAATGGGTTATAGGCAATACCTGTACTGGGCACAGCCAAGTAAGAGTCCTTCCTCCCTGATCAGACACAAAGATCCTACCTGCAGGGTGAGCCTAAGTAAAAAAAAGGGCCCCAGTTGACCAGAATGACCTACAAGGATTCTGGAGGATCTCCTGCTGGGCCCACCTTTTATAAGTATATTCTTTAGCTAACATAGGAAAGAACTGGAGTGCACCTCTGCCGCTCTGTTCTCCGTTTCATATCCGCATGCTCCCTATTTACATATACTTCCAGGTTTCAGTGCAAATGCTTGGTGTGGGGGGTCTTGCCTTTAGGTTTGTACTGGGCCCCAACATTTCTGTTGACAGCCCTGCCCAGTGCCAGGGTACTTAGGGCTGTATTCAGAAGACTGAAGAGGTGAAATTCTGGAGTAAACCGTCTGCATCGCAGGGGAACCATGAACATACTCCAAATTCCCATTGACTTAAATGTCTCTAATGCATTGTAAAGTATTGCTTTGGAGACTCCTCTTTAGCATTCAAGGGGTTAAAACACCAATTTTTATATTTCCTCTATGGTGTAAATGTTTTGCTCTTGAATTGCACCTCTTCTGTTTATTGAAATCAGACACACTGGAGACCACTCTCGCATTCTGGGCATTAAAAGCCCTATTTAAATAATTGGGAATTTTCATTTGTCTCTTATGGTACAAATGAATTGCTCCAGAACTGCACCTCTTCAGTGTAATGAATATGACCTTTATCACTCTAGGTGAACCTTCAGACTCATGCCCCCAAAATATCCTCTTACAGGCAACCTCCTCTTAAACATTTGATTGTTTTCTGACACTCAATATGAATAAGCAATGTACAGTAGTAATTTATTTTATATTATATGAAAAACAAGAACATTGGGGGGGTGATGGAAGGAAGCAAGTGGCATGTGATTTATCCTTTTATAGAAATAGCCCTGCTACTTAAACGGGCCCTGTTTCTGAAACATCTTTATTGGTGATGTTGTGTAGCTTATACCATAGCTAACACCATTTTTGCTTTTCTCTTTAGATGCAAAAGGGTTGTCAAACTCTGCAGATGTCGAGGCATTACGTGAAAAAGTCTATGCTACTCTGGAATCCTACACCAAACAGAAGTACCCTGATCAACCTGGCAGGTGAGGAACAAACTACTTCAGAAAGCCAAGGGGTAGGCAACTTATAGTTCTCAAGCTGTTTGAAGCAACAACTCCCATCATCCCCAACCACCCAACATCTGGATGGGGAATTGTATTCCCCAACACCCGAGGATCCAAAAGTCTTCTATCCATGATATAGTGTTGCAATGGTGCTATCACTTATAATGTTTTTTCACTGTAAGGCCACATCTATTTACCTTACGGTGTACATGTCCAACCTTTCCTTAATTCCTGAACCTGTTATTTCTCATTTCAGAGACACAACCATAAACCATAAAGCCTTGCACCTGCATAATTACCTAGATGGCTAAATCTTGTTAAAAGAAATATAGATACGGGAGGCATTGTAAGGTGGAAAATACAAGTCATGGTTTATTTGACCTATTTAACTATTTAATCCCAGGAACCTCCTTTCCCTTATATAAGTGGTTCTCCATAGGCCATGATGTCTTGGCTTGAGCCAGCACCTGGAGGTGGATTTCCAGAAGATGTAGTTACATCTTCCCTCAGCCAGACCCTAGAGCAGGAAGGTGATGGCGAGCCAGGTGTTTTGCTTGCCATAGAAATTTCAGGCTCTGGCTGGGTTTCTCTATTCTTTGTCCTCTTTGATTTCAGTCTCGCCTCTTGTTGCCTTTGAAGAGAGTCAGGAGGTACAGCAGCAGCGGTGCCCAATTATTTTGGTGGGGTGGTTTGGTTTTAACATGTTTCAAATAAATGTCATGGTGTCTATTTCATGTGTGTTATCAGGGCGGTTGTGCCAAGATGCATTGCTTCCTTTCCCCTTCTCACAGACTTTTTTCAGATTGTGCACAGTGCCATCGCTGATGATTTAACTGTGCCTGTCCAAAGAGAAAAATAGTCCCAAACCAGGACTTCAGGGGGGAGTGGAAAGGAGGAGAAGAATGACCTCTTTCTTCTTCTCTGCATTCCCCTGCACTGGCTGGGGCAGAGGATCTTGTTGCTGCTACTGCCTCAGAATCAGCACTACAACTAGGACCAGGAGTATTGCTGCTGGCAAGTGGAACCAGTCCTAGTCGCTCATCACTGGACCCCATTTCCACTGTGTCCACGGTGGTCTGTGGCACACCAGCCTGCTCCTCAGCATCCTGCTGCTCTTGCAACTTAGCAGCAGCAGGAATTACAGCAGTAGCAAACTCCACAAATTCGCCAATCTCACTGCTGGTGGTGGTGATGAAGCCCATCCCATCCCCATATCTGTCTCCCATTCCTTATCAGTTTGGGCTAAAAAGGTCATTAATGTCTCTTTCACCCCAGCTTTTCCACCATCATCATCACCACCACAACCAGTCCCTCCTTGCTGCTATTGCTCTAGTACAGATGTCTCACTGTTTGGAGGTGATGACAAATGTGACAGAAGGTCCTCTACTGTCACACTTGCCATATTTTGTTAACCCGAAGAAGGAGGACTGGCAGCACTAGCAGCAGGCAAAGGCAGCTGATCTGTGCTCATGGTGGTGGTGGTTTTTATTGCTGCTAGCCACCGGTTATGCCTTTTCAGGATCATGTTCCATAGGGACAATGCCGTGGGGGGGGAGGGGACTCCCAGGGTCAGGGGAAAATTATGGGCTTCCTTGACCATTAGTCTGGCCACTCTTCATTACTTCCCCTACCACCTCAGAATCAGCAGAAGGATCTACTGTGGTCATGCTAGTCCCACCAGTTGCTTCACCATCACTATTACTAACAGCAACCACATTGATTTCAGTCTCTTATTCTTCCTCACTACTAGTATCACCCCCTCCCTCAGTCCTAACACTCTTAGTCTGTAGCTGTTGTATCTGAGTAGTAGCACTAGTAGTAGTGGCTGGACTGCTTGGGGATGGCAAGTGTGACTTAGGGTCCCCTGCTGTCACACTTGGCATCATCGGTATCCTTTTATCCTACTGTTTTTCATATTCCAGTGTTGTAGTGGCAGTGACAGCTTTGCTGAGGACAAAATAAATATTTTCTACATGACACGTGTGACCAGCCGGGGCAGCATGTTAGGTATTGGGGCGAAAAAGGGTTACACAGTACTGCTGCCTCTCCTGTAATTTCCTGTTGTTTCATGCAACCTTTTAATATTCAACATGAGAATCTTTCTCTGTCATGCAGCGTGAGATTCTCATATCGGCATTTTCATCCACACGACATGGTAAGTCTGTTATTTGGTTGCACGCTCTTTCACTTGCAACAAATTAAAAGTAAACCGGCATCATCTCCTCTTCCCCTACTACTGAGAATCACAGGTAGCTGTCCTGCTCGCCCTACTACATTCTTCTTCCACTCTCCATGGCTCAAATTTCTCCAAGCTCCCTAGGGTTGATGTATGGGGACTGGTCATCACTGGGTCTCGGGAATCAGGGTATCCAGACCCATTACTGTTGATAGTAGTCACTTCCTCCTCTTCAGACTCACTGGATGCATAACAGTCCTTTCAGCTCTTCCTTTTATTAATAATCAAGGTGCTCATAGTGATAGCACACCCTATGACCCTCTAATACCTAAATGTTTCACAATTTTGAGCAGCACAACAGCCTAGCACCCTCTCTCTCTCTCTCTGTAGCTGCTTGTGTTATGTTTCACTGCCTGGAAATATCATGTTTTTATAGTAAAAATTAGAAAGGGGTGGAAACTTTGTAGCCATTGAAAAATAGCAAAACTTTTTTGGCAATGGGTGAAAATGGCTAAGATTTTAATTGCTTTATTTAAAGCAGAGTTTCCCATGAAAAAGTGGACAACCACGTATTTTTCTAGGACTTTTTTGTGGGAATACAATGGGACCTTTTGCCCACCCCTACTTATTAATGCATAACCCCCCTTGTTCAATCGTATATCCCTAACAATAGTAAGGTAATGAAATACTACCACAAAAAAGTCCAATGGAAGATGATAAAACCCACAGAAAAACAAATGTTCAGTTATATTCTTTAAAAAGAGACAGCCATGTGCAGTAGAGACTTCTGATACAGTCATGTGCAGTAGAGACTTCCGATACAGTCATGCGCAGTAGAGACTGCCCGAACACACACAATGCTGGCCCGTGTAAACTGGCTTTTACACTAGTATGGAATAAATGCTCTAAATGTTATGTTTGGTGCAACTGAAACATGGTTTGTAGTATAAAACAAATAGCGAAAACAGACATATAACAAACAAGATGGCATAATAAATATAGTAAAATTTATTTTAGAAATAAAAATAATAAAACTTCAATCATTGCACTTACATGAAGCCCATTCATATGAGGGGTCCTTACCCCTTAGCAGCCAGCATTTGTGACCTCCCTCCTCTGTTCCCACAGGTAAGCCGAACGCTTTCAGTCCTCTACAGGGACCTTCGTCAGGGCTGAAAACAGTCAGCTGCTTGAAATAACCATGCAATAAATTTTGATACATTTTTTGATATGGAGTGCTGTTTCTAACTGCAACCTGGGATGCCACAGGCTGAGTATACTGTTATATATATATATATATATATATATATAAGCGGAAACGAATGGGCACTCCGATGCTGGATGAAAATGAACAAAATGCCTCGGTGCTAAGTCCAAAAAATATACAGCATGGTTATGGTGAAATGATCTCCCACCAAGGACTAAAGTAAAGCACTCGAAGGTCTTTCTAGTTTACAATTCAAGGTGTTTATTGTTCGACGTTTCGGCTCAAACAAGAGCCTTTCTCAAGCCTTTCTCAGGTTGTCTTGAGAAAGGCTCTTGTTTGAGCCGAAACGTCGAACAATAAACACCTTGAATTGTAAACTAGAAAGACCTTCGAGTGCTTTACTTTAGTCCTTGGTGGGAGATCATTTCACCATAACCATGCTATATATATATATATATATATATATATATATATATATTACTCAGCCCTGTGAGTTGCATCCACCATCCAGCCCACTGCACGATAAAAGTGAGAAAAAAGTGTATCATAGAACAAATGCAACACATACGGATTAATATGGGGACATAACATTTAAGTAGCAATTGCTAACAGAAAAGTCTGTAGCCTGTAAATTTTTTAGAAAGCTTCCTGTTTAGTTTACCATTCCTTAATATAGCCTCCAAAATATTGGTGAAAGAATGGTAGTTGAAATTTCAGCCATATCCAGTAGAATAGGAAGTGTGTTAAAATTGATGATGGATGGTACTAGATAAAGACAGATCATTATATGAAATATTGGTTCCTGGATAATATATATATTATGCTGTTATTATGATTGGTCTGTTTTCATAGTCTGAGTCTCGTTCCAAATTCAAAATGGAATGTTTTCAGGTTTTCTTGTATCCAAAGCTGTCCAGTCTAGTACCAGTTCTGTATGTAATAGGAAAAAAGCAAGCTATAAATGAAATTATCTTCTTCATCTTGGGCAAGTATCAAACATATTACCCATGAACCTTTACTCTTAAGTATAATGTTAACAACAAATGGGTTCTTAAAGGGAATATGCAACATATTTACATAAAACACTCTGAAATCGCCGTGTTACTCAAAATCAGAAGGTATAAAACCACAATGACCCTCATAGGTTATCATATTATTTGTGTGACTATGCAGCTGACTACATGAGAACAATAAAATCTTCAAAACACTGAGGAAAACAGAAGATATATGTACTCAAACAAATTTTAAATCTGAATTATGTCCATTGGGTTACATTGTATGTAAATTAAATATCCTTTGCAACTCCAGTCTAGACTGCTGATCTATGATTTCATCCCCTCTGATTTTTCCACTATATCTAACCTCAAAAAAATGTAACATTCTATGAAATGTGCTATGGTTAGAACATTCTCACTTAATTTATGTTTTGTTCTACTTGTGCACACACACACACACACAAACACTAGTTCGCTATCCAACCCTCCCCTGGGGCATCAGGGGGGCCATCTGCACCCGCAATCAGCAAATTTCCACAGGGCAGTGATTTGGACAGGCATGGCCGGGGGGGGTGAAGCCGCACTGGCCGCTCCTTTCAAAATTGCAGCAGCGAGATTTAAAGGGGTGGCGATTTTGACAGATGTCGCAAGATTCACCACTATAGTTTTGCAGTTTTTCCCCGATGTGCACAGAGCACCAAATCCCATGGTCAATGCTGTGCATCAGTTGTTAGTTGCATATAATGTGCATTGCAAAACATTAACATTTTTAAAATAACAAGAAATATAAGTTTATATTGTTTTCCTCTCCTATTAAGCACGTCTTTCTGTTAATCACATCTCCCTCATTTCTGCAACTATAGCACCCCCCTCCCACACTTACAGAAGTCTTTTACATCTTCTCCCAACCATGTTTTTTCAACATGTTACAATTTTTAATATTTGGAACCGTAGGTGCTATGATTGACAATGTGCTTTTATTATTGTACCATTTTCAGGAAACTAAAGAGGTGCAATTCTGGAAACCAAATGCATTAGACTAGAATAATACAAATACCCAATATGGTAAATGACGATTTTAACTCCTTGAATACATACCTTCCAAGTGTTCTGTTTTAGGACGGACAGTCCCTCTTTGAAACCCAGATCCCTCTGTCCCTTTTTCCCACCCTGGTGGGACACTTTTTAGGAGATCAGACTGTGTGGTGTGTGTATATAAGCTTCACCACAATAAAAGTCACATTATTGTTTGTTTAAACTTCAGTATATGTGTTTATATATTGGTCTGAATAAAATATTTTGGTCTAAATCATCTATTCAGCTGCACAAATAGGTATCAATAGGTCATGAAATAGCCTAAAAAAACTTGGTACCAGCCACCAGTCACTCCTCCAGTAACACCACCTAAAACAACAGTGTCCCCTTTTTGTCCATTTGTAATGTTGGGAGGTATGTGAAGACTAGAGATTCAAGGGTTAAAAAACTTTGTTTGAATCAACATGTATTAGGAGAATGGTTATAATTTTCCCTGTGGTGCAGATGGTTTTCTCCAGAATTGCTCCTCTATGGTATATGACATACCTCCCAACATTTGAAATGGCCAAAGAGGGACAATTTTTTTAGATGGTGTTGCTAATGGGGGACATTACTGAGAATTTATAGGTAATTTAATGACCTACTGACACCTTTTTTGAGTAACTGAGACCAAAATATTTTATTTATACAAGCTAATTTATAAACTCATATACTGAAGTCTAAAAATACATTAATGAGCGTTTTATTGCTGTGGAGCAATGTGATACACCATGCAGACTGATTTCCTTAAAAGAGGGTTACCATGGTGGGAAAGAGGTACAGAGCAATTTAGATTGCAAATAGGGACTGCCTTTCCTAAATAGGAACACTTGGAAAGTTGTGTATCGCTCACTGTTCCTTTATGCTTACTATTGTTATACTTTTAAATTGACTACTTACTGCCATCTGCTGGTCTATCTGGATTACATAGTATCATTTAAATAGGATCTCAAATGTACTAGTGACCTTGTGTTTGTGATTTTTTGTGGTTTCATCATTTATTAAGTTTAGATGAATTTGATTAAATTACGTAATCGAAGTCAAAATAAAATATATATACAACTTTTCTTTTAATAATTTGTTACCCAGGCTTTATATGTGATCGCTTGGTAAATGAATGCCGATGCTAACATGACCACATTAAAGCTGAATCTGCTTTTATGACAATGTATTAAAAATGGTACTCTATCATTGTGAATTCTAATAATGCAGTATGGAGGCAAGGTTTAGCTTTGTCACAAAAAGAAACAAAACCAAAAACTAATTAAAACAGATTCAGGTTATATCCTTGTAATGTGTGAGCTTCCTAGATCTGAACATTTTAGTTTGATACATTGGTTTATTTGTGTCTGTTGATTTTAGTGATGTTTATCAAGTACTTACAACATTCTTTTAACCCTTTAAAGAGGAGCTTTCACCTATTAATAAGTCGCCATGCATTCATTAAGCATATGGCGACTACCTTGAAAATACATGTCTTATATATAAAAAGTGCCACATTCTAAAGAACTCTTTACTGCTGGGAGACTGGAAGCCAGGTAACAGTGAAGACATCTTGTCTGTGCGCATGTGCCGTCAGTCCTGTTCTCCTGTAAAGCATTTCAGCGTGCCACATGGTAACCGGAAGGGACTGACGGCGCAGGCATGCAGACTGCACGAACCTGGTCGTCAGTCTCTAAACGTTAAAGATTTCTTTAGAATGTGGCACTTTTTATAGTTAAGATGTATTTTCAAGGTAGTCACCATATGCTTAATGAATTCATGGAGACTTATTAATAGTTGAAAGTTCCACTTTAAGGCCCAGAGGGGTGTGGAATGCATTGTATACCCCTATTGCCCTTCATGGTTAGTTATTACAATCAGTTTTTACCAATATTTTTCCAGGTATCTAAGTTTCAACAATGGTGGATCAGTTAACCCTTTGAGTGCAGGAAGGGTATCCAACGCATTACAAAGCAATGCGTTTTATACCCCTCCTGCACGCAAAGGGTTAAAGGGACTGAACCTACCTGTGCTCACCATGGGATATCCCCTGATCTACTATAGTTAGGTAACAATCCATAAGTTCTGAATGTTTCCTCTATTTCAGATTTGCAAAGCTTCTCCTGCGACTTCCAGCTCTGAGATCTATTGGACTTAAGTGCCTAGAACACCTTTTCTTCTTCAAACTCATTGGAGATACACCTATTGACACATTCCTTATGGAGATGCTGGAGACACCCCACCAAATCCCATGATGCTCTGTGTTGCACCCTTAACCTGACACAATATCCTGGGTAAAAGGACTCTTCATAAAGCTTTGCATACTTAGCTTGTCAGTATCTGGTTTTAATTACTTCAGCCCAGATCCACAAAGTTGCTAGCTGGAATGGTTCCCACCCTGGAGACACTTGTGATTGACTTTAATCAGTTTACAGTATGCCATCAGACTATGGAATATTTTTACAAGCTGGTGGCTTATATGCTGGTTTCTGAATGTGGGGCAACTACTACATCCATGGACATGTAGAGCCAAGACTGTTATGTGTATGATCTATGCTATTTCAGAAGTGTTTTAGGTGATACCATTTCCCATTGAAACCTTGTTTGTGGAGCAGAGCATCAAGAGACACATTGGGCAAGATCAGTTAGAAGAATCTTAAAAATGTTTATTTATCTAATCTAAAAGATCGGCACTTCATGTAGATCCTTGAACAAGCCTCAAATGTACAATCTGCTTACTTTGTCTGAATAAAGCTTTTGTGGCATTTCTGTATCCTAGCTATACCCTACTAAACAGGTCAGGGTACTTCTCCTCTACGTTAAGGGTCCATCACCTCGTGAAGCCAGTTCACGTCTTCTCTGCCTGATTCTGTAAGACTGACCTGCAAGTGCTTCTTACACTAGCAGAAATGATCTGCAAGAGAAGTATATCACTTATCCATATCAATTTATAAGGGAAAGTATGAGGTGGTAATGGAGTGTTTAAGGGTACAAGATGATTTCCTAAAAGAAAAGGTACTCCGATTCTGTACTTGTGAATTGCCCTGCACTATCTTACACTGGTGTATTGCTTTTGCTGATCTCATGAATACCATGTACTGGGTCATCAAGCTGGCTGTTATGAGGATACCAGACTGTGTGAGGCAGCATATGAAATGTAATCATGTAGTGTCTATACTAAAAAGATGCAGCAGATACCAGCATTCCAGACCAGTGAAAACTCATTACTACATAAAACAGAGAGAACAAAAAAGGGAAAAAAAAAATAGGAAAATTTCCTATTCAGCCCAGTGAGTTGCATCCGCTACCCAGCCCATCTCACTGCCAAAAAAGCTCAGGTGAGAAAATGGATCATAGAGCAAAGGCAACACATGCGCATTAATATGCAGACATCATATCAACAAATTACAAGCGTAAAGATACAAGTGGCAATTGCTAATAGAAAAGGCTGCATCCTGTAAAATGTTTTGAAAGCTTCCTGTTTAGTTTACCACTCCTTAATTTAGCCTCCAAAATATTGGTGAAAGGCAGGTAGTTGTAAATATCGGCCATCTCTAGATTGGAGTGGAAATTATGTTAAATGTATTTTGGATGGTACTAGATAAAGACAGATGATTATATGAAATATTGGTTCCTGCTGTAATTATGATTGGTCTTTTTACATAGTCTGAGTCCCATCCCATGAATTCTCAGACCCTATTGTTTCTCCTCAATGGCATCTTCCTCCACCCTGTGGAATATCTGTATCGACATTCAAATAGGCACCAAATTCAAAATTACATTTTTCAGACTTTCTTGTATGCAAAGCTTTGCAGTCTAGTACCGATTCTGTATGTAACAGAAAGAAAGCAAGCTATAAATGATTCTGAAATTATCTTCTTCAGCTTGGGCAAGTATCAAACATATTACTCATGAACGTTTACTCTTAAGTATAAGGTTAACACCATATGGGTTCTTAAAGGGAACATGCAACATATTTACATAAAACACACTCTCAAATAGCAATGTTCAGAAAGTATAACAGCCTTAATCACATAGTAGTTACATAGTAGTTTAGGTTTAAAAAAGACTTGCATCCATCTTGTTCAACCCTCTTCCTATTCCTGTTCACCGTCATTGATCCAAAAAAAGGCAAAAAAAAACCCTCAATACAGCAATTTCAAATTCTGCTTTGAATGGGGGGAAAATTAATTCTTTATTCCAAATGGCAATCAGATTTCTCCTTGGATTAACAAGCACTAAATAAATATCAATCCCAGTACTAACATACATAGCCCTCTATGTTCTGCTCTTTTAAAAAAAAGTATCCAGGCCCTTTTTTAATGACCATTATTGTAGTGTGGCTATGCAGCTAATTTATGCCCAATATGTGAGAGCAATAAAATCTTCAAAACAGGAAACAGAACATCTATATACTCAAATAAATGTTAAATATGAATTATGTCCATTGGGTTGCATTGTATGTAAATTAAATATCCTTTGCAACTCCAGTCTATACATTGCTGTTTTATGATTTCATCCTCTCTGATTTTTTCCGCCATATCTAACTTCACAAAATTATAAGAATTTTACATTCCATAAAATGTGCTGTGATGCTATGGTATGCAAATTCACAAGGGTTTTTTTATATGTTCTTAGATTCTTGCTTATGTTTTGTCCTATTTGTGTATATATATATATATATATATATATATATAAATATATAAATCTGTTTTCTGGTTCACTGTCCACCCCTCCCCCAGGGCATCATGGAGGCGGACTGCGCCGCAACCAGCAAATTGCCACAGGGCAGTGATTTTGACAGGATGGCCACTCCTGTCAAATTCAAGGAGTGAGATTTACAGGGTTGGTGATTTTGACAGAGGTCTTTGAAAATTGCTGGAGCATGTTAGTGTTTCAGCTGTTCCCCAATGTGCACAGAGAGCTGAATCACACAGGTAACACTGTGCAGCATTTGGTAGTTGTGTATAATGTGTATACTACAACATTAACATTTTTAAAATCATAAGAAATAGAAGTGTTTTTCTCTGTCGTCCAATACAAGTTACTGGTAACTTTGGGTAGGCGATCCACCCCTTTAAGTAGGCAAGAACAATTCTATAAATGACTGCAGGGGGTGGAATCTACCTTCCTTCCTTGGCTGCAGCTAGCCAACCAGCTCCAGAAAGATTTGTTCCTTGGTGAAGATAACACAGGCAACAGAACAGTTCTACTATAGTTTTAGAACCTTTTTTATTTTTCTGTTAGAAATGGAATACCACCATTAGGTGGATTACCATAACTGACAATGCCCTTAGATGTGGCTAGCTCAGTATCCAGGTGATTTTGTGGACCTTAAGCCCTGAGGGGGAAAATCTTGATTCCAAGTGCTTCCCCAGGAGTTACGCACTGAGGTTACTTCTTACTACATGGTAATATGGAGACAGAAGATCTGCAGGAAAGGTGAGCAACCCTTTGAGTGCTGCTTGTCCCACAGTGCCCCTCCACACAGGGGTTATTCCTGGGAGTTCTTATTGCACACTCCTGCACTCACTGGGTCTTTCTGTTATGTCTGTCAGTGTTTGGAGCAACTTTATTTGGTAAATTAACCCTTTAACTGCTGGTTGGCATATTTTGGGGTGGTTAATGGCACTTTCCCTAACTTTGACAAAATTGAGTAAAGGCACGCTTTACCGCATAGACGCCATTGCTCCACTCACTTCTATGGGACTGTACAGTTTGGGACATATCTCTGCAACCGCTCAATGTAGCAACTTCAGAGATGGCTCATTTTAATTGTCTGACCTTGCGCTATCATTCGGTTCACATTGCAAGTGTGTTGCGGGGCTCAGGGGGCTTCGGGCACTGTTGGGGTACCTTTTCTGGAAAACGACATTTCCCATGAGCGCTTGCTTTGTACGCTCGTTTCTGATTGGCTCCCGTCGCGGCAGCCATTTTGTGAGCTTTACAGAATGAGTATCCTATGCAGGGCTTGGGCTCCTTCTCTCCTCTGCAGATTAACCCTTCGCCTGTCAGATAAGTGTATTTTAGTGATTTCTGGGGTGAAATTTTAATCTTACACACTGTAAATTGGGTGATTAATTATTCTGAACGTTGTTGACAGTGTGAGAATGTCTACTATGATGGAGCTTGGGGCCAGGCCTAAGACTAAGGACGCTGGGGTCTCTGTATCCCCCATTGCGCATTACTCCTCATGTCATACAGGGTTGCCTAAAGAATTCTCAGGTTATTTATGCCCAGCATGTTCTGATGTCTCTGAGTCTATCCCAGGGACCTCCAGCCATGCATTAGAGCCAGTTTGGGTGCAAGAGTTCAAGGCTGCTACCAGGGACCTCAGGTCTTTCCATCCCAGTTACAGGGGGTCTTCCATTCCTGGCAGACCCCTTTTTCAGTCAGATCTTCCCTGCACAAACCGCCAGGAGTACCTGACGTTTCAGATTCCTCTGAAGAGGAACTGTTGGTGCATTCAGATGTTGAGGAATGTTCTGCTGTGGGCTCCTCTCAATTTTTTGGGGATCCTTTTGAGGTTGATCCAGAACCCTCGGCTGAAGGCCTAATCAGGGCCATCTTAAACACGCTAAACATTCCCCCAGTTCAAGAGGATTCCTCAGATCCCTCTGATGTATTTCAGGAGCCTATAAAGCCCCATACTTGTTTTCCACCTAACCCCACTCTGGACCATCTAGTGGCTAATGATTGGAAATCTCTGGACAGAAAGCCTTCTGTCTCCAAGAAGTTTGCTAAGCTTTACCCCTTTTCTGAGGCGGCGCTTGATCAATGGTTTCATCCCCCTTAGGTGGACGCTCCTGTCTCAAGGCTATCTAAGTCTACTGCCTTACCAGTTTGTGATGTGCCCTCTCTGAAGGACTGGACTGACAAGAATCTTGAGGTTTCCCTCAAGTCCATTTTTGCCACTGCTGGTACTGCCATGCGACCAGCATTCGCTGCGGCATAGGCTAACCGGACCATTGGGGTCTGGATTGAACAACTCACCCTAGCTGTACGTCAGGGTGATTCATCTTCGGATATGTTGCAGCTTCTTGCCAACATATATGAGGCCCAGCACTATATTTCTGCTGCCTTATTTGATGCTATCCATCTGGTGGCAAGGGTTTCCACCATGTCTGTGGTTGCCAGACGAGCTCTTTGGCTCAAGATCTGGGCTGCTGACACCACTTCTAAGAAAGCCTTGCTGTCCTTGCCCTTTCAGGGTACATCCTTATTTGGGCCAGATATTAAGGATCTGATTAGTGAGGTCACTGGGGGTAAGAGTACTCATCTGCCCTTGGTCCCCAGGAAGAAACCTCCTCTTAAGCGTAACAGTTTTTTTCTTCCCTTTCAGACTGAGACATGTCCGGCGAACCAGGCGGTTCCCTCAGCTCCACGTGCCTCCAAGCCCAAGGCTTCCAAGACTTCTCCGGCATGACTCGCTGAACCTGGGTCCCCATTCAGCTGGGAGTGGTTGTCTTCGTCACACAACATTTGGGAGGATTCAGCGGTGGACCCGTGGGTTTTACAAGTAGTGGCGGAAGGGTACAGGATCCCTTTCGCCTCTCTTCCTCCCTTTCACTTTTTCCCCTCTCATACTCCCCAGGGCATGGAAAAATGCCGTCTCTTCTACGGCAATGTCCAGTCTCTTCTGTTCAAGGATGTTCTGGAACCTGTTCCAGTTCAGGACAGAGGTACAGGTTTTTACTCAAACCTCTTTGTAGTGTCCAAGAAGGATGGTGGTTGTCGTCCAGTTTTGGACTTGAAGGATCTCAATTCCTTTGTGATCCGTTCTCATTTTCACCAGGAGTCCCTGAGGACGGTGATTGCTGCTATGATTCTGTGGGAATTTCTTGCTTCTCTGGACCTTCAGGACGCATATTTATATATCACCATTCATCCAGAGAGCCGGCAGTATCTCAGATTTGCCTGCGACCAAGGGCATTTTCAGTTCTCAACTCTTCCCTTTGGTCTGACTACAGTGCCTCAGGTCTTCAACCGTGTCCTTGGAGCCTTAGTGTCCATCCTCCACCGGGACGGCATCAGAGTTACTCCATACATGGACGACATGCTTCTGAAAGCCCCTTCTGCGGAACTTCATCAGCAGGTTTAGGACTGCATTCATGCTCTCACCCATCACGGGTGGATCATCAACATAGACAGGTCAGATCTTGTCCCATCCCAGCGTCTGGTCTTCCTGGGCTTTCTCTTTGATACTCAGCAGAGCATGGTGTTTCTCACGGATGAGGTGGCTCACCAGATCGCCCACAGGGTTTCTGCTGTTCTGGCTCACAATCCAGTTCCAGCCAAGAATCTATCCTCTCTAGTGGGGAAATTCATCTCCACCATAGAAGCGGTCCCATTTGCCATGGCTTACACCAGGGAACTCCAGAGGTTTGTGATCCAGGTGTGCACGGGTCAGCCAGACCTTCTGAAGACATCAGTATCCCTCCCTCTTCATGTGGAACTGAGTTTGTCGTGATGGCTCGACCTCTCCTATCTCCTGAAGGGTAAGTCCTTCCTGATATCCTTCTGGACCACAGTGATTACGGATGCCTGCTTCTCCGGCTGGGGAGCGGTCCTGGGTCACCTTAGTGCTCAGGGATGGTGGTCTCCGGAGCAATCTCTCCTTCTCATCAATGTATTGGAATTTTGGGCAATATGTCATGCCCTTCATCACTGGACACCCCAAATGGAAGAATGTCCAGTCCGGGTTCAGTCCGACAACGCCACGGCTGTGGCTTACATCAACAAGCAAGGAGGAACCAAGAAGTCTCGCCACTTAGTTAGAGGTCAAGGCTATTTTGTCCTGGGCAGAAGAACACATTCCTGCCATATCTGCAGTGCACATTTCAGGAGTAGACAACGTCATGGCGGATTTCCTCAGTTGACACACAGTGGACAGCGGAGAGTGGGAACTGCATCCAGAGGTGTTCAACCTTATTGTTCAGAAGTGGGGTCTTCCTTGAATCATCCTGATGGCGACAAGACACAATCTGAAGGTTCCAAGGTTCTGCTCTCGCTGGAGGGATCCTCTAGCTTTGGCAGTGGATGCCATGTCCATTCCTTGGTTATTTCCTCTGTCTTACATCTTCCCTCCCCTTCCTATGTTGCCCAGGGTGTTACGGAAATTGAGACTGGAGAAATGTCCACTCATTCTGGTTGCTCCGTACTTGCCTCGACAAGTTTGGTTTCCGGAGCTTCTGACTCCCCTCCCGTCCGGATCTTCTCCTCCAGAGTTAACTGTGGAAAGAGGATGTTCATTGTCTAGCTTTGACTGCTTGGAAATGTAATCCTCAATATTGAAGGAGAAAGTTTTTTTCTTCTGGTGTGGTGGCTACCATGCTTAGTGCTCGCAAGCCATCGTGTCTGGTCGACCTTTCTAGCTTGGTGTGCCGATAGGGACTTGTCTCAGGAATTTGATCTGTCCACGGTCCTGGCCTTCTTGCAGGATGATGTGGCTAAGGGCCTCAGTTTGAGTTCACTTAAGGTTCAGACTTCTACTTTCTCTGTTTTCTTTCAGAGGCGCATTGCTATCCTTCCTGAAGTCAAGGTTTTTTTCCAGGGAGTTGCTCATACTCGCCCTGACTTTAAGGATCCTGCTCCTCAGTGGGATCTTAATCTGGTTCTGGGTGTCCTTCAGCTCCCTCCCTTTGAGTCCTTGGCTACTATTCCTCTACGCCTTCTGACGTGGAAAATGGCCTTTCTCCTGGCGATTGTGTCTGTTCGCTGTGTCGCGGAGTTGCATGCTCTGTCCAGTAGACCACCATTTTTGGTGTTTCACAAGGACAAGGCGGTGCTTTGCACCTCTCAGGAGTTCCTCCACAAGGTGGTTTCGGAGTTCCACATCACTCAGGAGTTTGTGGTGCCCTCTTTCTGCCCTGAGCCCACCTCTGACAAGGGATCTCCACTTGTTAGTCGTGGTGCATTGTCTCAGTGTTACGGTTTTTAGGACTCTCAGACCAGTAAGTGAAAATAAAACACACTTTATTAAAGTGAATAATGCACAAGTACGCCCTCTAGAGGCGGTAGGTAATATACAGATAAAGTAAACTGAGATATTACAAAGGTAATAGCACAATAGACATAAATGCAAAACAGTATGCACAAGGATGATATTGACCCCCAAGGGGTTAATGTCCAAATAACAGTCTGTCTCAGATGTGGAGGTTTGACACGCCCTGGATGTTAAAAAGGCTGTGCTGTACAGACAATGTTCATCAAGTGCTGCGGATCAAGCTGCCTTGCCAATGTGTTGGATAGTAAGCAGAATGGGAAACAACTTAGCCCCCACGGGCGTAGTTACAGGAACTGCTTTCGTTTGTGCAAGTGCAAATAGCCCCCACGGGCGTAACGGAAACCGGCCGGCAATGCAAGAGCTAACAGCCTCCTCAGGTGTAATCGAATGCAGTAATAATACAGCAAGAGCCACTAGCCCCCTCGGGCGTAGTACTGGATAAGCCAACACTGAAGCCTTTCTGCCAACACTCTGTATCAATGATATCGTCGGTAACCAATACCGGACAGCCTTGAGCGCCCAAACGGCCCAATCTATGTGAACACTCTGCAATGGTAAACTGGAGTTGCCGACGGAGAGCGGCCAACTCAGCAGTAGTATCACTGGTAATGAGGCTCGTACAGGAGATAGAGAGAGTGAATTCGAGGCAGCACTGCAAGAGTTAAAATGCACGTTTACTCAAGGCTTCAGCGCTACTGCAAGGCTCTGCACGGAGAGGAAGGCCCACAGAATACACACAGCTCTGCACAAGTAACGAGGCACAGCACTTAATCGAGGGAAGCACCAGGCAAGGCAGTCACACTGACGTGGGCAGCAGAGACTGGAAATGTCGCGGCGGCGACAACTGGAACGCAGGTCACTGGAACAAGCTGGAAGTCGATCTTCGGAGCAGGAAGTCAGCCGGGCCGGGTCGGAGCACGTAGGAGGCAGTCATACAAGCCGGGTCATACACAAGCAGGAACGTCAGTCTAGCCGGGTCAGGATCCAAGGGTGGTACGCAGACGAGCCGGGTCATACACAAGCAGGTACACTGGAGAATGGTCAGGACAAGCCGAATCGGTACACAGGAACTCAGAATACAGGAACACAGCAACAGCACTACTGGCTCAGGAACACCACGAAAGGGCATCTGACAGATGTGATAGCCAGGTATAAAAAGGTCATCAGGAGGCGGGTCAAACTCAGTCAGCAAATCAGTGACAGCCACAACTGAGAGTGACAGGAATCACAGGCACTGTGATACTCAGGTTTTATGTACATTGCACTGAGTCGTCTATCAGGCAATCAGATGCACTGTTCGTCATTCCTGAGGGTCGCAGGGCAGGAAGACCTGCATCTAAAGTGACTATTGCTTCTTGGATCAAGCCCACTATTCGTAAGGCTTATGAGCTGAGGAAGAAGCCTGTCCCTTTCAATGTCACGGCTCATTCTACTCGATCTATTGGGGCCTCTTGAGCTTACACGAATCAGGACTCTGCTGATCAGTTGTGCAAGGCTGCCACTTGGTCATCTGTGCACACCTTTTCGAAGCACTACCGTGTTGATGTGTTGGCATCGCCTGATGCCAGCTTTGGGAGGAAAATCCTGGAGGCAGTTTTGCGTGTCTAGGATTTTCTTTGGTTCCTGGTGCTTTCTTCACTTTTGAGCCCCGTTGGCTCTAGTTCAGTGTGCTGTGTAACAGTTTGGGGTGTTGTTACCCCTGTTCAGTGTCCGTTGACACTTTATTGGTGTTGGGCTATCTCTGATCTGATGGTTCATATATGTGCTGGTGACTTTGTGGGCCGTGCACCTGGTCCTTGCCTTACTTCCCACCTCTTGGAAACTCAATGGTTGGACATCCCAAAGTTACCAGTAACCTGTATTGGATGACAGAAAAAAGAGGATTTTAGTCTTACCTGTTAAATCCTTTTCTCTTAGTCCATACAGGTTACTGGTCTCCCACCCTGTCAAGAGACCATGCTTGGCTGTCCTGTGGCAGACCGTGGGGGTCCTTCAGGGTCACTCACACAGGAGTCTTCTTTCCTTCCACTATCTAGTCATAGTTAGTGTCTCAAATCTTTCTGGAGCTGGTTGGCTAGCTGCAGCCAAGGAGAGAAAGTATGCTCCACCCCCTGCAGTCATTTCTAGAATTGTTCCTGCCTACCCAAAGTTACCAGTAACCTGTATGGACTAAAAGAAAAGGACTTAACATATAAGACTAAAATCTTCTTATATTGTGTTCCTCTCTTGTTCAACAAGTTACAATTATAGAAGTAGTTTCATGTGCTCCCAACCATGATATAGAAATAATTACTAAAAATCCTTTTCTTAATCTCCCACACAGTACATGGTGTATATAGTTAACCCCCTATATGCTTCTCCTCATCCTACAGTACACTGTCAATATTGTCCCCATCTGTCTGTATACTGTGTGTATATTTCTCCATCTTACTATATAAAAGAACATATTAATAAAAGCAGAGATAGAGGAATATGCAAATAGACTGATACAAATTGGTATCAACAGGTAGTACTTATCCCTTTCTATACCAGTGTGTCCATCTAATTACTAATAAGAATTTAATTTTGTAAAACAAAAATAAAAATTAGATAACAAATACTCAACAGCTCCTACCTCCCAATCAGAGTGAGACTCAAATAAAATTGGTTTGTTGATAACCTCCCTCTGGAGGCATCTGCAATGTCTGTGCATCAGGCGATGTGCTTGCATTTGCAGCCCTCTTCCTGCATCACCCTGTGAGGACCTGTGTTAATTCAAGATAATGGTAGTGCCCTTTGAGGACCTTCAGGTCCTTTCAGGGCACTACTGTAGTTTCAGTACTCAAAGCTATGCATTGGATCTACTAATGTTTTTTTAGTGGGTAGAGTCAGAGAAAACAAGGGTGCATATTATACATAGGCACTTTTGCGTTCCCCTTAAATCTTGGGTTAAATTTACACCTGCGTATTATACCTGAGATTTTACGGGTATAAGGAAGTCAAGTTTATAAATACCTCAGAATGAGAATACTTTTTCACACACATAGCTGTCACTATATACTTCCATTAAGAACAGTTTACACCTGGCATTAGGATTTAATCACTAAAACTGCCTTTATTTTTGGCTCAGTACATTTCTTTATAAATATGTTGAGACATAATTCTTATTTGGATAAGACCACTGGTAATACGTCTTTCAAGAAAAGTTGACTGACTTGAGTTAGTGTGTAGCAAAAATGTTTTTATATACATTTTATATATATATTATACATCTGTTGAAATAATTTTGAGACAATTTTACAGACACTTTGTATGGTAGATAAAATAGGAGAACTAGAATTGCTGGCGGTTAATGAGCAATTGGACATAATTGGAATAACAGAAACATGGTGGAACGATGCACATGACTGGACTGTAAATATAGAGGGCTATTCCCTGTTTAGAAGAGACAGAATTAATAGAAAAGGTGGAGGTGTGTGTTTATATTTGAAAACAGAGCTAAATCCAGTTTTGCGAGGTGATATTAGTGAGGAAACTGGCCAAACTGTGGAGTCCATGTGGGTAGAAATCGAGACTAAATGTGGTGTGAAAGGTAAAAAAAAGTTGTTGGTGGGCATATGCTACAAACCACCAAATATCGATGACAATGATGAGGCCCAACTGCTATTGCAAATGAGGAAAGCTGCCCAGTTTGGGCATACTATAATTATGGGAGATTTTAATTATCCAGATATCAACTGGAAAAATGAGACCTGTCAGAGTGCTAAGGGTAGCAGGTTTTTGAACACGCTTCATGAAAGCTACATGTCACAAATGGTGGGAGCGCCGACAAGAAATAACAATGTATTGGACCTAGTGATCACTAATAACACAGAAATGGTATCCAATATTAAGGTAAGAGAACATTTGGGAAACAGTGATCACAACATGGTTACATTTGAGATCTGTCTGGCAAAGCAAAAATGTATAGGTTCAACCAAAACTCTTAATTTTAAAAAAGCAAACTTCAAATTGTTAAGGGCCTCAATACAACACATAGACTGGGATATGTTATTTAAAGGCAAAAATACTGAGGAAAAATGGTCAGAATTCAAATTTAGGTTGCAGAAATGTACCCAACTGTATATACCAATGGGGAACAAGTGCAAAAGAAGTAAGTCACAGCCAATGTGGTTAACTGCACATGTAAAGAAGGAAATGGCAAGGAAAAAAAAAGCCTTCAAAGTATTTAAGTCAGAAGGAACTGAACAATCTTTCTTAAAATACAGGGAGAGCAACAAAGATTGCAAAAAGGCAATTAGGGTAGCAAAAATAGATAATGAAACTCGAATTGCAAGGGAAAGCAAGACTAATCCAAAAAAGTTTTTTAAATATATAAATAGCAAAAAACTTAAGAGGGAGTGCATTGGACCATTCAAAAATGAGATGGGTGAGTTGGTTAGTGAGGATAAGGAAAAGGCTGATGTTTTAAACACTTTCTTGGCATCAGTATATACAAGGGAGCAAGGAATGGTAGAAGAGCCTCCGCAAGTATCAAATAAAACAATACAATTAATAGATATTGGGTTAACTCAAGGAGATGTCATGGGAAAACTGAACAAAATTAAGACCGACAAAGCACCGGGTCCTGATGGTATACATCCAAGGGTTCTTCAGGAACTCAGTGCAGTGTTAGCAAAACCCCTATATTTACTCTTTAAAGATTCTATTACCACAGGCTCAGTGCCACAGGATTGGCGAAGAGCTAACATAGTGCCTCTATTTAAGAAGGGAACTAAAACAGAACCTGGGAATTATAGACCAGTGAGTTTGACCTCTGTAGTGGGAAAACTATTAGAAGGCATAATAAGGGACTATATTCAGGATTACAACACAAAAAATAAGATCATTAGCACGAATCAACATGGTTTTATGAAGAATAGGTCATGCCAAACTAATCTTTTCAGCTTCTATGAGGAGGTAAGCAGCAACCTTGACAATGGCAAGGCAGTAGATGTAGTATATCTAGACTTTGCAAAGGCATTTGATACAGTACCACACAGAAGGCTGGTGTATAAAATAAGGAAATTGGGGCTAGGAGATAACCTTTGCAATTGGATACAAAACTGGTTGAAGGATAGGGAACAGTGTGTGGTTGTAAATGGAAAATTCTCCAGTATAGTTAAAGTGGAGAGTGGAGTACCTCAGGGTTCAGTATTGGGTCCGCTGCTTTTTAACATGTTTATAAATGACCTGGAAATAGATATAGAAAGCAAAATATCAATATTTGCAGATGATACTAAATTATGCAAAGTCATTAATTCAGAACAGGATATTTTCTCTCTACAGAGGGACTTACATACAATGTCAGATTGGGCAAACATGTGGAATATGAAGTTTAATGTGGGGAAGTGTAAAGTCATGCATTTGGGAGGAAACAATCCCAAGGCTACTTATAAACTTAATGGATTAATTTTAGGTGACTCGTTGCTAGAAAAAGACCTGGGTATCCTTGTCAACTACAAACTTGGAAACAGTGACCAGTGTCAAACAGCAGTAGCAAAGGCAAACAAAGTCCTGTCTTGCATAAAAAGAGGTATTGAAGCAAGAGTGGATAACATTATTTTGCCATTATACAAATCATTGGTAAGACCTCACCTTGAGTATGCAGTGCAATTTTGGGCACCGGTTCTGAAAAAGGATATACTAGAACTAGAGAGGGTACAGCGGAGAGCAACAAAATTAATTAAGGGAATGGAGGACTTGACATATGAGGAACGACTAAACAAACTTGGTTTATTTACTCTAGAGAAAAGACGACTAAGAGGAGACCTTATCACATTGTACAAGTATATGAGAGGTCAATACAAGGATCTCTGCGGTGAGCTATTTATTCCAAGGCCTGCTCAGGTGACCAGGGGACACCTCTTGAGATTAGAGGAAAGGAGGTTTAAACTTCAGCAGAGGAAGGGTTTTTTTACGGTAAGGTCTGTCAAATTGTGGAATTCATTGCCCAGGGAGGTAGTTATGGCAGATACAATGGACACATTTAAGAGAAGATTAGATACATTTCTTTCAAAAGGGAACATACAGAGTTATACTGTTTATCAGTAGGCAGATCAGGAAGGTCTGATAAAGACTAATTTAATTGGTAGCAGGAAAGCTATAAAATTCTTAGTTACTGAGGTATGAAGCGAAGGTT
Source organism: Rhinophrynus dorsalis (assembly GCA_037306005.1). Lineage (NCBI taxonomy): Eukaryota > Metazoa > Chordata > Amphibia > Anura > Rhinophrynidae > Rhinophrynus > Rhinophrynus dorsalis. The sequence continues at coordinate 136,696,290 of CM074722.1, forward strand.
GAACTTGATGGACTTGTGTCTTTTTTCAACCTAATTTACTATGTTACTATGTTACTTTATTATTCCAGTTTTATAAATCTCCCCCAGCATTTCATAGTCAATACCCTAAGTGTAATATAATAATGTATGTAAGAAACAATAAAATTGTGAACATAAAGTACAAAGGCCTAGATTACATTGCAGTTGATAAGTGTTATCATTGTTTTTATTCAACAGATTCAAATTGAAGTATTTTGGAAAAATGTGTAGATTAAACTTTAAGATATTAACTGCAATATAATCAAGGCCAAAATCAGCAGTGTAATCTGGAAGATCCCACCCAAGCAAAATGGCATTCTTTTCATCTAGTAAAATCATGACGTCCCTATACAAGCAGAATCAGAATTTTAGTAATGATGGACTGATTAACTGAAAGAAAGAGCCTTGAGATGAATCGCAGGTTCTACACTTTTCTTCTCTGGCATTCAAAGGGTTATTAAACACTTGTATGCAGGCAATGTCTTTGGTGGCTATGGGGATAAAAGGCAGGTAGTACGCTTTTACTTTCCCCAGTAAAAATTATGTTCACACTTTGACTAAAATACACACCATAGTCAGTTAGACTTACAGTTCAAGATAATGCTAGAGTAAAATGATGAGCAGTAATGGAATGACATATTGTTTCTATTTTAACAGTTATAGAAATAGCAAATATCTGTTTGCTATCCTCCACCTCCACAACATCTCTAGAATCCTACCATTTCTCACCCACTATAATTCTAATCCAAACACTCATCATGTCCCATCTTGACTACTGTAACTTACTCCTAATTGGCCTTCCTCTCACCCGACTAACCCCACTACAGTCCATAATAAACTCTGACTAATCTATCTCACTCATCACTTATCTAACACCAATCCCCTCTGCCAATCACTACACTGGCTCCCATTAGCCTATAGAATTAAATTAAAAATTCTGGTGCTAACTTACAGAGTCCTTACAAACACTGTACCTCCCTACATCTCATCTCTCATTTCCAAATACACTCCCACTCGTCATCTACCCTCTGCATATGACCTTCTCCTCTCCACATCTCTTATTACATCCTCCACTCCTGTCTACAGTACTTCACCCGTGCTGCACCTATGCTCTGAAATTACCTCCCCTGTCCCATCAGACTCTCCCCCAGCCTTCAGATCTTCAGAAGCTCCCTGAAAACCCACCTCTTCAGGGAAACATATCAACTACCTCCGTAATTGTTATCCCTAATAACCACCCCTTCCCTGGACCACTGCACTCAACAGCACTTTTCTCTCCCACCCACTGATTGGCAGTTCATGTGTCAGGAGGCACTTACACCCAATAGTACTCCTTCTGTGTCCAACCTACCTTCCTCTAGACTGTAAGCGCTCATGAGCAGGGCCCTCTGATCCTTTTGTTCTCCACATCTGATGTGTACTATTTCATATCTCTGTATGTTTATTCCCTGTTGTACAGTGCTGTGGAATACGTTGGCGCTATATAAATAGAGAATAACAATAATAATAACATGGGTGTTCTCCACATAGAGTAAACATCCATCACCTAGTCCATTATGGGCTGTATTCCATTGTAAGTGGTATTATCACTGGTTTTATCTCATGGATTATATCGAAGTCTGTGAGGGAAACTATAGCTAAAAATCAGTGATAAAGTTATCAAGTGCAATGGAATCCATCCCTATAATAGAAAGGAATTTTACCCAATTACCAGTGTTGCAACAAGTACACAAGACAAAGAAACCTACAGCACCTGCAGTATCAACAGCAGGACTAGGGAGGAAGAGGGATTAGAACAGTTGCCACCATCTACCACAGTTGGGCGACTGCTATGACCACTGATATAGAACAACAAAAATATGATGATAATATTATAATGCATATAGGAATCATACATGATACTGCAAATACTTTGTCTAGCATTCCTATTAATCATCATAATATCTATCTATCTATGTATCCTAGCAAAACGAGCACGGCTTAGTGACTGGCTTGTTGAATTCTCTGTCCTTAATCCTTTCAGCTCCAAAAAGGTGTGCAATGCATTGCAAATCACTGTGTTCACAACTGTCCAACAGTGAACATGTGTGTGTGAAAGTGTGTGAGATTGTGTGTGAGCATAATTGTGTGAGCGAGCGTGTGTATGTGTTTGAGCACATGTGTGAGAGCATGTTTGACTAACAGAATGTGTGAGTGAGAGCACTTGTGTATGTGAGCCTGTATGTATTGTGAATAGCATTTTGGATATAGTGCATTGTGTATAGGGTACTGCCTACAGCATTGTGCATTTTGCTTACTGTGTATATCATTTTCCTGTTGCATAAATCATTTTGCCTACTGTGTTTTTTCTATTGCTTATAGTGGTTTTCCTATTGCATGTAGCATCTTACATATAGCGTGTCGCATTTTGCTTATAGTATCATGTATAGTATTTGGCGTATTGAGTATAGTGTTTGCCGTATATCGTTTGGCGTATTGCATATGGTATTTTGCATATAGCATTTGGCATATAGCATATGGCATTTTGGTGTATTGCATATAGCTTTTGGCGTATTGCATAATGAGTTTGGCATATAGCGTATGACTTTTGGGTATAGGGTTTTTAAGTATAACGTATGGAGGCGTACTATAACAATAAACCCCTTACACTTCAGGCGCATCTGGTGAGAAGAGGTTGCACAATCATCCTTCTCATCCTGACCCTCCTCTAAAATCATGAGTGTGTTTGGAAATTTTCCCTTGAAGAAGAACTTTCATTAAAATTAAAGTGCCCCCCGAATCATTATTAACATAGCGATACGCATGTTAATACTTTTATTATACTGAATACGTCCGGCATTATTGTGAAATACAGCTTGTTCTGCAGGCATCACTGGCAGGTATCTTCTTGCATCTGTGCTTCTGTACCGTCATTCCCTTCTTGTACCTTAAAGCAGGGCCAGAACTGAAAAGTTACTCGCCACTGCAAGCCATAGCATACCCCCCAGGGCTGAATTTCTACTCGCCATTGGCTGAATTTTCACTCGCCATTGGCTAGTGGAGAGTGGACATTTTGAGCCCTGCCTTAAGGTACAATTGAACTCCCCCTCACTAATCCGGAGGAGACTGGGACAGACAGGGCAAACTCACAGATACCTTTTTGGCAAGACGTATGCGATGTTGCCCGCTGATGCCTGCTGAACAAGTTGTATTTCTCAATAATACCGGACTTATTCAGGATAATACTAGTGTTGATTTGCTTATTGCTATTTGATAATGATTTGGGGGGTACTTTCATTTGAATGAAAGTTCTGCTTTAAGAGAGGGAAGGAACTGTGCAGTTATTAACAGCAACTGCAATGTGCACAGTGTACAGAAACATTGTAAAAGAGGGAACGGACTGGGAAGAATCACACTTGGCACATCTGCTCTCATATTAAGCAATAAGCACAACTATAACCAACACCTTGATTTTTATATCAAGAATGTTAAACCATCATCCAAGAAGTCAGATGCTGCTGTGTGGTGTCAGTCACTATGGCCTTTGTACACAAGTACAAGTGACTGGGTGGTGGTGGATGACAAGTCTTAATAAAAATAATGAACCCTTGCTGCCATTAGCTTGGCATATTCAGCTGGATGGAGTGTGTAGCTGCTCCCTGATTCCCTGTGTTTGATAGCTCTCCACCACAATGCCAGTGTGCCACACAAGGTGCAATGGATGGAGAAGGACTGACAGACACTCTCATCCGCAGACTCACTGTCACATGGTAGTGGTGGTGGTAATGGCGGAAATGGTAGTAATGCAAGGAAGAGTAGGAGGAGGAGAAAAAGAACCCTGAGGGTGCTGGAGGGACAACTGTGATATTTTCTCACACCTGGACACTAGCACAAGAAGAGCTATGACTCGGGTGTTTTTGTCATTGTAAACATTCAAGGCTGGTGGGGGATTTCACTTTCTTTTCTGTAGACTTTTCTCCCATGTTCTTTATGCCACTGGGTTGGGATACTCTTACAACAGCACTCAGTTACCTTTTCCTGCTGGAGGGTTTCTCATGCTTTACAAGCTCAAGGCGCCACATCATCACAGTGACTAGGAATTACTTTCTGGTGCTAGGGTTTTAAAGTGGATGTATCACCTTCTAGAAAGAAGTTCCCATATGCTTTGTTAATACAAGTTATACTATGAATGCTGTTTTTATTTATTATTTAACTAATTTAAAAGATATTTTATCTTCAAGTGCAGAAGAGCTGTGCCGAAGAATCAGCGTGTCCCATTATGCTGACCGGCACAGTTCTTCTGCACGTCCTATTTCTCCTCCCACCTCCCTCCCAGCTGCCCCAGGGAGAGCGTTCACTCTTCCCTTCGGTGTGCTGTGAATGGCTCATAGCATTACACCAAGCTGTGATTAGCATTATACTGAGGTTGCAACCTCAGTATAATGCTTACCGGAGCTTGCTGTAACGCTATGAGCTGTTCACAGCACAGTGAAGGGAAGCGTGAACGCTCTCCCTGGGGCAGCTGAGAAGGAGGTGGGAGGAGAAATAGGATGGACTGAAGATCTGTGCTGTGCATATAATGTGGAAGTACACAGCACAAAAGATAAAATATCTTTTAAAGTAGTTAAATTAAAAAACAAACATCATTTATAGTATAACATGTATTAACAAAGAATATGGGAACTTCTTTTGAGAAGGTGATACATCCCCTTTAACTTCGCTGCAAACATTTTTTTTTCTTTATTTGAAAACTTATCAGACCTCATTGGGGGGGAGCATCAGGACCCCTCCTGAGGGACCCCACCCCCATCTACTGATCTCCCAGCTGATAGTGCCATAGCCAGGTGATGTGAAGAGGCTTCCCTGACCCGCCTACTCCTATCCAGAAGGTCAGGTAGGAGTGGACGCAGGGGAGAGTCTTGCTCCTCTGTGTCACCTGCATTGACCTCCCAGTGCTATTAGCTGGGAGATCAATAGCTGGGGGCCTCAGGACGGGTTCTGATGCTCCATCCAATGAGGTCTTATTAAAAATGTAAATAATAAAGAAACAACACAAACACATTGGAGACATCGGACGGCCTGTTAAAGGGGTGAGAATGTAACTTCTCACCTGAAACAGGGGTTTAGTGGGATGCTTCTTACTGGTGCATTCTAATTAAAGGGCAAAAACACACTTAAAGGGATAGTAATACTTCGATTCAAGAAGGTATTTAGAAAAATAAAGCAAAGAATCTATGTCTTGTTGATATAACTTTTATAGTTTTCCTGTAATATCCCTCTAAAGATTCCCCCTCCCGTCCCTTTTAGTCACATTAGCACTCTAGCTGACAGACTTGTATTCTCAAACCAGGCATCATTTGTAGACCGTTCTCATGAAGATTCTTTTATGAGTCATTCTATTTCAGCTCTGCAGATGAACTGCCCAGTCCCGGGACCAGAATACAAGTCTGTCAGCTAGAGTATAATATTAAACCTTCTTGAAACAAAGTATTACTATCCCTTTAAAGCAGGTATGAAATAGACCCAAAGAAAACTAATTAATTGAAGCACTCAACCCAGGAATATGGATAAATAAAAAATAAGGTTATTGTATATTAATATACAAAATGAATATAACAACTCTAAATAGATACAAGTACACAAGGGAGACAGTTTGTGCCCAAATATAATGCATTTGAAAGCCAGGAATAAGTAAAAAAATACATCATAAAATATATCACAGATACAAAATCTGGCTACAAATAAGATTAATTTAATTCCTCATACAATCATAAATAAATGATACAATTAACGAGATGCTACAAAGTAAACCCTAAAGTACAAATAGCAATAAATGTCAATAATAAGGATGCTAAACATGTACATGAGTGTATATATATATATATATATATATATATATATATACAGAGAGAGAGAGAGAGAGAGAGAGAGAGAGGTAATTGGATAGTATAGTATCAAGCGCTCACAGGACTTTTAATCAAGGACTAAATATTTATTATTGACGTCATCTCATCTCAGAGTTTCGGCCAGACACAGCTGGCCTTCCTCAGGAGGATTAAAAGTCCTGGGAACGCTTGATACTATACTATACAATTAAATATTAGCCACTTGATAGCACCCAGGCACTAACCCCTGTAAGTGCGAGTGTTTCCACCCACCAACGTTTATATATATATATATATATATATATATATATATATATATATTTATTTATAATAACAGATACTTATCTGGAAATATACATTCAAAGACACAGAATGTGAAGTAGGAGGAAAAGGAACAGCCAAGTCTCCCTGCCAAAGCCCAAAGTGTATCGCCATGCGGCTGGCTTAGTCATGGGATCCTCCTAGTTTGTAGCTTGTGTCTTTGAATTTATATTTTCAGTTGAATATCTGTTATTATTTATATATATGCTTTTGCACTGTTTTTGCACTTCATTAGCCTCATAGTTATTGTCATTTATTGCTATTTGTAGCTTTCTGCACTTTAGGGTTCACTTTGAAGCAGCTCATTAATTGTTTCATTTATTTATGATTGCTTGGTTGTAGGAGGAATTACATTTTTTTTTGCACTTAGTGTTGGCTTTCCAATTTAATATATTTGGGCACAACCTGTCTTATTTGATGTGGCCTTGCTTTTAATTTTTACTATCTGTATAGAGTTATTATATTCACTTTGAATATCAACGTATGAATACATTTATTTTCGTATTTATCCATATGTTATACAGTAATGTGCCAAAGTCTTAGGCAGGTGTGAAAAATTCTGTAAAGTAAGAATGTTTTCAAAAACACTTGCATACAGTTTCCTAAGGAACTCGGAAGGTAGGTTGTTCCAAACATCTTGGGGAACTAACCACAGTTCTTCTGTGGATTTAGGCAGCCTCAGTTGCTTCTCTCTCTTCACGTAATCCCAGACAGACTCGATGTTGTTGAGATCAGGGCTCTATGGGTGCCATACAATCACTCCCAGGACTCCTTGTTCTTCTTTACACTGAAGATAGTTCTTAATGACTTTTGCTTGGGTCATTGTTATGCTGCAGAATAAATTTGGGGCCAATCAGATGCCTCCCTGATGCTATTGCTTGATGGATAAGTATCTGCCTGTACTTCTCATCATTGAGGAGACCATTAATTCTGACAAATTCCTAACTCCATTTGCAAAAACGCAGTCCCAGTCTTGCAAGGAACCTCCACCATGCTTCACTGTTGCCTGCAGACACTCATTCCTGTACCCCTCTCCAGCCATTCTGCAGACAATCTGCCTTCTGCTGCAGCCAAATATTTGAAATTTTGACTCAACAGTCCAGAGCACCTGCTGCCATTTTTTTGCACCCCAGTTCCTGTGTGTTTGTGCATAGTTGAGTCGCTTGGCCTTGTTTCCACGTCGGAGGTATGGTTTCTTGGCTGCAAGTCTTCAATTAAGACCACTTCTCTACAGGCTTCTTCGGACAGTAGATGGGTGTACCAGGGTCCCACTGTTTTCTGCCAATTCTGAGCTGATGGCACTACTGGATATCTTCTGATTGCAAAGGGAAGTAAGCATGATGTGTCTTTCATCTGTTGCACTAAGTTTCCTTGGCTGACCACTGGGTCTATGGTCCTCAATGTTGCCTGTTTCTTTGTGTTTCTTCAAAAGAGCTTGGCCAGCACATCTGGAAATCCCTGTCTGCCTTGAAATTTCTGTACGGGAGACCTTGCTGATGCAGTATAACTACCTTGTGTCTTGTTGCTGTGCTCAATCTTGACATGGTGTATAACTTTTGACATTAAGCTGTCTTCAGCAACCTCACCTTGTTAGCAGAGTTTGGTTGTTCCTTACCCAGTTTTATTCCTCCTACACAGCTGTTTCTGTTTCAGTTAATGATTGTGTTTCAACCTACAAATTAAATTGATGATCATTAGTGTCTGTTTGGTATAATTGTTTAATCATACACCTGACTAAATGCCTACAAAATTCCTGACTTTGTGCAAGTGTACCTGGAATAATTAATGCCATTTTGAAGGCAAAGGGTGGGCAAACCAAATTTTGATTTGATTTAGATTTTTCTTCTGTTCACTCACTATGCATTTTGTTAACTGATAACCTAGTAACATGTCTATTTTTGAAAGAATTCTTACTTTAAAGCATTTTTAACAACTAAAACGTTTGCACATTACTGTTTATCAAATGGAGAAGTAAAGTGTAAATTTTGGGCTGGTTCCTACAGTCATTTAAAATTTGTCAAGCCCTGCTTTATATACACATTAGGATGGTTATATTGCATGTGCTTAATGAGGGCAGATGTGCCAAGGTGTGTCCCCTCCTTTGCCCTTTTCACCACCTTGTCGCAAACTATACAGAGTCAGTTGCTGAGACTTGAACTGTGCCTGCTTCATGGAAAAAAAAGTATGTCAGCCCTCATTTTAGATGGGGGGGTGCATTTTAGTTGAGGGGGTGCAGAAGAATGGCTTTATTCACCAGATGCACCTGCACTGGCTAGTGCGAGAATGAGGAGTAGTGCAAAGTGGAACCACATCTACCATCGGACTCCAAAATCACTGCTGCTACTACCCATAGCCATGGTGAAAGCTGACAGACTAGCCTGTTCATCAGAAGTACATCTGTCTCAGACTACTCAGAAGCAGGAATTGCACTACCAGCAAAGGCCATAATCTCACTGCTGATGGTTGTGGTAATGTCCATTCCCAACTACATCTCTCACTCCCATTATAAATCACATTCAGCTAAGAAAGTTCTAATGATTTCTTCTATGCTACCAGTTACACTGCTCTCTGAGTCATCCCTAACACTACCAGTCTGCTCTCTAATTGGTGATGGCGACAGATGTGAAGGAGGAGTCCCTGGCGTCATAACTGTCATCATGATAGCTGGCACACTGACAGCATTAGAAGGCACAGGCAGATGCACTGTGCTGCTGCTACTGCTCACATATGCAGCCCCAGAATCCAGTAACTTCCCACTTAACATGTTTCTCTAAGCTCCTGTGGAGTATGCTGAGGGTCTGGGGCTCATATCTTCTGAAAGAAGTGTGCTCCCTCCTCCACTACTGCTGCTGGTGGATTCAGCAGCATCAGAACCCCCTCACCCGACAATCTTATTCTGCTCATACTTACACTGCAGACATCAAAATAGAAATGTATTTTTTAATCTTGCTCACTCTGTCTCTCTAAAACTTGCTTCTACTTTTTATTCTTCCTAATCAACATGCTTCATGGCAGGAAGTTCTGTCTTTTTATATCATGGGTGTGGGAATTCTCACCTCTATAAAAAACATTGGTGGAAAACTAAACCATTGTCATGGGAAAATATGGTGTGTAAGAGACTACAAGGAAAATTTATGGTTTCTGGAGTCAGTTGGCAGCAATTCCCATGGAAAAGCAGAATATTGTGCATTGTTCATGGAAATTCCAGAGGGACTTTTCATCATCCCTAATGTGTACCATCCACAAATAAAATATCTATTTGAGTTTTGAAGAATATGTTTTAAAGAAGCATTTTACGTAGTGAATAATTGTCTCAAAATATGTTAAACAGAAAGGGTTACTTAGACAGGAATCCTTCATACCTTAGTCAGGTATATCAATTTATATAGATTTGCATAGTATCTGCAGCTGATTGTATTTGCTGATCTATTAGATTGGTATATTTTATTTAATAAACAATAGGGATTATCCGAGTGAATAAATTAGCTAAAGTAAGAAAGCACTACCTATGATCCTTTAGAATCCTGTATACATTCTCAGGATATTAAATGTTACAGACCAGTAACAGACTACAGCAGTATTCAAATTAAAAATATGTTAAATAGCAGTAAATATTTTACACATTGGTCAGCTCTTCCTGACTAGCAATTTAAATCAAATCCACCTTGCTTGCAGCTCTGTCCCTATGCAGAATATGCACCAATCCATGTGTCTTTCCTGGTCTCTGGCATTCAACTTTGCCACATATGTATTATTAATATTAAACTTTCTGCTTTTCATTATTATTTTATATAATTTGTAACATTCAGTTTAACACCTATTCATTGAAGTGTGTGCTCAATCTTTGATTTACTGAATATCATAGGTGACTGGAAAAAAAAGAGAAAAAAAAACAGATTAACTTGTATGAAGGACTCCTAGCTAAATAAATACTTATATTAAACATATGAACAGGCTAATTATTCCTGTATTTAAATTCCCTTTAACCCTTTGAGTGCCAACATGGTATTGGCTATCTTTCTTGCATGCAAAGGGTTAAAGTGAATTTGTATTAGTTAGTACACCACATGTATTTTTAAACAGTAGCCTCTAGAGGGGGTACTTGGTCCTGTCCTGAACACAAATATGTATGTAACTGACTGAAATGTGTGAAACAAAATCTAGACTGCTCATAGTGATTAGAGTGATCTTTGTCGATAAGTAGTTTTTGTACTGGTCTAGAGATACACTGGATATAAGAAGATAGTCAGACCATGCACGAATAATTATTCTGTTAACTGAAACAGAAGAAGCTCTTTAGGAGTCAACATTATATCACCAAAGTTTAAAATACTGTACTTTCAGCCAAACTACAGTTCAGTGGAGGATCTAGTCTATTCTTTATTTACCAAGTTATCATTATCCTTTATTTATAAGCACCAGCTTATCCTGAAGTATGGTGCAACAGAGAATAGACCAGGTTTGGGCAACCTGAGGTTCCTCAGTTGTGGAGAACTACAATTCCCACCATCCCCATCCCACCACTGGTTTAGAGGAAGATAGCATGAGACTCAGAAGGTACAGCATATGTACTGTAAGGCATAAGCACCTGCAATTTATTTCTGATAATATTTAATAAACAATTGACATTTTCTGCTGTAGTATACTTTGGTGTGCAGTGAATATATTGTTTATACCCTTTGAGCACAAGAGGGAGGCCTGAGTGGTGTGCAGTACATAGCACCAGCTGTTGTTAGACTCCATTTCCTATCATCCTCAGACAAAGAGAGATATGCACATAAAAGGGTCCATCAAACAGTGAATGGTTAAATAAACAGGTCAGTCCTCTGATTTTCTTGTGCATGTGTAAATTCACCCTTCCCATACCCCTTAAAACACACACATATACACACATTCCATTTTTGTATATTTATTTATCTTATATAATAATTTGCTAAAAAGTTTGTAACAACGAAGTTATGCTCAGTAGAGACTGCCATGCGGCTGATATGGAGTGGGGCGCTCCGAAGTCAGACCGGTGTCCTGAAGGTGCACAGAGAGGACCCCAGTCTGCATTTGGAGCTCACCACTCCGTATCAGCCGCGGCGCTGGCAGTCTCTACTGCGCATGACTGCAACAAGACCAACTGGCACTGTGGCCCATGTACACACATAAATGGTATGTTGGTAAATTGCAGATATAGTGGAATTTAAATAGGACGATTCTATGACAACTGCGCTAACTGCATGCACACCATACGGGGCAGAATCATGAAACAAAGTTATTTTAGTTTTTTTGGCATATTTCTGTATATTACCTATATATAACTAAGAGATGTATATTTACGTATGGTAGCACATTAAGATTATTCTATTAAAAAAAGGTATTTAATAATGTGTTACTATTTTCACGGTCTGCAATCTGATTCAGAACTTGGGGGAGATGCACTAAGGAGTGATAAAAAGGTGATAAACTGATGAATTCTCCAGTGATATCACTTCTCCAATTCATATGATATTCTATGGAGCCAATGCACTAAGATTTATACAACACTCTGTACAGACTAACATGGGTACGTGAATTTATATGGAGCCCATTTGTACATGTGAAACGGAAAAAATAACCCAAAGAAGAGAGCTCCAAAACTTGCAAAAAATGACTCAAAATTATATAACTAGAAATATTAATTAAAAATATTTGTTGAGATGCACTAAGGAGTGATAACTTGGTGATAAAGTGGAGACGAGTTTTCCATTGATATCACTTCTCCAGTTCCTATGTTATTCTGTGGAGCCAATGCACTAAGATTTCTCCAGCTCTGGATATCTTAGTGAATAGGCTCCATAGATAACATAGAAACTGGAGATGGGATATCAATGGAGAATTTATCTCCGCTTTATCACCTGCTTATCACAAATTAGTGTGTAACCCCCAATGTATGTATATATATATATATATATATATATATATATATATATATATATTTATATAGTGCCAACAGGTATACTTAGCACTTTACAGTTTATATTTTGCATAGAGGGGGTACAATAAATGCAGTAATTAAATTGTTATATAGACAAACATAAGGGGAACACTAGGTGAGAATACATTAGGATAGGATGTCCCTGTCTCATAGAGCTTACAATCTAAGTAGTAAGTAGTATATGCAAGTAATATAGACAAAGAAATATATATGGATAAAATGCTACATAAATGAAATAACCAAAAGGACAATCAAATAAAACAAAGAGCTAATAAAGGTTCAGTCAAGTTCATAAAATAAAAAGGTTACCATTCTATGTGAATGGCGGTATGAAAATGAGGATGATGATGGTAAAGATGAGAAGATGATCAAGATGAAATGAATTGTAAATGAAAATGAATGAAGTCGTATATGTCAATAAAACTAGTGGCGCAACTAATGGAGAAAAAGGGTAAACAATCACCACTCAGCTGCCTGACCTGGATTTCCAATCTTTGAGTCCAAACAAGGTTCAAATACACAATAAGGTCTGGCACATAAATGGTGATTCTATCTACACTTAGTCAAATATGCTGTGATAAAGTAAAATATATAAAATCCAATCCAATATAAGATGTGATATTTAATCTCTACACATGATGAATTCACAAAGACAGGGCCGGATCTACATCTCAGGAGCCTGTAGGCACAGAAATCTGAAGCGCCCCCCCCCCCCCCCCGTGGCCATCTGCACTGGACACCATCCAAAATGCTCCTAATCTCCCCCCCATCATCTCCACATTGCCCCCATCAGCTCTATATTGCCCTCACAATGCCCCCCATTAGCTCCATATTGCCACATCAGCTCCACATTGCCCCATCAGCTCCATATTGCCCTCACATTGCCCCCATCAGCTCCATATTGCCCTCACATTACCCCCATCATGTCCATATTACTCTCACATTGCGCCAGTGTCCGTTTCATACCTCATCCCTGGTAGTCCAGTGGCAAGAGAGGTCTGTGTCTCCTCCTTCTGCACAGAGCTGTTGCTGCTGGAGCTCCCGTGCAGTCTTCTCTAATGCAGACCGCTGGGAGATGATGTCATCTCCCAGCACTCTGTATTACTAAAAACACAATGAGGAAGCGCAGCAGCTACAGGATTATGCCAAAGGAGGAGGCAAAGACTTGTCTTCATGGCGCCGGCCAGGGAGGTGACTCAGCTCAGGCGAATTTAATAATAAAAAAATTAAAAAAAAAAAACCACCACACACATGATCCCAGTGACAGACGCCCCTCTGTTTGGTGAACCTGTAGGCAGATGCCTACTCTTCCTAATTCTAAATCCGGCCCTGCACCAAGACTCATATAACATATTGTTACCCTAATTGGTATTTCAAGGGAAAGTATTCCATAAATTCCTATAATGCTTGTAATGGGGTCATCCCAATCTGAAGTATCCCAATCTACTAATCAGACAAGGCGACTTCAGATTTATATCCCAAAAATTACTATGCTTAACCCACTCTGTGCATGAGATCCCTCAATACACCTAAGCAGGTTTGCACAATAAATTTGTAATCTACAATATACAGAGATATAAATATAATAGATTCACAGAACCTCCAATATGTGGGATCCAAGTACAGAAACAACGATACAACAAATTGGAATCATATGCACCAAAAACACCTGCTACTTCTAAAACCCTCTAAACCCTACAACTACCTAAATGATGGATCATTAAAAATAAAAAATGAAAACAAAATTAAAAATGAAAAATATTCTCCTGTAGACAGAAAAAATATGAATGTAGTATAATTTATATGTCACTTTCTTGTACTTTAAAAAATCTTATTCCTTCTTATTCCAAATATGAGATATCCTTTGTGTTACAAGTGGCCATTGATGCAAGATATATAGAGGAATTTCAAGAGGAGTGTCTATCTGGCCACTTGTAACACAAAGGATATCTCATATTTGCAACAAGAAGGAATAAGATTTTTTTGAAGTACAAGAAAGTGACATATAAATTATGCTACATTCGTATTTTTTCTGTCTACATGAGAATATTTTTAATTTTTTAATTTTAATTTTATTTTTTATTTTTAATGATCAATCGTTTAGGTAGTCAGTCCCTTTTGGTGCCAAATGGCTCCTAGCAACACCTCCTAGAACAGGCTAGGACTGACCGCGCAGGCGTGCAGACGTCACTATGGAAAGATGTCTGCACTGTTTCCTGGCTGTCAGTCCGGGAGCAGTATAGAATTCTCAATAACCAGGTAATAATTCTGGTGACTAGCACTATTGAGCAGCTAGTCGCCAGATGGGTAATTATTTGGGCCAAAGTTTAACAGGGGTGGTAGTTCTACTTTAAACGGTATTTAATCCTAGTGAGTTTGAGAGGTATCCACTGAAGGGGTGAGATGTGTGTAATACAAATGATATACCTGTATCTGCAGTATACCATATCATGTGCCTTCCATAATCAGTCAATGTAGTATCTGGATAGGGTGCATTATGACCAGGTTACCATTTTCTCCTTCCCTTGTATTACAAACACAGTATCTTGCATATTATCTCTTATCTCCGCCTCACCGCCTACTTTTGTTCCATATTTAACATATTAAAGGGATAGCAATGTTTCATAATAAAAGCAGCTCTAATTAATCATCATAGTATTTGGACTTTGGAGAGTGTTATTTCAATTCTGTCAGAGTAGTAGTTCCAGAGTAATTCAATGGCAAAGTGTTCCCCTCCCGCCCCTTTTACTGATGTCACACTGTTAAACCAGAGCAGAAGGGAGGTGCCCAGGTAGACTGCAGAGAGGGACAATCTTCAATTAAGATAAGGGAAAAACCTGAAAAGCTTGTCAATGGGGGGAAGGGCTTTCATTGTTTTCATAGGAATAAGAGTGTCCCCTTCTGTTATCTGTCTGGTCTATGGACTGCATTCTACATCTGAGAAGAGATGGCTTGCACTAGGTAAAAGGGGCAGGAGGGGGAAACTTTGCTTGTGAATATCTCATAAACCATAAAGGTTTGAGAGATAAGACTTATATCATTCTTCATGTTTTTTTAATCCCTACAAAATAAAATACAGTTAAAACGAAGTATTACTATCCCTTTAACAATACAGAGTCCTGCTAGAAGGAGGAGGTGGTTTATAATAAGCCTGAGCACGCTCAGTGTTCAATCAAGACTGACCCTCCCCAAACAGGAAAAATATGAGCAGTGAACCAAACTTTACCTCATTATAACGGACCTATAACTTTTACTTAATTAAAGTTTACTTTACATTATGTTTTATTTTTCTTTCTAAGATGTTCTGTTTTGTTTCTCAAAGACAACGTATCACCTTTCCAAGTCCTCTCCTCAGTGGCCCTTCGATCATGAATAGATTTCATGATTATTCATTCTTATCGATTTATTCCACCTCTCTGGTGAAAATGGATAGGTCTTAGTAGTATAATAGGATGGAGAGAGGTGATTTTCTGGACATCTTACCAATTAATTCTGCAGCTTAAGCAGAACAAAGCTCTGCTCAGAATGGGTGCCCCACTACTAAATCAAAACTTTCTAAAACTATTAACCTGTTTGCAAAACAAAAATCACATGGTATAAGCAGTTTAAAAAGGTACATGTAATAAGACTAAAGGTGTACATAATAGGCTCATTGTAAGTGAACACTAGAAGAGAACTACTCTATTACAGACAGACCAGAAGAGAATTAACCCATTATATGGAGCCCAACAGAGCATAAGTATGAACCCACATATGAGACCAGCAATTAACCCTTTGAGTGCCTGATAGGTATCCAACTCATTGCTCTGCAATACACTGGATACCCCTCTGCCACTCAAAGGGTTAAAATCTGCTTTTATGTTGTACTAGCCAGTTTTCAGAAAAAAAAATTTTTTTGTGCAACTAACCTTTATGATTTGGGGGCACTTTGTGGCAATCAATGCTAATTCTTTGTGCAGTATGCAAATTAGTTGTGTTCAAGGTCAAACATACTGCTCTTTGTTGTATTAGAAATGTCCCCAGTGTTGGAGTTTTATCTAGATTTCATTCATAGCATACTGCAGTGGGTCTCCATGTTTTTTTGGCAAAAGGAACCCCTAACACAAAATCTTGAATTCTTAGGGCACACCTTGTTTTTATAGGGTCTTTGTCATGGGCAAAATAAAGGCTCCAAATACATAAATATACATTTATTTTTAGGTCCCAGAATTGACTGACAATGAAAAGCATATTAGTACAACAATGGACATAAATGTACAACTAAAAATCAAGATTCACATTTTTATTCACATCTTCTACAGAAAACAGTGGCTCCCTAAGCTAGTGCCCATGGCACACCAAAGTGTCTCCCTGAGAACCACAAACATAAGTATGTGGTAATGCTGGTCAGCACATTAACTAATTAGCATAAAGTGTCACACTGTGCCACCAACACATAAAGGATAATTTCTCAAAAACGATTTATATAATAAATAAGGATAGTACAACATATAGGTCATGTTTATTTCTCTTTAAAATGAACTAAATTATCTTAGGGTAAAAAGTATATTATAAGCAGCATTGTAAAATATAGCTAAGGGAATAAGGAATTTAATTTGTTGACTGACAAATACACAGTGATTGGGAAGCTGGTCAATTTGTCCCATATTTGTAGCTTTGACCCATTAACAAAAAAAAAATCCAGATATTTTAAACAAATCAGTGCTTAAAATTTCTAGTTAAAACATTAATCAGGCTGGGGGGAGACAATTTTCCTACGCACTCCTCACTTCCTGCTGTATCTTATATAATAGAGCATTTGTTCCCAACAGGTGCGCCATGACACATTTATAGGTCATAACACTAAGCTTAGGCCTAAATTTCATTATAGCTTAATTGTTGTTTGTCTAGCAAAAGAGTAGGAAAATGGCGTTTTGAACATTTTTCCAACTCTTACACTTCATTATAGCCAGTATATTTCCTTAGTTTTGAAATTTGACATACATGCAAAAACAGACAAAGAGTGAAACATTACAAACAGCTGTTCTGCTATGACATTGTATCAGGAGTCCTCTTTTACATTTCTTGCTTTTGCAACCAGTCAGACTGTCCTAAACCTAATTGACTATAAAAGCCAGTGACCACCACGCCCCCATATTAAACAAAACAATATTGTGTATATTCACCCCACTTTTTAAGTAAAAATGCAACAAAATAAATTAAAATTCATTAGAAAATAAAGCCTAATAAAAAAAGTAAAGAAAGAAAATGGATGACATCAATATGGGGTCTAGGTGTCCCATAAAAATATATATATGTTATAGGGGTTTCCCTGCTGGTTAAAACAATGGAATGTCCACTGATGGGAAAATTCCATTTACAAGTTATTGCAACCCAACCTTATTTTTTAATCAGTTAGCAACAGATGTAGAGGCCCTGTGAGCTGACATACACCCTGTGTATTTGCTATAAGCCACTCAGTATTGTGCAGTTTGAAGAAGCCCATCTGTTACTGCAAAAGGAAAATACTTCTCATTTAAGAAATGTAATCATAATGGGAGATTTGAACTCCCCTGAAACTGACTGGAGAAAGATGACTTCCAGCAAAATAAAGGGAAAGCATTTGCTAAGTATGCTTAATAACAATGTCATGCCTACACTAGTAGAGAAGGCAACTAGAAATGAAGCCTTGCTGGACCAAGTGGTCTCAAACAATTTTGAAATGGTTAACAGTATACAGGTAAGGGAACATTTAGACAGCAGTGACCACAATAATATGGTATCCTTTGAAATGTGTTTTAAAAACCCATTAAGAAGGGTTTAACCAAAACATTCAACATTAAAACTCCTAATTTTACAATGCTAAAAGCAATGTAAGAGAACATACTATGGCATGTAATTTTCAAACGTAAAAAACTGCACAAGAAAGATGGAATTGTTTTCCAAATAAATATACCCTACAATATATTCAGATGGGTAATAAATATCAGGGGAACAAATTAAGACCAATAAGTTCACCACAAAGAGGTTTGCAGGGAAATCAGACGTAAGAAGCAGGCTTTTAAGTTAAAGGGATAGTAACACTTCGTTTTAACTTTATTTTATTTTGTAGGCATTAAAAAAACACGAAGAATGATATAAGTCTTATCTCTCAAACCTTTATGGTTTATGAGATATTCACAAGCAAAGTTCCCCTCCCCGCCCCTTTTACCTAGTGTAAGCCATCTCTTCTCAGATGTGAGTCTGGTTGTATGACAGTACAGATAACAGAAGGGGACAATTTTCTTTGTATGAAAACAATGAAAGCCCTTCCCCCCTTGACAAGTTTTTCAGCTTTTTCCATTATCTTAATTGAAGATTGTCCCTCTCTGCAGTCTATCTGGGCATCTCCCTTCTTATCTGGCTGAACAGGGGGGGGATACTTTGTTTGTGAATATCTCTTAAACCATAAAGGTTTCAGAGATAAGACTTATATCATTCTTCATGTTTTTTTAATGCCTACAAAATAAAATAAAGTTAAAATGAAGTATTACTATCCCTTTAAGACAGAAGGGTAAGATGCACCATTTAAACAAAATGAGGAATGCAACAGAATCTACACATAAGCAATCAAGCTAGCTAAATTTTAAAATTAGAACAGTATTGCAAAAGGGAGGAAGAACAATTCTTGAACATTTGTACATATATAAATGGCAGAATATTAAGGTTAATATTGACCCCATTAAAAAGGAGACATGTGAATTAATTAGTGAAGATAAGGAAATGGTTAAACAATGGTAGGCAAATGGATAAAATCACAACATTTCCTCCATTGTATACATGGCTTACTGAAGAAGACAAAGCCCAAAAGAGACTGGAAAAAGTTATGCTGAATAAAGCACCTTAACCCGGAGGCATGCACTCTAGTGTACTTTAGGAGATTAGTTCAGTAAAAGCAAGACAATTATACTTAATATTTATTACATCACTTATATCAGGCATTGTACCCAAGGACTGGAGGAATGAAGATGCCTTACGATTGTTTAGAAAGGGGGCAAGATCTAAAACAAGATATTATAGACCTGTGGGTTCTACTTCCTTATTGGGTAAAATATTATAAGGATTACTAATCGATAGTATTCTGGACTTGCCAGAGAGGTATCCAGCATATTGTGTTGCAATGCAATGGTACCTCACTGGCACTCAAAGGGCAATGTGATCACTAACAACATTTCTAGTAAGAGTCAGCATGTCAAACTCTAAAAGAGTAAGTAGTAACTTTGATAAGGGTGTTGCTGTTGGTGTAGTAGACTTGGATTTTGCAAAAACCTTTGATACTGTGTCTCATAACAGGTTAATACATGAATTAACAGTCTTGGGCTTTGGAGGTGATATAATCGTATGGATAGAGAACTGGTTAAATGAGTTGTTGTAAATCGAACTTTTTCAAGTTGGTCTAAAGTTGTAAGTGAAATGCGACAAGGTTCATTTGTTGGCCAATGCTTTTTAATTTATGTAAATGTATTGAAAGTAATATCTCAGTACTTGCTGATTACACTAAATATGTGTAAGGAAAGTCATATAGAGCAGGATATTTTTTCTGTGCCGAAAGATTTGGATAATATGAGTGAATGGGTGTAAAAGTGGCAGATGAGGTTTAATATAGAAAAATGCAATGTCATTCATTTGGGTTACACAATAAACATGCTACATATATACTAAATGGGAATGTACTCTGAATCCTTGATAGAGAAAGATTTAAGTGTACTGATAGACAGTATACTTCACAGCATTGTGCAGTGTCACCCAGCTGCTGCAAGAGCCAATAGGGTGATATCATGTATAAAAAGGGGTATATATGCACAGGTTGGGAATATAATTCTACCTCTGTATAAATCCTTCGTATGGATTCGTCTGGTGTATGGAGTACAGTTTTAGGCCCCACATTACTGAACAGGAAAAAAGTGCAGAGACATGCCACAAAACTGGTAAAGAGATTGGGGGATCTCAGGTATAAATAGAGACTAGCGAACTGGTGTTTGTATACATTAGAGAAAAGAAATCTAAGGGGTGTTATGATTACCATTCACAAATATATTCAAAGTCAATACAACAAACTCTCTGAGGGTCTATTTACACAAAGAGCTAAACAAAAAACAAGAACTGATCCATTCAGATAAGAGGAAAGTGCATTTGACTAAAGAAAAAGGCAGGGTTTTTTATCATTAAGGTTGTAGAATTATTTGCCTTCTGTAGCTGTGTTTGCAGTTACTGTAGATGTTTTCAAAAAATGATCAGATATCTATCTAGCTCAGAACAATGTAAATAATTAGGACAGTTTGTTTCAGAGCAGATAGGATGTTGACGAAGGGAAATATCTTACTGCCTTTTGGAGCCAGGAAGGCTGTTTATATATTTATTTATTTATTTATTTTTCCCAGTTGAAGTTTATTAGAAATGGCTTCAACAGTTTTTGGATGTTTTTAACCTTCCTCTGGATCAACAAGAGTGATATTGCAAGGGCTGAACTTGATGGATACATGTCTTTTTTCAGACTCTTTAACTATGTTATTCTGTAACAATATTACTATTGCTTTGCAATGCATTGGGGATGTCTCTAGCAGCCAAGGGGTTAAAGTACAAAATACCGGTCTTTGATATCCTGTTTTTTCCTGTAAAAACATTTCTGCAGGGATTGCAGTTTTGATATATAGCTTTTCACTGTAAACATCTCTTGGATCAGGAAAAAAAAACCATTGACAGAGGCCAGTGTGATTGTGAGCTACATTTTCTTTCCTTAATTGAAACCAAATGTTGTACAGGTTGCATGCTGGGATCTCTGGCAAGCACTCTGCTATACCCAGTAACTCACATTTCTCAAAGACATCTTACATCAGGCACCGGACTGTACCTCCCTGCAGACATTTCCTCTGGAAACTGTTCACTCTGATTTCTGGATTTTTCTCTTACTATTTTTCATAAAGAAAACGGATTAAATATTTTGTACTGAACATCGAGGGAAACTTTCACCAACAGATAAAGGAAGTGTCACCTCTAGCACAGAGACAGGAGAATTCTTCAGATAAGGGATTAAATGGGACATCCTTATAACCAGCACAGTTTATCAAAGTATTCTAAACAGAAAACTCTACAGCAAGGATGAGGTATCGAAAAAGGTCTTTTAAAGAATAAATGAAAATTAGGTTGAAAAAAAAACTACTGACGGGATAATTTACCACACTTAAATACACAGCTTTTTTTAAAGACTAAAAGCAAATACCTCAGCGAAAAATGGACTGGGAGCTAAATTAATGGAATGAAGAATTTCCACAGATCCAAACAGCGGAATATTCTATAACGTGGAATTACAGAGCCGCAGGGAATTCTTTTCCACTGGAAAAAAAAATCAACAGCAGAAAAGTATGTATATATTATTTTATTATCTACCCTCTGCCCCCCCCCCACACACACCGTCTCTTTAACCCACTGAGTGCACTGCAATCATTGCACATCCTCTGGTTCTTAACCCTTTGCATGCCAGAGGGTTATCCAAAGTATTGCTTTGTAATGTTTTGGATACCCCTCTGGCATTCAAAGGGTTAAAAGGTTCGGCTGTTGCTCAACATGCTGGATTGGCAGCATGTTGCTTGGCATGGAGTTGCCGGCTCCTCTTGCAAAAGTGGTGATTAAACCTGCACGAATGGAGGAATAAAATCACTGACTGGTGCTTCCCATTTTAAAAAATGATGCCAGCATTAATTATGTGCATGGAGACATGTCTTTACCCCCTCATACATCAAAATTTAAAGTGTCTATTTGTCAAGTGGTGGGGAAAGCATCCTATTCAAAATTCAGATCTCTGCTGCTTGTCATCCTATATAATAATTTGCTAGGATGTTTGTCAGAAGCCGTCATGAGCAGTAGAGACTGCCCGAACGCACAGAATTCTGGGAGCACGGAATGCTGGGAGTTCTGTGCTGGGAGCATTCTGTGCTTTTGGGCAGTCTCTACAGTGCATGACTGCATCGGTGGCAGAATGCAGAGCAGGACCGGCCTCTTAACCCTTTGAGTGCCAGAGGGGTACGCAACGCATTGCAAAGCAATGCGTTGAGTACCCCTATGGCACTCAAAGGGTTAACATCACCAGGACCTTGGCCCGTGTACACAGGCTTTTACACTAGTATGTAATAATTAGAAAATAAAACTTTGGGAATGTATCAGTGATGAATCAAATACCAGCAAAAGAACTAATTGGAAGTTACCAATTCAAAGTAATATACACAGGCTCGTGTATAGTCATGTCAAATGACAATGTAGCCAAAACCTGGTATATGTAAACAATGTTATTTTTATTGAAGCAACATTGTACTTTGGGTTTGTGCAGTTTGAGGTCCTCCAGCTGTTGCAGTACTATTGCTCCCATCATCCCCGCCAGGGGATAATGGGACTGTGGTCTGGCAGCAGATGGAGGGCCTCATTTTGCCCAGTACGAGAATATCATACCTCCCAAGTATCCCTCTGTAGGAGGGACAGTTCCTCTTTGAGATCCAAATGCTTCTGTCCCTCTTTCCTACCCTGATGTCTCTCTTTTTTATGAGACCAGACTGTGTAGTGTATATATAAGTGTATCACATTGCTCCACATCAAAAAAACCCACAATAATGTTTGTATAAATTTCAGTATATGTGTTTATAAATTAGTAGTGTAAATAAAATACTTTGGTCTTGTTTTAAATCATTTATTCAGCTACACAAAGAGGTGTCAGTAGGTCAGGAAATAACCTAAAAATAATCTGTAATGACCTGCCTACCAACCACGACCCAAGCCACACCCCCTAAAACACAAGTGTCCCTCTTTGGCCATTTTAAATGTTGGGATGTATGGAATATAAGTACTCAGAATTCATTGAAAAATGTGTAAATACCCAATACAAAAGGAAATAGGTGCAATGTCCTGTGTTTTTAACCATTCCATCTTGAAAAATAGATATCTCAGTGCATCAAGAGGAAATGAAACATATATTGGGAAAGTTAAATTGGCTGAGTGGTTGGTTTTTCTTCTCTTATTTAATTGCTGGGACTGAAGTAAGAATTGTGTTGATAGGGAACTCACACAATCATCAAGTATAATATATCCTTGCCATTACAGGATTATTATAATAAATATTTTAGTAAAAGTGAAGGGATATTTACAAAGATCCCACTACATTGGAAAGGTGTCAGGAAGACAGTGAAATGTTTATTTTATATTTGTTTTGACAGAACACCAATGCTAAAATACAAGCTGTTCTTGTATGAAAGAGTGTTGTAAAACAATTAATATGTTACAATGTCTATACCTTGATACAGTATTTATTAGTGTTGTTCTTTTCAAGATATATCTGCTTGTTAACAGGTGAGTCAATGGCTCAGTCATTGTGATTGGCCCAGTCTAGTCAGGGCTGCCCTTAAATCCTGACCTGTTGGAATTCTCCTGAGGACTGGAGCTGAAAATCACTGTCTTGATACAATACAAGATATATGATGGTAATGTTGCTCTTTTTTCAGCAATATGGGTGAAATAGTTTCCCTTAAACTCCTAACTTCTTGGACGGGAGAATGTACTCTGCTGTAAAAAAGCAAGAAATCGTATGTGCAAGGAAGACTGCTTTTTCCCAAGCCTGTTGAAATTCAATATCCTATAGCTTAATTTCTATCATATGTTAACATTTATACACACAGTGACATACACACACACACACACACACACACTCATTTAAATGACTGACAACAACATGAGTAGGCAATGTTTGGAAATCCAGAAGTTGGCAACTACAACTCCCATTACTTCCAGATATTTGTTGGCTAGTTAGGATTTAGGAGAATTGTAGTCCTTAACAGCTAGAATGCCAACATTCCTACCTCGGTATTACATGCTCTTTCATAATATAGCAAGCTGTATTTTAACATTAGTATCACTTTAAGGGTTTTAGGGTTGTAGGCTGAATTCCAGTTCTGGCAATGTTCAAACAAATTAATTGTTATGGTGTCATTTGGCTGGAATTCTTTGGTAGGAGTGAAACATAAGTAAAGTTAGAATATGTCTATCATTTATAGCATAGCAAGGATTTGATGTGTTTAACTCCTGCTATAGAGACTGGAATGTAATATACACAGAAGATAGCAATAAATTCAAGTAGTGTGTGTGTGTGTGTGTGTGTGTATGTGTGTAAATGCATGTCTACATCTGAACAATAGAAATCACATGACAAGTTCTGTACCTGTGCTGGGTGCATCCAGTCATAGACTAAGTTATGTTGTTACGTTGGGATCTATAGTCTTTTAAAGGCAGTACAATTTCTGCACCTAGCCAGCACAACTGAAAGAGAATGCTGCCACGAGACTTAATGTACCAATAGATACAGCAACATTAAACTGGCAGATGTCTATGGCTGTTCCTAGAGATCATACAGCAAGAAATGGCTTTCCTGTTGTTGTTAAGGTTTGACTCACAGTTATAAATTGCAAAGCTTAAAAGTAGAGATGGAAAGTTCATGGCTATCATGCTGCTATTGTTGGAGATTAAATCCCAGTATCATTCACAGAAAATATAAACTAACAATAGTTGTAGAGCCACATGCAGCTTAGCCTAGAACTAAAAGAACTGCTATGGACTTGCTGAATTTGCAATTTCCTTCAAACCACAGAGGGGAAGACACAGAGGACACATGAAAGAAGGCACAAAGGAAGCAGAGAAAGTATTGTGAACATGACAGAGCTCACAAGACTGAGTGAAAGATTAAAACAGAATAAAAGAGTAAGAGTAATGTACAAATTTGCCAGCATAGTTCATCTTCTGAGCTTACATACAGGATCACATGTCCAGCTCCTGTACATGCTATTATTTACAGACTCGTTTACTACAAAAACAATAAACAGCTCCACCAGCGCATGACTTTAATGTGACTAGACCCTTAACACTAACCCTAGAGAAGGCATAAGAAAAAAGTATTTCTCTGTGCCCTATTAGTACATGGTATTAAACAGAGAATATAGTAATGACACTCCCCAAAATACCCATACGCTCACGCAATGCCCACCCCTTCATGTAAGTAGCACAAAGTGCCTATTTTTCCATATGCACATCTTTGTGCATAGGTGGAAGGTGCTGTCCTTACTTAAGTGGGGAGGTTTATTAGTACATTACCATCAGTGAGAATCTGCTAAAGACTAAGAATGTAAGATAAATGTATAGTACTGTGTGCTTATGGCATGCACCCCAGGCAATACTAGACTATTTATACAAGGATAGATAGATAGAAAGATAGATAGATAGATAGATAGATAGATAGATAGATTTTTTTAATTTTTTTCCTAGATTTGACAATTGCCAAGAATCACATATTATTCTACTCCTGTGCTTATATACAATAATTTATTGCTGTTCCCAATATATTTCTAACAGAAGTTGACATTCATGTTTTAGTATCTATATGAACCTGAGGCTGATGTATTAAGTGATCTGGAAAAAACCAAGTGCACCATATGTCAAAAATACAATGATTTAAATAGGGGTTTTAAACCCTTGAATGACAAAGATGTGTCAAATGCATTACTTTGCAACATAGGCAGTTTTGAAAGAACATTCAAAATAACCTTTATGTTAGACTAGCCATTTTGTTATTGAGCTGCTTTGAGCTTTATTTTTCAGTTTATGCAAAGTAGATAGCATGCCAGATAATGACATTCCACATTGCTCTCCCTCTCCCTGCAATTCCTTGCCAGCTAGATACTGACATTCCACATTGTTCTCCCTCCCCCCGCCACTCCCTGCCAGCCAGATACTGACATTCCCCATTGTTTCCTGCCCCCTTGCCACTCCCTTCCAGGCAGCTACCGACATTCCACACTGCTCTTCCTTCTCCTTGCCACTCCCTGCCAGTTAGATATTGACATTCCACACTACTCTTCTTCCCCCTTCTATTCCCTGCATCCAGATACTGACAGTTCACACTGCTCTCCATCCTTCCTGCCACCCCCTGGAGAAATTATCTCCTCTTTATTACACCTTAGTACAGTTATCCTTGTCTCCAGTCCTCGGGACACACCAACACACCAGTTTTAAGGACATACCTAATTAGGCACAGATACCTGCACAATCTCCAACATAAAGTGATAGAATGCGTAGCTCCCTGTGAGCGTAACTGCACATGCGCAGTAGAGACTGCTGTTCCAGCACTCTACTGTGCATGTGTGGTTTCACACACAGGTAGTTTCGCTGTGAGCTGTCTGGAGCTCCCCATTAAGGATCAGCATGTTCGGCGAGAGACTTGCTGAACGCGCTGATGCTCACCGCCTGTCTCTGCTCCGGGGCCGCTGGGTGCACTTTAGCCCGTGTATACGGGCTTTGATACTAGTCTTAAATACATCTCAGAACAGACTTATGTCTATCCCAGGAATTTTTTAATTCCCTAACGATAGTTGATCCTACAGCCTCTGCTGAGAGGCTGTCCCAAAAATCTAGTTCCCTTTCCATAAAGTAATACTTAAACACATTACTTCTGAGTTTCCCATCATATAAATTCAGATTCTATCCTCCAGGTCTAGTATTCTGTTTCTGAAAAATACTTTTTTTTTTTTTTTTTTTTTTTGAATCCTATAATACAGTTAAATAACTCCAGTCCTCACATGCTGATACTAATGCATGTTTTTGGGATATCTCTGCAGTACAGGTGTATCAAGCAGTGGCTCAGATACTTTAATTGATCCAGCTTTAATCCCCCAGGGATATAATGAAATCATGCAGTTGGGGGCCACTGTTGCCTGCTCCTGCATAATAAAGTATTTGAGTCTATCCTGTTAGGCATTGAAGTCCTTGCTCCATTTTGCGACTTTTTTGAACTGTCTCCATTTTATTAATTTGCTTATTTGTGAGCTAATGGGGGTCACAGTACAAAACATGAATAAACATCTTCATAGTACATGTTTATGACTAGACTTAGGTACCAAGACCTAAGGCACACCTAACATTTAACACCAATGAAGTATTCAATGGTATAAGTACATAAACATATATTCATAGGTCTCACAAATAGGATGACAAAACAAACATATTGTGTATAACAATTCCCATAAATATACCTTTGAAAAGCATCAACATTTTTAAACTCATTATAGAAAGAAAGAGGTATCCCAAGTGGATGTCTGTGGCACCATGAAGTGCCACAGCTCCTTGTTTTAGAACCACTGGGTTAAAAGGAATAACATTTTTGTATGGCAGGCCTCATAAGCTGCTTGCAGATAAGTTAACATATTCAGAATATAGAATCTAATGCCAAACTGTGCAAGAAGAGTCTTTTTGCACTGGATGTGGCTCTCCAGGGCTTCCAATGGCTTGCTTGCATGAGAACTCAGAAAATTTCATTCTGTTACATCACATTTTTTTAAATACACAGTCTAGTCCAGCAACACGTGGCTCTAAAAAACAAATTACAAAAAAACAAGTCCAGCTCTACTCATGAAAAAGCTGGATCTCACTGAGACAATTAGACTTTGTTGTTTTTCCAAGAAAAAGTGATTTACATTTGCAGTGTTCAACAGTTTTAATAATTGCCTAAAATTGTTATAAAAACAACCAGAGATTTGGCATTCAGAAATTTATGGCTATATTATACGATCAACTTATTATAAAGGCAATATGCCTTAAACAATGCGTTGGATACCTCTTTGGTATCAAAGCATTAACTCCTTGGATGCTAGTGTTTTTTTTTTATACAACATTTTATTTTGTGCTCTGAAATATTAGGGATACGGTGTCCAGACTGTCAATGTAAAACTGAACTTAAATGTAAAATGTAGAAAAACAAGAAGGAGAAGACAGGGGGCGCCCCTGGTGCTGATTCTGGTGATACTGTCAACCATCACCACTTCACCCAAGTGAGATTATACTCACAAAAGTAGTTTGCTGAAGGCCACTTTTGTGGAAAACAGCTAAAATAACTTCTTGGGAATATACAGCTGTCCAAACTCAGCAACACCAGTAGAAGATGAAATTACAACTCTAAATAAGGCAGCACCTCCAAACCTTGCTCTCCAAGCAGCACAAACGCGTATAAAATAAAAAGGGGGTGCCAAGTAGTGTAATTCAATTATAAGAGTATACAAAGAAAATATCACTATATATACTCGCAAAGGTGATGGTCAGAAATTTAAAACTGACATACGGAGGAATCAGGTCTGTCTCTGCTCAAAGCTACTGTATATCCAAGTTGCTTTAAATATCAAATAATTTATTCTTATGAAAAAAAATGTAAAAATAAAATTATAAATTGTTAAGATGTTAACAGTGAATTCACTCTTGAAATCAAACAGGAAATTGGGCCATAAAATGAATTTGTTTCGTGGTACAACCCTCACTGCTTCCTCAGGGTATGGGCCGAAGTAAAAGAAAAAACAAAATGCCAGAAGGATGCATATGTAAAATGCATGCTACATGGATAAAATGGAATCATAGCACAGCCCCGTCAAGCCCAGTAGTATGCAATTTACATGTGTTTATGGTTTTAAATAGATGATCTGGCAACTTTAATTAGAGCAGCATGTGACCAGACCACCCATTTTATGCAGGTCATTTATGTAAAACATGTATTGTGGGAGTTCACTGGTTCCTGCTTAGTCCTGAAGAATAATTTTTTCAAAAGCTTCTTGGATTAATGGATGGGTCTGGTCATCTTCACTACGCACATAGTGCAATTCTGTGAGGGATCCATGATGTTACAGTGGCAGCACAGATTACTTTAGCACATTCAGTGATCATTGTCTTGTTCTTGAACCTCATGCTTTTTTTCACAGTTCTTCCTGTACTGGTGCCATACTGTGCCCCAGTAAAAAAAAAACAAATAACCATAAACAGATGTCAGTCAAAATGATCTATTTATATATCTTTTGTCATATACACAGTTTCTTTATACGTTATATATTGATGGAGGAGTTCAGTTGATCCACAAACTCATCTTATTACTGTTCTATGGATGCAATGGGTTGGAGAATTTTCTAACATATAAGTAGTTAAAGAAAACATTTTAAAGCAATGTTGTATTCTGTATGCTGTAGCTGTATACTGCATGAAAACCATTGAAGCCAGATAGCAATCAATGCAGACGGTAAAAATGCAGATTGCCTGTTTCATTAGTGTTCAATTATACGGGGACAATCTGATGAATGTAACAATTGATCCCCTCATTAATCCTCAGAACACACAAACAGGTCAGCTTTTCAGGATATCCCTTCCTGATTACAGGTGGGCAATGAGTGGTTCAGTCATTGAGATTGATCTACTTGTGCTTAATTAGGGATATCCTTACAACTTGACCTGTTGGTGTGTCCCATCAACTGGACTTGAATACCACTGTCCTAGTAGCCAAGTGCTCACCCCTCTATTATCCAGGAGAACCCATTAAGTGCCAAATGGGAGTTCAACCATTGCCCCACACTCAAAGGGTGAAAGAATATTATTGACTATATACACCATCCAAGAAAAGAGCAATTCTCAAGCAAATCAACTTTCCATGGGGGAGAGATCAAAATTCCCCAAACTCCCAAGGATTTTAATGTAATCCCCTGAATACTAAAACATTTCTCCAAAGCATTCTCCAATGGCATTCAAGGCCAATCAATGGGAATTTTTATTTGTTCTTTATGGTACAATTGGTCTGTCCCAGAATTTCTCCACTTTTGACTTTGTGCACATGGTCCTGCGGATGCGCTCTCCATGTCAGCAGAACCACTGGGTCCTTGCATGTAGCCAACTATAACTCCAAGTGTACTGTCCTCCTCCTTGGAGCTGAAATACTTTGCTGGAAATTGGCAATAGGGCATCCTAAGGGACACTTGGTGTTAAACTTCCCATCTCTCCACAGATCTGTCATTTTGCTTGAAATACTGATGCAAAACTCTCATTTAAATGGGAGTTTTACAGAGATTTGGAGACCTCTTTTCATTCAAATGTTGAAAAGTCACATTTAAACCAATGTAATTTTTTATTTGCCCCTACAGTGCAGCTATTTTTTTCCAGAATTGTTTCTCTTTTCACACACACACAAATACACACACAAACATACACACACATTTTATATACATATCATCATCATCATAAGCCATTGTCGATCCACTGCAGGATGAAGGCCTCTTCAGCAAGCCTCCAACAACTTAGGCCATGTGCCTTTTGTTGTCATTTTTCACAAATAAATTTGGTAATTTCATCTACCCATCTTGTCTTTGTTATTTTGGGTGTTTATTATCAAGTGGAATCCATTCTAAAATTTGTTCAGTCCATCTATCATCAGGTCTTCTAGTATGAGGCCTGCCTATTTCCATTTCAGGGGCTTTACTCTTTCAATTATATCATAGACCTTTGTGTGCTGCCAAATCCATGCACTCATTTTTTCGGTCACTCCATACTTCCTTGAGTAATCTTAGGTTTTTGTATGGCTTTGGCATTCAGTGTCCATGTTTCACAGCCATACGTAAGGACATGTTGGTCAAAAATCTTTCGCTTGAGGCAGAGTGGTAAATTTGTCTTAAGGCAGTAATACTAAGTTTTCCAAATGTTTACCATGCCAATTTTATTAACCAATCAGTTTACATCACGGTGTTTCCATCACTCGACATTTCCTGTCCAAAGGTAAACATACTTTTCCACTTCTTCTAGTTCTTGTTCCATCTATTATGATTTTCCTTGTTATGGTAAATTTTTTGATATTGATCTTCAGACCAAAGTTTTTACTTTCCCTTTGCAGCTCTTCAGTTCTTTTAGGAATACTGGCAAAGAATAGGATATTGTCTGCAAAACATAAGTGATATAGGTAGACTCCATTGATCTTAACCCTTTGAGTGCCAGAGAAGTATCCAACACAATGTGTTGGATACCTCTCTAGCACTCAAAAGATTGAGTAATTTTTGTCCCAATTTAGTTTGTGGAAAATTTCTTCTAAATAAGCAGAAAATAGTTTTGGGGAGACTTTTGAACGCCCTTTTCAATGTTGATCTGAACTTTATCATTGCAGACCTATACTGACGCAGTGGCATTTTCATATATTGATTGGAGTATATTGATGAAAGCTCTATCTACTCCTTGTTTGAACAAGGCATCGATTATCGCTTGCTTTTTCACTGAGTCAAAAGCCTTTTCATAGGCAAATAAAGGCTGCGTATAATGGAAAGCTGTATTCCTTATGCCGCTCTATAACTTGCTGCACTGTCTAAATATGGTCCATTGTACTGAAACCACTCCCGAAGCCTGCTTGTTCTTTAGGTTGTGCTGCCGTAATGGGGACCTATCACTCCTATACAGGTTTGTCTAAAACGTTAGTGTATATAGCGATTAGATTGAAAACTGTTTTCATTTTTTTTTTTAAATTGTTATTTTGCCCAAATTAAACATCTAAAGATTATCCTGAGCTTCTTTCCAGACATACTGAGGTTACCATCTCTGTACCTCAGTCTGTCACTCTTCCTCTGCTCCCCTTCCTCTATCCAGCCTCCTCCGATGACGGAGGCTTTCTGCATGTAAGCTGGAGCACTCTCATTGCCCAGAGACCATTCCAGCTTAAATGAAAAAGCCTCCATAGATATGTAATCTTTAGATGTTTAATTTGGGCAAAATATATATATATTTTTTTTAAAACTAAAACAGTTTTCAATCACTATACACGCTAACCTTTTACATAACTATGTATAGGGGTGATAGATCCCCTTTAAATATTGTGTCCATTTTTCTCGATAGTATCTTTGAAAAAACTTTGCAGACCACTTGCCATATTCTTATTGGTTTGGACTTTTTTAGATCCGCCATATAACCTTTTTTTGTCCAGTATGGTGACTTCTGTATTTTTCCATGTTTTAGGCACTTTAGTTTAGCTAGGTCTTTGAATAAGGGTTGACCTCCAGCTTTCAACATTTCAATAGTGACTTTATCAGGTCCAGCTGCTTTGCCATTATTCATTGATTTTATTGCATCTTCTATTTCTTCTACCAAAACTTCTGGCACAGTTTCAGCCTCTGGCATAGCATTCAGTTGTTGTCCTTCATCCTTATAAAGATTTGAATACAATTCTTCCACTTGTTTTACTATTTTGTTGTAACATCTTCAAGCTTTAATTCAAACACTCGACTCCAATGTGTGGCAAGCTTTCGTTTTACTTTCTTTAGCCCTTGATTTTCTTCCAGTGTCCTTTTGAGAAGCTCAACACTGAAGTTGCACATTTTTTCTTTTATGGGATTCCTTGTAGTCTTGCACATTTCTACATATTCGACTCTGTTTCTAATATTACCATTTTTTTTCATTTCTCGTTTCACAGTATGTGTAAAGGCATAGGCAGTGTCTATGAAAATTTCAATAACTTTTTAATTGTGGGTTGAAATGTCTGTATCTGGAAGATCTTGCAGCACACTGAAGTGATTAGACAGTGCCAGTGGTCACTACCAATGTTAAAATGATTTAAGACTGAGGGTAAGTGAATATTGTTTTATTATTTGCAAGTATGAAGTTGATTTAAATTGTATTAACATTAGGGCTTTTCCATGTCCGTTTTCTCTGAACCTTTGTCCTGTGGAATCAAATTACAAGCCCTTATGTGAGGCAACAGGTTTCAGCTGAGCTCCAAATTAAATTTGCCACCAGTTCAGGATTCCATTAGTTCCACACACCTCCAGACTGTATAATATGCGAGTGTGGGAAGCTTCTCCATGCTTACTACAAGTTGCAAATATATTTCTACTGCTACAGGAGTCCCGTCACTCTGTGAGGGTGACTTGTCAGACACAGCATCTCACAGAGAACTGCACCCTGTCTTATTGTGTTGTTGAGCCCATTGCCTCTACTGGATTAATACTGTTAAAGGGATAGTAACACTTCGTTTTAACTTTATTTTATTTTGTAGGCATTAAAAAAACATGAAGAATGATATAAGTCTTATCTCTCAAACCTTTATGGTTTATGAGATATTCACAAGCAAAGTTCCCCTCCCCGCCCCTTTTTCCTAGTGTAAGACATCTCTTCTCAGATGTGGATCAGGTTGTATGACAGTACAGATAACAGAAGGGGACAATTTTCTTTGTATGAAAACAATGAAAGCCCTTCCCCCCTTGAAAAGTTTTTCAGCTTTTTCCATTATCTTAATTGAAGATTGTCCCTCTCTGCAGTCTACCTGGGCATCTCCCTTCTTATCTGGTTGAACAGGGGGGGGATACTTTGTTTGTGAATATCTCTTAAACCATAAAGGTTTCAGAGATAAGACTTATATCATTCTTCATGTTTTTTTAATGCCTACAAAATAAAATAAAGTTAAAATGAAGTATTACTATCCCTTTAAGAAAGCCACTCACAACAAGTAATCATAAGATTTGTCTTACTACTGCTCCATGTTAAAAGTTTTGTAATATCCATAAAGGCATAAACATGCAGAAACCTCCAGTGTGGTTAATTGAATAAATGAATGAATATGCTGTTTAGACAATACAGGCTTGTGTCTAAAATCTTACAGTGTACATAAGGGTTAAGTGCAGAATACTGTGGGATAGGGGAAAGGTAATTTGTGCTGCAGTATTCTGTATAGATGTAGTGTATGGAGTTTGGAGTCAGTAAGACCAAAAAGAAGAAGGTTACAGTAGTCCATGTGGGATAGAATACGTTCTTGTGTAAGAATTTTATCTGTTAAGGAACAGAGAAAGGGGTGGATTTTTACTGTGTCAAGCAAGAGAAAGCAGCAGGATTTGGAGAGAGCATTATTATGAGGAAGAAATGAGAGAGCAGTGTGAATTTTCATCTTTAGACACCATGCTTCTGATATTGAATTTATGGTAGTGCCATTTACTGTCACCTGAAAGGGCACTACTGGCCCCGGACTAGGTGGGATTAGGATTAGCACAGTTTTAGACATCTTAAAGGGATAGTAATACTTAAAATGTAAAAAAAAAAAATATTTTGTAGGGTTTATCCCCCTGAGTAAAACAAGAGTACTCCCACTGCTGAAAGGTGTTTCATTCAAAAGTTATTAATTTTCCAAGTTTAATTTTTTAGGTGCAATATCACAATGGCCTGAAATTGTACAATGGCGCTGTTGCTACACGATCCTATGGACAGCTCTGGTCGCAGGACCATAAATCTCCATAGGATGGTGTAGCAACAGCGCCACTGTACAATTTCAGGCCACTGTGATATTGCACCTAAAAAATTCAACTTTGAAAATTAATAACTTTTGAATGAAACACCTTTCAGCAGTGGGAGTACTCTTGTTTTACTCAGGGGGATAAACCCTACAACATATATTTTTTTACATTTTAAGTATTACTATCCCTTTAAGTTTGAGATGCCTAGGAATCATCTAGTATGAGATAGCCGAAAGGCAATCTGTGACTTTAGAATACAAAGACAAGTCTGTCGAGGTGCAGATAAAAAAGCTGGGTGTCATCTGCATAGATGTGAGGTGATATATCAGTCTGAATAAGTTAATAAATTCATCATGTATTATTGTGTATAGAGAGAACACAATCTTAAGGAAAACCAACTGAGAGGTGGACAGGAGAGTACAGAGAGGTGGCAACGGAAACATTGAAGGATTGCTTGATTAAATAAGAGGACAGAAGGTTCTGGGCTAAGTTATGAAGGAATAAGGAATGAAGAATATGAAGGAGGAGCACATGATCCACTATGTCCAAAAAAGCTGAGAGACGTTATTTTTGTACCTTTGTTTTGCAATGAGTTTCTCATCTTTCCAGTATTTGAAGAGTTCAATCTGACCAATATAACATAATTTCTTCTATTTTGAAGATTTGGTTATGGCAACCCTACTATATGCAAGCTGCCTAAACAGCCAATTTGGTCTAATTACACTCAATATGTTTGACTTCCAAACATAATCTGAGTGATATTATCTGTGATTTATGATCCAAATACACATGAAATCTATAGTCCATTCAAAACTCTGAATAAAGGGTCTGTCCTTTAAAAAAATGCAATTATTCTTGGCAGGATTTTTAGCTATTTGTCTAATCAGTTTGATTGCCTGTTATAGACTGCACCAGGGCTTCTTTTTGGTAACAAGTACTCATTCAGATCTATCAATTATTATAACATATAGTAACATAGTAACATAGGTGATATGGATGAAAAAGACGTGTCCATCAAGTCCAGCCCACACCAAATCACCCCTCTTGATCCAGAGGAAAGCAAACCCCCCCCCCAAAATATTCCTTCCTGACTCCAAATGGCAGTCATATATTTCCTTGGATCAACATCCTATCTGCCTTGAAGCCAACTGTCATAATTCTCAATATTGTTCTGTGCTAGATAGGTATCCATTATGTTTTTGAACACAGTTACAATATTTGCAAGTATAGTATCCTGAGGCAAGGAATTTCATAACTTTGCTGCCCTTACTGAAAAAGAATTGCTGCCCTTGTTTTAGTTGAAAGCCCCTTTCCTCCAGTCTTAATGGATGACCTCTCCTTCTTAGCTCATCTCCTTGAGTAAATAATTAATTGGATAGTTATTTATATTGACCTTGAATATATTTATAAATGCAAATGATATCACCCCTTAGCCGTCTCTTGTAAACAAACCCAGTTTGGATAGTCTCTCCTTATAACTCAGATCCGCCAATTCCTTAACACTTAATTTTTACAAATTAAACCCTCTCATTGAAGTTGAAAAGGTCGGTATGTAATATTGCAAGAACAACACTCTCACACAGACACAGAGACTCATATTTATATCCCACACTCCCTTTTTTAACCTTGTTTACTTGTTCCATATATATTTTCATTGGCATACTCAGACATACACTCATACAAATATTTTTTCATTGACAAACTCAGACACACAAATACACACACACACACACTCATTCAAACACATAAATATACACTTTATTCAACAGTAGCATATACTCAGACACACGAGATGGCAATAATACAGTATACAATGCAAGGTCTATCGTTAGCCAGCTGCAACAAGGACACATATAATGGGTATAGCGGGGGTGGAAAAATCTCAGAAGACTGGAAGCCAAAGATCTTAAAACTTCTGGCTCCTAAATTTTAGGAGTAATGTTACATGGTATTTGCAGATACAACTATTTGTTGGTTCCTGAAACTGCAACTTGAATCCTAAAAATTCTGTTTGGCTTTACTTTGTTTCAAATTATTCTTTTTATCCTGGGGTACAGCCAGCTATCAGGGAAACGCACATCTCTGTGATTGCTTCTAGTTTAATAAAAAACTAGAAGATATGTATGCAAGTACAGCTATGGCCCTTATGCAAGGTTCAGCCTATCACAACTATAAAACAGACACATCCATCCTGTGGTGGGTTCTCCCTGACTATACCCTCCAGGATATAGTACCACAGATTGAGAAACCCTGCACTACACAGCGGAATAAAGATGTGTTGTTTATCTCCCTCGAGTTTATGGTGTTTTACTGTGAACAATTGTCCTATTTACCTGGCTAATGCAGTGCTGCCTCAGCTTCCTCTTGCATAAATCATGCTGGTGACCTACTGGCTCTTAGTTCAAATACCATACCTTTCTAATAAAGCTTTCATTATTAGTCATTTCCTTCTACAGAGAATTATCTATTTTTACATTTCTGCTGAAATATTTTCTCACAACCATTTGGATATGTTGGAAACAGTAAATTAACCCTTTGAGTGCCAGAGAAGAAGGCAACGCAATGCTTTGCCTACCCCTCTGGCACTCAAAGGGTTAATGTAACCCCCTACTTGGATGGTAGAGTAAGGTTACCAAACCTCCTCTTTTATGAAGGAAAAATTCTAAAAATGTCATTCTGAGGGTTGGCACAAGAATCAGTAAAACCCTGAATTGTGTGTTTTTTATAACCATCCTGCATTGTCCCCTGAGGTGTAGTCGGTTTATTATAGAACTAGTGTAAAAGCCCGTGTACATGGGCCAAGGTCCGGGTGATGTTAACCCTTTGAGTGCCAGAGGGGTACTCTCTGGCACTCAAAGGGTTAAGAGGCCGGTCCTGCTCTGCATCCTGCCTTCAACACAGTCATGCACTGTAGAGACTGGCAGAAAGCATAGAATGCTCCCAGCGTTCCTACACCTCCCAACATTCTGTGCGTTCAGGCAGTCTCTACTGCGTAGGACGGCTTCTGACAAACATCCTAGCGAATTATTATATAGGATTATTCCGGTTCTCTCAGTACATCAGCCGTTGGAGGTAAACATTTGCAAGAGATGTATGGTTTTGTGTCCATGTACAATACCGGCACCACTTCAAAGAACATTTTGTATAGATTTTCTGTGCAAACTCTTTTATTTAGGCAGACGTTTAGCGCCCCTTTGGCATTCAAATGGTTAATCCCTTGGATGCTATGAAGGCCTCAAAAGCAATGCACCAGCAGACATCTGTAGGCTCCAACAACGCAATGCATTGGGTACCTTTCTGGCACTCAAAGGCTTAGGATCAACCTAACATGGGAATGAAAAAAGAATCTTAGACTTGTCAGTTTCTGGGAGTAAACACATTATAAACTTACAGCCCTTAATGTATAGGTCTCCCATTCTGCTGTGTTTGAGACCTCAATAGCATTCAAGCAGTTAATTTTTATGTGTTCCACATGGCACACATGGTATGTCCCAGTTTTGTGCAGCTTTTTTATTGGAAACTTTAGAGTATGCATCCATCTTCTATACCGCTTTTGTTCATCACTGAGTTTTCACACTCATCTTTACACAGTGCTGAGTTTTTCACCTGGCTTCATATTTACATTCGTATTGTGTTCACCGGATCATAGTGGAGAGGTAGATCAGAAGGCTTCTAAACTGTGATGTATGGTAGTCAGAGGTTCTGATAGTGGTGTAGTAGGCATGACTGACTTGCTGTTGCTGACATCTCTATCACATGAACAGTGGTACATGACCCAAATTAGAGCCCCTCACATCCTGGGGTTTGCAGTAATTTCTGGTTTTATGGCAGAAATACCTTCTCTGGTGTTATCACTTAAAGATGGCTGACCACGCATATAGTGAGCAAAATCCGCTCTACCTCAAAAATTAATGACGCTGAGGCTTATGCACTATACCAGTATGGACTTGATTAATTCAGGAGTAAACAGTCTTCACTATAGGGGAAATATTAAAATTTCCAAAATTCCCACTGATCTTTAATGAGAATTTTAACCCCTGAATGCTAGATAGTTATTCAATGCAACCTCATATTTAGTAAGGTGATAACTAGTGGCAAAAAAGAGTGTAAAAAGTGATTGGGTATCTCCAGAGTGGGAATAGATTATTTGACCTTTGAATGCCAGAGAGGCGTCCAATGCATTTCTCTTCAATATGTAGGAAACCCATCTGGCACTCACAGGGTCAAATGTTTCTGTTAGCAGGAACTAGCAAGTGTTAGGCCTGGGCGATGCCATCACACCATAGAATTATCTAGCCAGGTTTTCCTGGGATCAGGAGGACATTCATGTTGCTTAGACTAAACAAAAATCAAGGATACATTTCCTGGTGCTTTTTCTATTTCTGAAGTGTGAGCAGAGAGTGGACTACGGTCTGAATTCGGAGCGTCCTGATCTGTTATCAGCCCCGGCTCGGGCAGTCTCTATTGTGCATGACTGCACCTGGCATTGTGGCCCGTGTACACGGCCTGTTCAGCTAGTTTTATATATTTTACCAGCTGACATTGATAACCTGTATAGAATGTGAGGACTAACCAAGAGGATGTATCCAGTTACCCAGAATCCCCCTGCACTCTACTGACTATATCAAATCAGAGAGACACATAGCTTTAGCACCCTAACAATGATATTTGCCTCTGTTCATATATTTTTTTTGCTGGCGTGGCTGAGGGGAGATTGCATCCGCAAATGGATGCTGACCAAATGAGGATGATGAAATGAGTTGAACAAGACATGCATATCACTCACCTCTTGTCTATGCACAGGCTGCTGCAGATGCAATGGCCCTAAACTGCAGGATTACACAAATAAAATCTAGGCATTGTTCTTTTTTTTACATTGTTTATTTCTT
The DNA here is from genome assembly GCA_037306005.1 of Rhinophrynus dorsalis. Lineage (NCBI taxonomy): Eukaryota > Metazoa > Chordata > Amphibia > Anura > Rhinophrynidae > Rhinophrynus > Rhinophrynus dorsalis. The sequence goes on from CM074722.1 coordinate 136,735,447, forward strand.
GGAAACCACTCTCTGGAAATCTATTTTTCCCTTGACAGGGACTGAATTCTGAGGCCTGGTTAGGACCTGATGGAAGAATGCTGGTATGTTATAAAGTATTACTTATTTAGAAAGCAATAACAATATGTACAGTTTTAGTGCACAAGTCATTAGATATGAACAAAATAACTTGAAAAGAAGATAACCTGAAGGTACTGGGGCCCATTTTGTGTATAGTTGCCATATTTCGGCTTTCAAAATAGAGAACAGATCAACCAGATTTAACCCTTTGTATGCTGGAGAGGTAAACAATGCAAAAATATTGAGCTAATTTAATACAATGAAAGTTTCTGTATGCTTATTGCTGTATGAATCTTACAAAGCTTTAGAATGGATTCAGGCCAGCATCAGTCTTAGCATTACTAATCTAATAGACTAACTGGACACAGAGGAGCAGAGAGCACCATTTACACTAATTTCAGGCAGGCAACTCTCTTATTTGAAATGCTCAGTGTGTGAGGGTGTGTCTTACAAGTTACCCTCAGAGTCTCAGAGCTCATATGCTTTTGCAGCAGGAGAAATACAGCAAGGCTGCCATCAAAAATGTTGGAGCCCAGTATAAACCTAAACCAGGGACCTCCACCCCTGCTCTGACCCCATCCCACATCTACTCTTTGTGTAGCTGAATAAATGATTAGAGCAAGACTAAAGTTTTTTTTATCTACATTGCTGTGGAGCAATGTGATACACTTATATTCACACCACACAGTCTGATCTCCTAAAAAGAGGAACAACAGGGTAGGATAATGGGACATAGGGATTTGGGTACCTCCCTAAAAAGGGACACTCGGGAGGTATGAAAGAATGAACGTTCATACTTTTTATCATGTATCTGTTAAAAATATATTAACGGGGAGCAAATCACAAAAAGAACCTATAAAAATGTTGGGGGGGTTTAATTTTGTTTAGAATGTTTTATATTATTATTGAAATAATGATGGGTTATACCTAACAAATGTTATCAAAACAAAGTCCTAGGTATCCTTAAAGAGCGGTATATAATTTATGTGGATGTACTAAGTAAATATTATTGAAAAAGACATACTAAAAAAGGCCATCATTGCTCTTGTTCAATAGAGTAAAAAAAAAAACCCAGTCACCAAGGGGTTAAACAGTGTAGTAAAGACGGGAGGGAGTAAGAGGAAGAGAGGAGGTTATGGGAAGTAATACATCCTGATTCCAGCATTGTGCACAGACATTGCAAGTGTTTTGCTGATTTTGTTTATTCTAACTGCTTCCTTGGAAATTTGCAAGTATATAATTTAGTATATAAACAGAATCACAGTGAGCAAGACTCACAATGCATTGTGGTAACGATCAGTTGTCAGAATGGGCCTCTATCACACACACTGCATTCTGTGGTCGGTGCTGTCTCCAGGGATGAACTTCTGAACTCTTCAAAAGAAGAAAACAGTAGACATTTTGTCCAGAATTAAAGACAACGATCATGTTTTATTAAGTCTTGGAACAGACTTAATAGAAATCCTGGGGGCCCAAAACAGCCTATGGCAGATATTTTTCTTGACCCCTCAGCTGACTCCAAGGGACTTCTGGAGGAAAACAACAACATAATCAGAAGAAATGAAAATTCCCATTGAGTTGAGTGGGACTTTTAACAACTTGAATTCTAAAGCGGTCTCCAGGAGATTCAAGGGGTTAAAATCACAATTTAGATTAATGTGAGTTTTAAGACTCCCCCCTAACCATGGTTTAATTTAGTTACACCAACATTGATAAATATGGCCCCAAGTGCTGGGTTTATAAAAATCAACACTTGGGAACAGAAATATATAGCACAGTGGATCGGTTTCTCAGAGGTACCTTGTAATGAGTGAACCTGAGGGGCTTCTTCACTATACTATTTGAAGCAGCAAGCATTAGTCTCCACCACTACATACAGACAACAGAGGGTAAGGGGAGGGGGCATAAGCCACTGTATTTATGGATATGTGGCCACCAGTGGGCAAGTAAACAAGGCTGAGGGGTGGGGGTAGCAGGAAATGTGAGGGATTTGTGGCTATCAGTTGGTAAGTAAACAAGGATGCGGGATTAGACAGTGTATGTGGGGAATTTGTGGCTACCAGTGGGCAGGGGAACAAGGCTGGGGAGGAGATTGTCAGACGGCGTATTTGGAGATCTGCAGCTACCAGTGGGCAGGTAAACAAGGCTGATGGGGTCACACAGTGGTCCTATAATCATCCACAGCTAATCATCAGCCAGTTGGGAATCATGGGAGTTGTAGTCCAACAACAGAGAGAGGATCATTGTTGCCAAACCTGTCCCTAGTTTTTAATACTTATTCTAACTAATAACAGATTACATGTTTTGCTTGATATTACTAATTTAGTCCCACTGTGTAAAAAGGATTACAGGGAAGACTCTGGTAACTACATGTCTATGAGTCTGACTTCAGATGTTTGAAATTTAATGAAAACCCTTTTAAGAAACAGAATTGTTGCAGCTTCAGATCTGCAGATTTGTAAAATTCAGTTAAGTGATGATTTACTTGAGTGATGCCTTATCATTCTTGACTAGGTAAGTAAATCGTTGAAAAAGTCGATTGGGTAAAGTATTGGCTTAAAAATAGGAAACAGAGGGTGACAGTCAACAGAATACATTGATATGATGGGTTAACAGTGCATTAACTCAGGAATAAATTCTAGTTCTGCTCTATTTTTGTGATATATGGTGGCTATTGGGGAAGGTGTGACTGCTTGTTAATGAGATGAAGATCTGTAACATGATTCATATTCTTAGAGGAATAAATCAAATGAGGGATTTTAAAAAGTTAAAGCAATTGATATGAGATCTAAAACTGAATTCCACAAAATGCAAAATAATGCTTATAAATAAAAAATAAGAAAAAAAAGGCAAGATTGGAGGGTGCTTGATGGAGCGAGAGGGATAAGAGCAAGGATAAAGAAGTGGATACAATGGGAATTGGTGGTTCCAGATGGGTATCACTGGCTTTGGATACTCATGGGACCCACAGTGATTTTGGGATAAGTGTGCAGAGTGTTGCAGTTAGTGTGATGAGTGTGTGGCGCTCCATTTACTACACCTTGACCTACACTACTTATCTTCCCTGTGTCTCTCCTTACCTGTGTTATGTCTGTGGAGAAGGCAGTTATCAAATAACTTTTCTACTAGATGCAACAGGAGGCATGGAAGAGGGGTGCTGGGTGCCTTGGGGATTCAATGGGGGAGGCCTATTCCCCACAAGTGCACCTCATCACCTGTACCTTGCCAGCCCTCAGGCTTGGTTCTTATGGCCTGCAGTATGCTGGAACCTCTAGAAAGAAGGGGCATAGTTCTTCCAGCCCTGTTAGTACCCTTAGTGATTCAGCCCCTAAGTGTAGGGTGTCTAGTTCATATGCCCCTACTTCTTCTTCTTCTGAGGGTTCCAGTTTGACCACAGTAACTGGGGCCTCTCACAGCTCAGCTACAGTGGTTTTTTTGGGGGAGGACAGTATTCAGGGACCCCCTTTTTCCATGGCTCACATCAGGTCCCAGATTGCTTAAAGCCACAACCCTGGCATGGCCTCCAGGACCAGAACGGCTGCTGCAGGGCATGATGGCAGCTCCACTGAGGAAGACCAGCCTTGAACTTCCACATGCGGGCTGGTTGGTCTGGATGCTGTGCCCAGTGCTGCACATGTTTGAAAGACCCCTTATCATTGATCCAGGACTGGGCGGCAGTCACAGGAGGTAGATGATGGCCGGGAGGTGTCCAGCCCTCAATTTGACTTGTCCATGAATCTGGTGGCTCCTGTGTTGGTGGAAGTGAGTGACGGAGGACTTTTCAGTGACACGTGCACTGGGCATCCCCTGTGGCCATTACACCTCTGAGGACTGGAATCTAGAGCATGGCGGTAGTTTCTGCAGCTTCCACTCTACCCTTGGAGACCCAGGGAGAGGGTTTTCAGCTCAGCGACCCTCCACTGGAGTCTCTGGTGAGTCTTTACCTTTGTTTTTTTGGGGAGGTCTACAGGAGGGATTGAGGTTCAGATCCATTAGTAAGGCTTAAGCAGTTCTTCAGGCAGTGGAAGCTCAGTGGGCTAGTGCCCATGCTGGTGCTAGTCTTGTTGGGGCTTGGGGTATGCCTTCGCTGTCTGTACCTTCTTCAGTATAATTTGGGGAGGGCCTCATAGGTGCACCTGCTCCAATGGAGGCTGGCCCAGTGTCAGGATTAGAGCCGCCAGCTGCAGGTTCAGATGTGGCAGCTAAGAAAATAGGTGTGGTCTGGTTCCTACATCTGATTAACCCTTTGAGTACCAGAGGGGTACAGAACACATTGCTTTGCAATGCGTTACGTAGCCCTCTGGCACTCAGGGGGTTAATTGTGCACCAGAAGGATCAGCTGAGGTTTGAACTCAAAAAGAGGATTTGGAAGGGGCAGTTCCTTGAGTTGTTTGCACTTTTTTCCTGGCTTCATAAGCACTGATGCTCTGGTTTGACCGCTACATTAGGCGGGATGATCATGCAGGAACATTTGGGGAAGTAAGTGGCTCTGGGATTGATGGTGGGGCTTACTTGTTTCCCCTGTTATCTGCTCTGCAGGTTTGTCCTCTGGGCACTGAAGAAGTAGGTGGGGAGATACCATTTGATCCATCATTTCTCATTCCTGAAGGGGACAGCAGTGAATGACAGGATTGATTGGGGCCTCTGCTCTATTCAATACACAAAGTTTGATCAAGCCGTTTTGCTGGTGTGTTTGGCTGGGGTAGGGGGGCTCAGGACAAAGGCTGACATTGAGTCAACCTTCTTTGGATTACCACCATTTGCTGGGATGCTGGTTTGAGGTGGCATTGTATTATGATCTCTGTCTGACAGTTGGGTGTTCCTTATCTTGCTTCTATTTTTAAATGATTAGCTGTTTCCTTGAGTGGTTGGTTAATATAGATGTGTGGTCTCCAGTTTAGATGCATTATCTGGACAATTTGTTTTGTTTCAGTAAGTCAGGGTCAAGGGATTGACTGAGGTTCTTTTGAAACCTGAAATGGGTTCTGGCTACCAAGAATTTGGCTTTGTGTCAGTGCCAGTCCCTGTTAAGCCTGCTCAGATTTGCTTGTTGTATTAGCCAGGTGGTATGGTTTTTAGCCATCTGCTGGATTTAGGCATGTCTACAGTTGCACAATATATTAATTTTGTTCGGGGTCACAAAGGGTATGTTGGGTTACTTGGCAGTCTAGAGTTCTTTCCTTTGTGTGTACAATGATCATTCCTTTTACAGATAGTTTAAAATTGACGTTGATCTTTTTTACCAGCAGTTCAGGGAGTTTTGGTTTTGGTGCATTTTTGACTGCAGGTGGTGCACAGCTGTATGGCCTCAATCTTGGTGGGACTCAGAGTTGATCAGGAACCTGGCCTTTTTGGAGCACTTTCCAATTACGGTGGCATTTTTTATCTGCGCTGATTGATTGGACAACCATAAAGTCTACTTTTATTCTGACAACATGGTATTGGTCCATCCAGTTAACTCAGTTTCAGCTGCCTCTCCCCCTGTTTTGGGTGTGCCTCAGTCTTTGGTTCTTAAATGTTTGGAACTGAATGGTGCAAGGCACAGCATGTTACTGGTTACCTGAATGTAATTGCTAATTCCCTCTCTGTCATGGTCTGCCCTTTTTTTCCTTGGTACTTTTAATCCCCTCCCTGATTTTCTGCTTGTTTTTTCCTTGTTTTCTAGTTTCTGATTCCTCTCCTTGTTTAGATTTGTTTCCTTAACCATTATCAAGCACCAGCACTTTAGTGTTGGTGAGTGATAAAAGAGTTCAGTTCGTGACCCCTTGTTCTAATACAGTTCCGGTGATCTCCTAGTTTATCGACCTGGCTTCTCCTTGACCTCCTACCTGCTTTGTGATTTGGTACCGTCTTCTCAGATATCTGTTACTGACATTGGCTCCATTAATTTGACTCCTCTTCTGTCTGCCTCCTGTGTAGTGCTTTGCCAGACTGGTTTCTGACTTTGGCATCTGTGAGAAGCATTTGCCATTACCTAGGTTTATTGGTTCAGAGATGGTCCAAATGCACTGGACTGTGCATCATCGCGTCTGGCAGGAGTGGTTTGTCTTGGTGGTGCTTGTTGGGGCTGTGAAAACTGATGACTGTAGGCTAGAAGTGTTGTTGTGGCTCTTGGCTTGGCCCAGCGTTGAGGATCATCCGGGGTCATCTATTGATAATGTTGGCTCTGGCATTTTTGTTTAAGGTGCACGGTTGGCAGGATGTTACTAAAGGCTTTCTGCTGTTGCAGACATTAGAAGGTTTGTGGTGGTCTCCTGTGTCTATGAATCAGCAGAGGCTGGTGTCATTGCAAGATTTGCGGGGTCTCTTACATGGCTTGGGGATGGTCTGTTCTTTGGTTTTTGAGTTAGTGCTTTCTTGGGTGGCTTTTTCCTTGGCTTTCTTTGCAGTTTTTTGGATTAGGGAACTAGTTAGTAATAGCAAGCATTTTTGAGATGTGGTCCTGGGTACAGATTGTTTTGTTGTTCAGTTTTGGTGTACCATGATGGATCCAGCAAGTAAGGGATGGTGTTTTTGTTTTTTGGACAAGTTTTCCAGAATTCTCAATGGCCTGCATGTGGGCATATCTGAGAGTGTGTCCGCCATTGCTAGAAGGGTTTCATTGCTGGTGCATGAGGATGGTACTCCCTTTACTGGTCTCAGTTTGTTCAAGTCTTTTGCCAAGGCTTGGTGCATTTGGGTTTATTGGAAGGGGAATTTGGATTACATTATCTCAGCATTGGAGTTGCTATGGAAGCAGATTATTGGGTTAAGGCAAGGATGTGGTTAGGGAGATGGGTCAGTGGGAATCAAATTGTTTCCAGGCTAGATTTATTGCTTTGAGTGGGGACATATTTGTTTCTCTCATTTCAGGTTATTGAAAGAGAGTTATCTGGTCGATGGGTCATTCTTAAATCTGCTGGACCAATTGAAGGACTGCATTCTGGAGAGCTGGAACACATGTGGGTTTTCCCAATGGTCAGGTGGATTTAGGTTGGCTTAGGATTGGGGTATGGTGTGGGAGCAGATCCTGTTGTTGTTGGTAAGGGCAGCTAGGATTAGTTCCCCACTTTTGTGTTGATTGTGCATGCTAAAGTGAATTTATTTATTTCACCTGTCACAGAAGGCATTTTGTGCTTATTTTAAGCAGGGCTGAGAGCATCTGGGCACATTATATCAGGATATGATATTGCTTTGGTCTGACAAGTTTGAAGGGGGTTGCAGTGCCAAAGGGTGCTTTAGGGGAACAGCAAGAAGGTGAAAAAGATGTCTGCTAGTTTCATTAAAAAAGAGAGTCAGGTTGATGATTCGGCATAAGGATTTGGAGATTGAGCCTAGTCTGACGGTGTCCTTCTCACAGACACAGCATTGAAAATTGTTCTGGTGGGTCTAACGGACGGTGTTTAAAGGGTGCTTCTCTTGGTGGCTAGCTTAAGGTTTCATGTGACTGTGCCTTTGTGTGGCAAGGCATGGTCCTGAATCATGACTCATGGGGCTTGGTCTCTAAGAGTCATGGGTACAGCTCTTGAGCTTCCACTGCCACATCCAAATAGTTTAGGGGATGGATGTTGGCATTGTCCTCAGTCTTAAGTAGTAACGTTTAATGAAGTTGGTAATTTATTTTGTGTTAGTAGGTAAAGGGGGCTTTACTGGGTGAGGAGGGGTATAAGCAGGCATCAGGAAGTGGGGAAGAATGGGCATTCTCATGGGTACTCATGGGACTCACAGCCATTTTGGGACAAGCGTGTGTAGTATTGTAGCTATGGTGAAGAGCTTCCCACCATCCACCATTGTCCGAGTGAGTTGGAGTGTTCATAAGGGGTGTGGGCACCTGTAGTTATGAGTATCGGGCCTTGTATGCAGTGGTTGGTGTTTGTATTCTTGGAGGCCAGGTTTGGTGCCTGGACTCTTTCCCTGTTTGTTATGTGGAAAAGCATGGGTTTCTGATGTATGGCCCTGGATCATGACTCTTGGGGCTTGGTCTCTAGGAGTCATGGGTATGGCTTTTGGTCTTCCACTTGACACATCAAAAACAGTCTACTGACTGAATGGTGGCAAAGCTCTCAGTCAAATACTAGTGTTTAATGAAGCTGGTGTATTTTTGTGTGTGTGTTAGACAATTAATGACTTTGTTTAGTAAGCAATATGATGTTTGTTTAGTGAGCAATACAATGTTACAATTTGCACATATTATTTATGTGTTTTAACTGTTAATAACCTTTTAAATGCTTACAAAATATGTTTATGTTTTAATAAAGACTGTAGCCTTTTTAACCCATTCAATGTCTGTGTGCTTTAATGGGAAAGGGGGATTGGTAGAGTTTAAAGGGCAGATTGACTGTAAAGGGTAGATGCCCTGACAAGACATCATTGAACTATTCTGATAACAGCAGAAGAAGCAGATTTGGATGTTTATATATCTCATTGTTTAACGGTAGACAAATGATGCAGCAAAATTGTTGAAAAAGCCGACGGGATACCAGAATGTATAGAAAGATGATAAACAGCAGAAAATCAGAGGTTCTAATGCCATTTTATAGTTTACTAGTTAGACCTCCACTACAGTATACACTTCTAAGGACCATGGAAGTTATGGATTAAAGTCTGATAAAGTTGTGATAAAAAGTAGATAATATAGTGAGAAACTCTCCAGTTCCTATGTTATCAAATGGAGACTATGCACTAACATCTCTAGAGGATGCCAGCAGTGTAGCTTTGCAAAGCATCAGCTGGCATCCGCTCATATCTGCTCACATCCGCTCACCTCGTCAGTCAGTGTCTGGAAAAGTGAGCAGATGAGAACGGGTGTCAGCAGGGCAGCTTGCCTAAACTCTCCTAATCTGCACAGTAATCTAATTTCTGGTATGCCTGGGGTCCCAATAGAATTAAAGCTCTCCTGCCGAACAAAACTGAAAGGGTCTTATAGTCTAACTGAAGGCCTATTTATGAAAGCATTATTTTTATATTTTGCAAACTACATCAGTGAATGAGCACCCCAGGATAATGATTGGTTCAATGTCACAAAAAGGAAGGCCAAACGTGTTTCACTGGATGTGACCAGCTTCATCATAGGCTGTTAGATCAATGTGGATCAAATATATTGGTCCTTTTATAGCCACCTAAAAATAAAAGTATGTTATGACAAAAAAAGTATAGACAGTGGCAACTTATGCTGACTACCATGTCAGACACTAAAAAATGTGCTTACAGATTTAATCTTCATGATCCATTTTAAAGGGCTATTTAAATACACATCAGTCAATAATTAATACCCAAACAAATATCATAGTTATATATCATAAATATTTATGTTACTATTCTAATATATTTGTATAAAGAGCTTTTCTCACCATGGATGATGACCATGGAAGATCCCATACCAGTAAACAAATTGATTATTACATTTATAATTGTTTTATATATTTATATTCTTATTATTTAAGCGCCTCTCCACTGACAGAGTAGCAAAGGCTTCCATAAGTGACCATTTAACTCCCTGGATGATGTGCAATAAAGTGCATTGGATATGTCTCTAGCATCAAAAGGGCTAATTGTGAAGCTTATAAAATATACAGTCTGCATCATTCAAAAGGGTTAAAGCCAAACTCTTTCACCACAAACTTCTTCTACAACGTTTACCTCTTTCAGCACAGTGGTGTGCAATGCACATTCCTATGGCACTGAAAGAGTTACAGGAGGGGAGCTGTTGTCTTTGCTCTTTACCAGAGCAGCAAATGTCCTCTGGCTCCACAGAGAGCTACAGGCAGATCCCAACATCGCCGATCATAGGTTGTTGATGCTGGGACTTGAACTCCGACAGTGAAAGCTGCTGTCAGAGCGTAGTGCATCTGGTGGTGTGCCACATTAGCATGTAAACACACTCATGTGAATACAACAATGGCTCAATAACTTGCATTTTCATATGCAAGTGAGCCATTGTAAAACAAAATGTGTAGATTTTCCTAAATTTGTGAAGGAAACTCAGGATTTTATTAAAGACACGGAGGTGAGTATTATGCAATATTCTCTGTCTTTACTTCTCAGCAGCAAAGTTTTAAACATTTTTAATGCAGAAACAAATAAACTTGACAGTTTGATAACCCCACCCCTACATATAGGTAATCAATCATATTCCCTTGAAGCTGTATAATTGTAGTAACAGGTAACTCCACTTCCTCTTTCTTTGATGAGGGTAAATATATTGAACTGTAGATGTGGCTGTAAACCATTCTTGAACATAAACATCTGGAAAAATTTCCTTAAGAAGATCTTCAACCATGTATGCGATTAACCTAACAGGAGATACAGAAGATAAGAGGGAGGGTTAATAACAGGGAGGCATAATACTTGCCTCTGTGTCTTTAAAAAATCCTGAATTTCCGTCACAGAGTTAGGAAAATCTACAAATTTTAAGGCAAGACATGGAGGCTCATATTATACAAGTTTAAAGCATAACATTAGCAGTTACATGATTAATTGGCTTGGAATAAAACATTTTGAAGGTGGATTCATTGGACCAGTCTGCCGCTTTGAGGATATCCTCAAGCCTTCCCCTAGCTTAAAAGAATTTGGAGCTCCTCGAGAGGAATGGACTTCATACCTGTTAGTATTAATTCCCGCAGCTTGCATTATCCAACAAACCCATCTAGGCAAAGTAGCTGAAGATACTGGGTGAGAATCAATGGATCTAAATTTAGAGGTAACAGATTCATAAACTTTTAAACAGAGAACACATAGCTGGGGATTTTGTGGAAAATCTGGGTAGAAATTTGTGTTGATAAGGATGTAGTTCTCCTAGAGATCTGGAATCTTACCCCACCAGGTTCATAAAACCTGTTGGATACATCTAGAGCATGGATATCGAAACTCTCAGAAACAAAATGAGGCAAAGAAACATTGTAAGTTTGGCCGAGAGTTGTTTGAGGGATAGTTCCTCATTAGGGGGCCAGGATTCTAAGAATAGGAGGACCGTATTAATGTTCCAAAGACTGGAGAATTTGGCCGTAGGCAGTCTAGAAATTTTTATTCCTTTCATCCGTTTACATACTAACGGGTGTTGACCCGAGGGGGAGCCTTCAATATATTCATGAGCTGCAGAAATAGAGGATGTGTAGCAGTTAATAATTCTGTAGGCTTTACCTTGATGAAAACAGTAAGATAAAAAAAATGTATAATAGAACGTAAATATGAAGAAAAGGGATCCAGTTCCATTCCAGGTACCAAAGTACCCAGACCTTCCAGCATGATTTATAACATGCCCTAGTACCCGGTGCCCAAGCTTCGGAAATCAGGAATTGAGCCGATGTCACGGTTTGAGCAAAGATCCTCAGGACAAGTACTAAAAGGTAACACCAACTTTATTGGCACAATTAATGAAACAGAAATATCACAATAAACGGTATCAGAGAGACGCACACAACGAAGCAAGCGACAACTACCAGAAATAGAAGACTGCAATGCCATAGGTCCGCACCTGGGAGAAGCCAGACCAATAGGAAGGCAACTAGGAGTAAGTCTGACAGAGCCACAGGCCCACACCAGATTGGATATCTGACTCCATGGAAAGCCACACTAGAGGATAGTCAGATAGAGCCACAGGTCAGAACCAGAATGAATGATCAGACAAGCCAGGGGTCATACATGGAGCGGGTAGTCAGCCAGAGCCACAGGTTTGCACCAGATAGGATATTCACTGAAGCTGGAATCTGTTGGTTGCCTGGAGTTCCAATCCGCAATGGTACTGGATAGACCTGGTAGGTATTCCGCCTGAACAGAGATGTTCCTGTCCAGACAGAAGTGCCAAAATTATTTTGCCAGAATTGCCAATGTTTTGGATTTCGTACCGGCCAGATGATTGATGTATTGTACTTACAATACATTGTCCATCTTTAGTAGTATGCAACAATTTGACGTATTTTTCATGAAACTTTTGATCGCTAACGATCCTGCAAATAACTCCAAGTAGATGATGTGCATATCCTTTTCCATGAGGGACCGATTCCCTCCGGTGGTGAGATTTCCACACCGAGCCCCCCAACCTAAAGTGCTTGCGTCGGATTTGATGACTAATTCCAAGCTTCCACGTGATTTAACCACCATAGACGTTCCTCCCTGGCATCTAGAGATAGAGGTATTAGGTCTGAGTGTAACCTAGACCCTTGCAGAGATGTAGAATTTTTACCCTTTGCAGACCCCTGTAGTGAAGCGGCGCTGGAAAGATGGCTCGGATCAAAGTGGATAAAATTCCTACTACTCTTGCTATCATCCTTAGGGATATAGTGTCGGTCTTTAGAATGGATTCGATTTCTCTGCAAATGTTCTTCAATTACGAGGTAGAAGAAGAGTCAGATTTGAGGAATCTGCTATGAATACTAGAAACTCGATGATTCAGGTGGGTTGAATCACCAATTTCTGCCAGTTTATGATGAAACCAAGTTCAGTTAACGTCTGAGTCTCCAATTGAAGATGTCCCTTGAGCACCTGAAAATCTTGAGACATGATCAGCATATAGTCTAGATATATAATCATGCATACTCAACTGCTCCTCAAAAAAGAGGTTATGGGTTTCATGATTTTCGTGAAACACCATGGAGCCGAAGACAGACCGAACAGGAGACAAGTGAATTGCTATGTAAATCCTCCCCAAACAAATTGAAGAGGATTATGCTGATGCTGTGCAATAGGGATTGTTAGGTAAGAGTCCTTTAGGACTAGTTTGACCATCCAGTCTGATGGTATCAGTAGATTCCTGAGTCAGTGAATGCCCTCCATCTTGAAACGTCTGTAGAGGACAAAAGCGTTCAGGTTTCTCAAATTTATGACTAGACGTTCCCCTGAATCTTTTTTGTGTACCAGGAAGATATTGCTGCTACAATCTGGTTCTGTCAGAATGGCTTGAATAATGGCTCCTTTTTTCTGGAGTTCTAGAATCTCTAAATCCACTAGATGGAAATCCTCTTTTGAGAAATGGATAGAAAGAGGAATGTTTTGTTGATAAGGAATGGAATAAAATTCTATGCGATAACCTCTGATCATTTGAAGTAACCATTGATCCAAGGTGATTGAGACCAGGTGTGGAAAAAATGGGTGAATTCGCCACCCACGCTTTCCCCGTGTTACGGTTTTTTAAGACACTCAGACCAATAAGTGAAAATAAAACACACTTTATTAAAGTGAATGATGACACTTACGCCCTCTAGAGGCGGTAGGTAATATACAGATAATGTAAACTGAGATAATACAATGAAAATAGTATTAAGGACATAAATGCAAGTCAGTATGCACTAGGATGATATGGGCCCCAAAGGGGTTAAAGTCCAAATTATACTCAGTCTCAGATGTGGAAGTTTGACACGCCCTTGATGTTAAATAGACTGTGCTGTACAGACGAAGTTCATCAGGTGCTGAGGAACGAGTTGCCTTGCCAAGGTGGTAGATGATAAGCAGACTGGGTAACAACTTAGCCCCCACGGGCGTAGCTACAGGAACTGCTTAAGTATGTGCAAGTGCGAATAGCCCCTTGGGGCAGTATGGAAACCGGCCTGCAATGCAAGAGCTAATAGCCTCCTCAGGCGTAATCGAATGCAGTAATACTAGAGCCAGAGCCACTAGCCCCCCGCGGGCGTAGTACCGGATAGCCAACACTGAAGCCTTTCTGCCAACACTCTGGGTATATGATCTCGTCGGTAACCAACACCGGAGAGCCTGTAAGCGCCCGAACGGCCCAAGCTTCGTGAACACTCTGCAACGTTAGACTAGAGTTGCCGACGGAGAGCGGCCAACTCAGCAGCAGTATCACTTGTAACAAGGCTCGTACTGGAGATAGAGAGAGTGAATAAGAGGCAGTACTGCAAGAGTTAAAATGCACGTTTACTTGAGGCTTCAGCGCTACTGCAAGGCTCTGTAACGTTACTCGGGGCTTCAACGCTACGCTCAGGCTCTGCAAGGAGAGGAAGGCCCACAGAATACACACAGCTCTGCACTAGAACGAGGCACAGCACTATCGAAGGAATCACCAGGCTAGGCAATGGCACACTCGTGGGCATCAGAGACTGGAAAATGTCGCGACGGCGACAACTGGAACGCAGGTCACTGGAACAAGCTGGAAGTCGATCTTCGGAGCAGGAAGTCAGCCGGACGGGGTCATACACAGGCAGGGACGTCAAACTAGCCGGGTCAGGATCCAAGGATGGTCCGCAGACGAGCCGGGTCATGCACAGGCAGGAACACTGGAGAATGGTCAGGACAAGCCGAATCGGTACACAGGAACTCAGAATACAGAAACACAGCAAAAGAACACTGGCTCAGGAACACCACGAAAGGGCAACTGACATAAGAGATAGCCAGGTATAAAAAGGTCATCAGGAGGCGGGTCAAACTCAGTCAGCAAATCAGTGACATCCACAACAGAGAGTGACAGGAATCACAGGCACTGTGATACCCCGGAAGGGAGGGAAGGAACACTTACCTGAGAAAGGTCTGGAATGTGGGAACCCCCTTGCATTCTTAGCTCTCCAGACTCTGCCATGTGGGGAGTAGAAGGGAGGTGGGAGCCTGGTTTCTTGAGAGTACATTTCTCTCACAGGTTGAATTCAGGTTCCTATAGGGGACAGTATAGGAACCTGAAGTTCGGCCGGGAAATGGAACTCTACCTTTCCCGGCCCTGACAAAAACCTGTCTATTGAAGACCTTCTTCATAGAGGTCTGTGCTTTGTCGAGGGCCATAAAGGTACCAACAAATTTTCCTAGATTCTTGATAAAAGAATCAATGAATGAGAGGCCATTAGCCTCTGGGCCTGCCTCTGTGGCAGCCATCTCTGATAGTTTTGACTCTATATGTAATAATATAACCCTTTGTCTCTCCGTGGATAGAGCAGTGTTGGCTTTGATTAAAAGGCAAAGAGCCATCTGAATCCAACCTCTTAATGTATTGAGGTCAATGTGGGAAGTAGCAGAGATTGCCTCCTCAGTCATATTAATCATTTTGGCTAAAGGGCCAACACTATCCAAGAGCTTGTCTTGGCATTGTGTCGGAGAAAATTCAACACCCTTTCTAGGGTCTCTCCCCAACTTGTGGGTCCAAAATATCGGTTACACAGGTCTTTTTAATAGAGGTCCTGGGACATTCAGATTGTAACTCGTTTCAAGCTTTTGTGTCCAAAGCTTTACAAACCCATAGATCAATGTACTTTGAAACATGGTCCTTCAGGGACCCATTCTGCGGATCCAGGGTGTTTAATACAACCCGGGTCAAACAGGGGCTAACCCTGTTCGTCCAAAACAATATTGTCACCAAACTCATTGTCCCCTAGGTCTAAGTTATAGACTTATTCCCCTCAGGAATAAACTCATAATCTGAGGGTTGATCCACTGTTTCCCTGTCTGATTCATCAGAAGACAAATCCAAGCAGAAGGAGTCAGGCTTAGACCTTATCTTGTTTTGTTTACTCTGTATTCTATCCTCCCGAGATGAGGTTCTGATTTGTGGGTGTGAGGCACGTTTCTGAGTGCCAGATTTACTGGGCATGTCAAGATGAGAACATGTAGGTCCTCTTTCAGAAGTTTGGATTTTCTTTTCCTTTTTCCCCCTGTTTTAGATTGAAATTCTATCTCAGGAGAAGATTCCTCCAAGTTGGAATTTCCCACAGAGTGGGTTTTAAAGCGGAACTACCACCGCTAAGCAAGTTTGTTTCTAATAATTCCCTATCTGGCAACTAGCTGCTTAGTAGCGCTAGTCGTCAGAATTATTACCTGGTTATAGAGAAATGTGCATTCATCCTCGGCTGACAGGCAGGATGGAGAGCAGACATCCTGCCCTAGTGGCGTCCGCGCGCCTGCGCTGTCATTCCCTTCTTGAGCCGAATGGCTCCTAGCAACGCCTCCTACAGCCGCCTGGGACCGACAGCGCAGGCACGCGGACGTCACTAGGGCAAGATGTCCGCACTCCGTCCTGCCTGTCAGCCAAGGATGAATGCATATTTCTCCATAACCAGGTAATAATTCTGGTGACTAGCGCTACTAAGCAGAATTATTAGAAACAAACTTACTTAGCGGTAGTAGTTCCGCTTTAACATTTAACTGTGTCTTTCTTATAGATTTTTGGTGGAAAACCTCAGTCAAGGATTTCGCTCAACTGACTCATGCAGGAGGATATGACATTGGAGACAGTTTTATTAACAGTTTGATCCATAATGTGCTGGATATGTTCTTCACTGGATTTTGATGCCAGCGCCATTTCCTCCAGGGAGTCAGAGTCCACTGATACAATATCTTCTATCAGAAAATGAGGGGGTATTTTGTTGCTCTTCAAAGGGGTGCGAGGAGACGCAAGTTTCTTATGGAAAATATATATATATTAGATATATAATGTGAGAGAAATTATAATGAAATAATATCTAATAGTAACAGTAGTATAATAAATGTGATAATAACATTTTATATCCAGACACACCCAGAAATCACCACAAATAATGAATATTACTGAAGAGAGACAGCAGAGGGCATCTATTGTCGTTGCAGGCAGCCACAAAATGGCTCTGGCACCTGAGGTGAGCCGTGCATGTGCAGTAGAAGCTGGTAGGTTGAGAGGTCCAAAACCAAGATGGCTGCCGCAACCACACAGAGACAAGGCACAGGACAGCAGACATTATGAAGAAAAAGCTCTGGGCCAGTGAGAAGATAATCCCAGAGCAGTAACAGAGAACTGCCAATAGAAGAAGTGTATGAGCCAAGGGAATAATGTAAAGAAGGCCCAAAGGTGAGAAAGGATAAAGAGATATAAAAGGCGCATATGAGACCGCCAAACGTGGGGAGGATATAAGGACAGGGAAAGAAACGTAAAATGAAATGGAAGAATTGGAGGCAAAATACACATAAGTTAGAATGAAAAAGAGAGAGGTATTCCCAAAGAGGCAAGAATAACAAAGGCCAAGCAAATAAGGAATAGGGAGAAAAAGGAGAGCAAACGGGACTTGTACAAATAC
Source organism: Rhinophrynus dorsalis (assembly GCA_037306005.1). Classification (NCBI taxonomy): domain Eukaryota; kingdom Metazoa; phylum Chordata; class Amphibia; order Anura; family Rhinophrynidae; genus Rhinophrynus; species Rhinophrynus dorsalis. The sequence goes on from CM074722.1 coordinate 136,752,468, forward strand.
GTAAATAGGGAAGGAATTATACTTGAAGACAAGCTCTTTGACAGTAGAGGATATAGACAATATAAAAGTAGCTAAAGTATATGAAAAATAAAATAAAATGGAAAGACATACAATACAGTAATATTAATAAAGAAAAGCCAGATATTAAGATCAAATACAGAGAACAGTACTCATCTCCCACTGAGCAGCAAAGAAAGAGGAAGTGGAGTTACCTGTTACTGCAGTTATACACCTTAAAGGGAATATGATTGGTTACCTATATGTAGGGGTGGGCTTATCAAACTGTCAGGTTTATTTGTTTCTACATTAAAAATGTTTCAAACTTTGCTGCTGAGAAGTAAAGATGGAGAATATTGCATAATGTGAGCCTCAGTGGCTTGCCATAAATCATAAACCTGTCAAAGGCATGGTGGATTCATGTTGCTGACAGGAGATTGTGTTGTATTGCTGGCAGATTCACAGGGATATGGTGGTGAAGACACCTTAGTGCATGCTGTCAAAATGCCATCAACTCCGCTACCCAAACATATCTCCACCTTGGCCACTTATCTCTCTTTAGTGCATCCTCCCCCAGGTGTAATGTTACTACATCACATGAGTAATCTAGTTTATAAACTTACACATATTTGACCTGTGTGTGTGGAAAAAAATTAGGTTTGTATTTTCCTCTGCCACACTAAAAAAAAGAACAACCTGCCAAATTAAAAAGTTGGAAGAAAATATACAAATTCATATTTCACTATTTTTAGCAACTGTACCTGACTACAAGAGAATTAATTTTTACTCTAACAAAAATGGAGGGATTGAGGCACTTGGCAAATGTTTCCTTAGGTTTAACTTCAAAGAAAACTTTCCATTCCAAATTAGATCCAAGACTCTTATTAAGGCCTGAACAGAAAATGTTCATGTTTTTCCATGTGTGTTTGAGAAGATTTATGTACTTATTATGGGTTGTAGCATTCCTTGACATTTTATGGACAAATCACGATCCCCACATCAAGAGAGGGATTATTGTTTTTTGTTTCTCGTTCCTATGTAATATCTGATTATTAAATGTAACAGGCCCTTCCTAGGAGTTCATTCAAGTTCTGGTAGTGTCCTTACTTTATGAGTCAGAAATCAAAAGTACTTATTTGGGCAAGTACATGTTATGATGAACCAGTGAGCACTGCACATTTGTCTTTAATGGTGGTTAACCAACTAGTCCCTCAAAGACTTCAAAAAGGCTATGTTTAGCAGAGTTTCAGGTTGGTCGGTCTAAATGCTTATGCTATCCATGCTGAAACAGGGCACACATTTAGTTAGAGATCCTTAATCTGCATTTGGTTTTCAGAACATTTAGGGGTGTTACCTTGATTATTTTGTTTGATATCCATCAATTGTCATTCAGAAAACCTTCGGCTAAATGTTGAATTAAAAATAATAACAAAGTATTTTACCAGGAAGGATACACTGAGACTGTCTCTCATTTTCAAGTATGTCCTGGTATCTAGATGTTACTATTGCCTAATTTAATGGTACTCATTTTATCTGCCTCAGAAGGATGAGCTGAAGCTGCTGGGACTAGAACCTGTGACTCTGAGGTTTGAACAGATTCTACAGCTAGTGCATTAATCATCTGAGCCATTTCACCAGCATTTAAAAAATGTTGACATTACAAAAGGCTCTTATTTTCAAGATCAGTTTCTGATGTAGATTAACCTCATGGATAGTAGAGAGGATGCAAATACACTGCTTCTCAATGCATTATTTAGCATCCAATGGATTAACCCTATGAGTACCAGAGGCATCTGGTACTCTTAATGAAGAATTGTTAATGTTAATATGGATGATCTATTAGTAAGGAGAGAAGGAAAAGGGGGACATGTTCTCCTTTTCTCACTGGACCAAAGGCAGGAAGAGGAATGTAGGAGGAACTTCTGGTATATCCTGCTCCATCTTGACTGCCTGTATTTGATATGTATATAAAGCTATGGCTGACAATGTAAATATATTCCTTACTTCTGTATATACAAAGGAAGCAACAATGACAGGCTATGGACAAAGTCACTTAATTTCCTCCATCATGTACATGGCTTACTGAGGACAAAGTCCAAAAAAGACTGGAAAATGTTATGGTGAATAAAGCACCTGGACATGATGGTATACACCCAAAGGTACTTAAGGAACATAGTTCAGTAATAGCAAGACCATTCTACTTAATATTTGTTGATTCACTTTCATCAGGCATAGTGCCCTGTTACTGGAGGAAAGCTAATGTAGTTCCATTGTTCAAAAGGTTGGCAAGATCCAAGCCAGGAAATTATAGACCTGAGAGCTTGACTTCAAAGTGGGTACGATGTTAGAAGGGTTACTAACTGACAGTATGCAGAACTATGTGAAGACAAACAGTATTATTAGTATGAGTCAGCATGGTTTTTTTGAAGATAGATGATGTCAGACTAATTTACCTGCATTTTATGAAAGGGTAAGTAGCAATTTGTACAAGGGAACTGCTGTTGATGTAGTATACTTGATTTTGCAAAAGCCTTTGATACAGTGCCTCACAAAAGGTTACTGCATAAATTACAGGACTTTGGTTTGGGAGGTTATATCTGTACATGGATTGAGAACTGGTTAAATGATAGATGGCAGAGAGTTGTTGTAAATGGAACCTTTACAAGTTGGTCTGAAGTTGTATGTGAGGTACCACAGGGTTTAGTCCTGGACACAATACTTTTTAATTTGTTTATTAATAATCTAGAAGTGAGAACTGAAATAGTGTCTTAACCCCTTAATGACCAAAGTCCTGGAAAGTAACCTTCCCTTAAGGACCACTTTTATCCTTTCTGACGCACCTGTAAATGTGACCTGTTGTGTGTACCGGCACGTCGCACTGGGGTTTGACAGAGACTGCTCCAATCTTGGTCAATTTCAGACCCTGTTTTCACTTACAGCGCTCCTGAAGGAGCACTGTAAGTAAAATGTATGTGGTGTACTATTGCAGTCACTTGTCCTTATGGCAAAAACCATGTGACAGCCATAGTACATCACATGGACTTTAAGAAGTTAACCTTTGCTGATGACACTAAGCTGTGTAAGGAAATACATACAGGGCTGGATGTTTTTCCTCTGTAGTAGGATTTAGATAAACTGAGTGAATGGGCAGAAAAGTAGCAGATGACATTTAATGTAGATAAATGTAAGGTTATACATTTGGGCTGTAGAAACAAATATACTACATATCCGTTACATGGGCTACAACTTGGGGAATCTAATTAGAGAAAGATTTAGGAGTACTGGTAGACAACTGATTTTACAAGCAATGTGCACTCTGCTGCTGCAAGAGCAAATAGGGTACTATCCTGCATAAAAAGAGGCATAGATGCACAAGATGCTAATATAATACTATCTCTATATAAATCCTTGGTAAGGCCTCATCTAATATATGGAGTACAGCTGTGGGCACCAGTTCTTAAAAAGATATTATTGAACTGTAAAAAATGCAGAGATGTGCAAAAAAAACTGATAAAGGGACTGGGGGATCTTAGTTATATAGACAGACTAGCCAAACTGTGTTTGTTTGCATTAGTGAATAGACGTCTAAGGGGTGAAATGATTACCATTTACAAATATTTTAAAGATCAATACAAAGAACTATCCAATTAATTATTTACGCAAAGAACGAGAGGTCATCCATTTAGACTAGAAGACTAGAGGAAGGGAACTTTCAACTAAAACAAAGGCAGGGATTTTGTTACAGTAAAGGTGGTAATGTATGGAATTCTCTGCCTCGTTATTAGGGGTGGGTGAAAGTTGTTGCCATGTTCCCATGAGAAATCCTGCACAAACCATGTTATTGTCTGCTTTTTCGTGAGAAAATCCGCTTTTAAAACAATGATTAAAATTTTCGCATTTTTCTCCCATTGGCCAATATTCCCCACCAATTTTTCAGTGGCTAGAAAGTTTCTGCCCATTGATTTATGTGGTTTTCACCTTTTCTCTATAAAAACATGGCGTATTTGCGGAAGTGAAACACAATAGAAGCAGCTACAGAGTAAGGTAGACGTGCTGTGTTGTTCTGCTGTGAATTTTTTGTAAAATTGAGGCAAGAGAGGCTCATAGTGACTGCTATCACTATGAGCAGGCTTAAAACTAATAGAAGGAGGAACTGGAAGGACCCTTATGTGTCCACTAAGTCTTCTGAGGAGGAGGAAGTGAGCAAAACTATACCCATGCTTTCCAGTCCTCCTAAATCACCCCTAGGTATATTGGGGAAATTATTGGCAAGGGAGGAAGAGGAGGGTAGTACTAGTGAGAGCAGGACAGGTCAGCTGCCTGTGCCTGATGTAAAATGTGCTGCCTCTGCTGCCACCATTGCTATTCCTGCTACCACCATTTCTGTACCTGCTGCCAGACATACTGCCTCTGCTGCCACTAGTGCTGTACCTGCTGACAGACATGCTACCCTTGCTGCCACTAGTGCTGTACCTGCTTCCAGACATGCTTCCCCTGCTGCCACTTGTGCTGTACCTGCTGCCAGATGTGCTGCCCCTGCTGCCATAATGCTGTGCCTGCTGTCAGATGTACTGCCCATGCTACTGATACCACCATTGCCGTGCCTACTGTCAGACCTGCTGCCCCTACTGCCACCAGTACTGTGCCTGCTGTCAGATGTGCTGCCCCTGTTGCCACGAGTGCTGTGTCTGCTGTCAGATGTGCTGCCCCTGCTGCCACCAATGGTGAACCTGCTGCTAGTGTGTCTTGTAATACTCAGGAGGGGGGGAGAAGATGATGCCAAGTGTGACAGCAAGGGACCTTAAGTCACACTTGCCATCCCCAAGCAGTCCCGCCAGTGCTAGTACTACTACTGCTAAGGTCCAGTAGCTTGTTAGCATTTAGAGTGAAGGAGGGGGTATTCAACAATATCCTCATTTTACTAGTGACTTTGAGGAAGAAGATTCTGAAGCTGAACTTAATGTGGTTGGTGTTAGTAGTAGTAGTAATGGTGAAGCAGCAGGAGTGGTAGGGGAAACATTTGAGAGTGTCCAGACCAGCAGTCAAGGGAGTCCACACCATTCCTCTGACCCTGGGATGAGTTCTCCCTTTCCCTTCAGTGTCCAAGTGGAACATGATCCTGAAGACTAAGAGGCCAGAACTGTTGTTAGAGGAAAGCAGATGCACGAGTAATACCACCACCACCAGCAGGAGCACAGATCAGCTGCCTGTGCCTGCTGCTACTGCTGCCAGTCTGCCTTCTTCAGGTCAAAAAGAAATGCCAAGTGTGACATTAAGGGACCCTCTGTCACATTGCTCGTCATTGTCACCTCCTCCAAGCAGCAGTGAGATGTCTGTAATAGAGCACCAGCACATATGGACTAGTGGTGGTGGTGATGATGATGCTGGAGAAGCTGGGGTGGAAATGACATTGATGGCCTTTTTAGCAGAAACTGAGAAGGAATGGGAGACAGGGATGAGGATGGGCATCACTACCACCACTAGCAGTGAGATTTTTGCAAGGGCAACAGGATGTTGAGGAGCAAGCTAGTGTGTTACAGACAACCGTGGACACAGTGTGAATGGGGTCAAAAAGTGATGCGGGACTAGGACAGGTTCCACTTGCCAGCACCAGCAATACTCCTGGTCCTAGTTGCAGTGCTAAATCTGAGGCAGTAGCAGCAACAGCAGCAACATTATTCACTTCCACAGACAGTGAAGGGAAATGCGGAGGACAAAAAGAAAGAGGGAATTTTTCTCCACCTTTTTTTCCATTTTTCTCAGCAAGTTATCATGTGTCCTTAGTGGAGTCTGGACAAGGGGACAGCGGCAGTATTTGGTTTCTGGTGTCATGGTGTTTGGATACAGTTGTGTCCCCAGATGTCATTTACCACACACACTGTGCACATTGCAGTTGCTGATGAGAGCCACAGTTCCTGCTCTCAAAGGAAAAATGTCTATTCTAATAACAACACACCCATGATTTTGGAGGAGGAGCAGGAGGAGAAGAATTATTGGTCAACTTCTTCTTTTCTCCACATAGACTGGGGGCTACTTATTGTGCTGCTACTGCATCAGGCGCATTACTGGAGCTAGTCTTGGCAAGTGGAACCTTCTTCATCCATCACCCATGTTACTGCTATTGTTGATCCCATTCCCTTTCAGCTGCCTAATTATCCTGCTGCTTAAACATCTCAGCAGCAGCAGCAAGAACAGCAGTTGCAAATTCCGCAATTATGGACAATGTCCAGTACCACTGGCTAACATGACCTGCTGGCACTAGGCCAGTATGACATTTGTTTTTTCTCATGGCTTGTGCTTTAAAGGGATAGTAATACTTCGTTTTATCTTTATTTTATTCTGTAGGCATTAAAAAACATGAAGAACGATATAAGTCTTATCTCTCAAACCTTTATGGTTTAAGAGATATTCACAAGCAAAGTATCCCCCCCCGTTCAGCCAGATCAGAAGGGAGGTGCCCAGGTAGACTGCAGAGAGGGGCAATCTTCAATTAAGATAAGGGAAAAAGTTGAAAAACTTGTCAAGGGGGGAAGGGCTTTCATTGTTTTCATACAAAGAAGATTGTCCCCTGCTGTTATCTGTCTGGTCTATGGACTAGATTCCACATCTGAGAAGAGATGGCTTACACTAGGAAAAAGGGGCAGGAGGGGGAAACTTTGCTTGTGAATATCTCTTAAACCATAAAGGTTTGAGAGATTAGACTTATATCGTTCTTCATGTCTTTTTAATGCCTACAAAATAAAATAAAGATAAAACAAAGTATTACTATCCCTTTAAAAAAATAAATAAATACATAAGAATAAATAAATAAAAACATAGTACTACAAAAAAACTAAACAATTTTGGGGGTTTGTTTCTAATAAGCCTAAGTTCTACAAATCAATGTTTCCTTTGGGCTTGGGCCTCTACCAACAAATCTAACAAATCATCCTCTACATAATACTCTATCAAGTCAAGTATCAGTCCACCCCAGTGGCAGCTTATGTCAGGGGCTCACTTCCTCCATTACTTTACATACAAATTTCTTATTTTATTTGATTGATTTATTTGTTTTTAACTGTCCCCCCAATAGACTCCACTCACCAACACAGGCACCCTCCTCAGACCCCTTTTATACCATGTCTTATGGGGGGGGGGGGTTAATTGTATTTAGGATTTATTTTTTTATTAACTGACCCCCATCCCAGTAAACAAACCCCCACCCCAAAAAAACATTCCCTGTTCAACTGATTCTTTCCCCACATCCATCAACACAGGCAACCTCATTCCCCTTTTATATTATGCCTTTGGGAAATAAAATAATATTTATTATGTGTAGTGTTTAAATTCAAAGTTCCCTTTGATTTCAATGGAATGAGCTAGGTGAGAAAAAAATGGAAAATCGCCACTTTTCACAGGAAATTATTTGCAAAGAGGGAAGTGCCATTATTCGCTGATTTCAGTTTGAGGCGAAATTTTTCGCCCATCCCTTCTAGGAATATTGTGCTTACAGATAATGTAACTGCTTTCAGAAAAGCAATGGATAGATGACTTCAATGCAGATTGGTTGTTAATCCACAGAACTATCTGACTGCCATTTGGAGTCAGGAAACATTTTTTTACCCACTTGGTGCTTAATTGGAAATAGCTTTGATATTTTTTTCTTTTCTGCCTTCCTCTGGATCAACAGGGTTATTCTGGCGTGGGCTGTACTTGATGGATGCATGTCTTTTTTCAGCCATATCAACTATGTTACTATGTTAAGTTATAGTCCAATTAACACTTTGAGTGCCAGAGAAGTGTGCAAAGCATTGTGAAGCAATGTGTTGCATACCTCTCTGGCTCTCAAAGACATAAGACTGTATATTTCATTGATGGCAAGATTTCTGCACTCCCCTCTTCATTTATCACACTGAAAAAAATTGCTTAAATCGGAACTTTCACCATAGTTAGTCACCCTGCAATAATTAGACAGATGGCGAATAGCTTAATAATTTTTATCTTACCTCTCAAAACTAGACAATTCTAAAGAAATGCTTAATCTTCCGAGACTGATGGCCATGTTAGTGCAGTCTGCACGCCTGAGCCGTCAGTCCCTTCCGGTTACCTTGTGGCACACTGCAATGATTCTTAGAGTGAGACCGGGACTGACAGTGCAGGTGCGCAGACAAGATGTCTGCACTGATGCCTTCCTTCTGGTCTCTTAAGATTAAGGATTTCTTTAGAATTGTCTCGTTCTGAGAGGTAAGATAACTATGATTAAGCTAGTTGCCATCTACCTAATTATTGAAGGTGAATTTAACTATGGTGAAAGTTCCACTTTAACCCATTAAACAGCAGATGGGTGTCTACTGTTTATACTGCTCTCTTCCACTGTTGGCCATAATCATTCTTAAATATTCTTTGGGTAATTATGAATGAGAGTATTTCGATGCAGAACCACTCTTGTGTATGCTAGGTATGGACTTTCCTGAGAAAGCTACATTTCACATTTGTCCCCTAATCAATTAAATACAGCAGTGAAAGAGTGGAAACAGCATACTCCTATTCCATATGATCTTTGCTTTCTCTCCTAAAGGAGCAATTTGCAGATTATACATTCATTTTCACATGGTAAACACAGGGAGGAACAATAGGGGAGATATAATGATGGTAAATATATTAAGAAAGTGGAATCTTTCCAGATCCTCTGTTACTCTGGACAGCCTCTTTATCAAATCAAGAGAAAATGGAGCCACGTGCTGGGCTGGATCTTCCATAAGACAGAGTAGGACACTTCCTAGGCACAATGTGAGAGGCACCTGAACTTTTCTGGCCTCACACACTCTGCTGAGTTGCAGACATGGTTGACACAATCTCTGTGCCCCTCCACCAGACAGCCACTTGTGGTTTATGGTGGCTGACACAGTTGCCACCATTGTGGCAGTCAAAAAAAAAATACTAAAATAAGGATGTCTGTAAAAATAATGGTGTCATTAAAATATGGCAGACCAAAGAAAGGGGTTAGTAAAAAAAATGTGTCTGTACATACTACAATAAAAACATCTTCTTGTGTTGGCAACCCCTACTGCCAGTATATTATCCAGTGTGAATGTTGCTTATATACAGCTTTGGCTAGTTTATACTGCTGCTGAAGCAAGATAAGAAACATTTTTGTCTGCAGGTTACAGGCTAAGTGGACAATCTGAGCTGGAGATGTGGTCATGATGTCATGGTGGTGTGACCATGAGAGCAGCTAAGGTCACCTAGGGTTACTTTCCTAGGGGTACCTGAACTGCAAATCTGGTCTGAACACTTTGTTAAAGAGGCTCTATAAAATGCTATAGAAATAGCAGATCTGCTAAATTGACAGTTTTCTATTTGTTTAATGCCTGAATTTTTCATTTATCTGCAGTCTTAGGTATAAGGTGTATTACTTTGATTTGGTTCGTTCAACAATTATTTTTGTCATATACCCTGCAAGAAATTTAAAATCGCTAGAACAAGGGTTGTCAGTTGTAGGACCTCCTACTGTTTGAGATGACAGCTCCCATCATACCCAAACATTGATGGAAGTTGTAATCCACAACAAATGGAGATCCAACAACTGATTACCCTTGTCTTAGAACATCGGAGTCCAGTGTGTGGCCCATGGGACAAATGTGGCCCATCTTTCCGCAGAGTGATGCCCGTCGGAAAAATTAAAAAAAAACACTTTTATACCTAATTAATGTGCACACATCAACTAGCAGACCAGTAAGGCTTCATTCCCTGCTTGCCAATACCATACAGTTCAAGAGTAGATGACATAAATATATATTTTTGATTAGCTGACAGTCTATATAATTCACCGTTGTTATCAATACAAAAATGCAGCCCTCACACTTATTGGTTTCTCATCATGTGGACCGAGATAGAAAAAACTTGGACACCCCTTTGTTAGGGTATTATAATGTCCACTAGTTATTATTCTGCTTGTCACTGCCATTGCAGTGATTTCACCTAGAAACACCCTAACCATTTCCACTTTCTGCACTGAAAGTCTCTCAAGTTTCTAAGAACTAGATGATAATTAACAATTATGGGGCAAACCAAATAGACTAATGAGAATTTTTATTTCTCCAGCTTTGGAGATCTTAGTGCATAGGCTCTATATAATAACATAGGAACTAGAGAAGAGATATCACTGGAGAAGACTTCTCTGCTTTATCACATCTTTATCACTCCTTGGTGCATAACAATTGAGATTGAAATGAACCTGGGTGTTATGCACTATGGCATGAAAAAGAGGTGATAAAATGGAGATAACTTCTCCAGTGATATCACTTGTCCATTTCCTATGCACTAAGTTTTCTCACGTGGGAGAGATCTCAATGCATGAGCTCCATAGAATAACATAGGAACTGGAGAGTTTATCCCATTGGAGAACTCATCTCCCCTTTATCACCTTAGTGCATAACTCCCCTGGAATTAGCTTGAGGCAAACCAACATTACTATAGGGGACAAATGGAAACTTGCATTGAGTTAAATTGGATATTTACAGCCCTTGAATGTTAGACAGGTCTCCAGTGCATTGCTTGACAAAGCATTGGACATGTCTCTAGCATTCAGTGGGTTAAAATACCCATTTAAATCAAAGCACATTTTCATTTTACATCTATGGTGCAGTTGGTTTGATCCAGAAGGCCCCACTTCATCAGAATGTGTCTAAGATAAAATAGACACTACAAGACCATCTTATTCAGCCCTGCTACATACGGTAGTCTGTATTATTTATCTTTCTCATGGTAATACCATATTACCTATTCCTGGAACTACTTTCAGACAAGCTCTGTGCACACTATTCATCATGTGGTGGGGCCATGGGGGAGGAACAGAGAGTGCAGGTAGATTTGTATTCTGTCTCAATAACATACAAATTGACTAATTGTCATACAAATGCTATGGGGCCATGGGGGAGGAAGGGAGAGTGCAGGTAGATGTGTATCTTGTCCCAATAACATACAAATTGACTAATTTTCCTACAAATGCTAAAAATTCGAAGAGGCTAAACACAGATTAACTTAAAGGGACAGGAAATAGTTACAAAGCACCCATAATATGATTATATACTGGATACTCAATGGGGGTTATGCACTAAAGCGTGATAAAGAGGTGATTAAGTGGAGATGACTTCTCCAGTGATATCACTTCTCCAGTTCATATGCTATTCTATGGAGCCAATTCACTCCAAAGTTGGAGAAATCTTAGGGCTCGATACCTTTAGCCCCGTTATTTTTTTAAACCAGTGGTGGTGGTTTTGACAGCACAGTTTGCTATTCTATTAACTGTACTGTCAACAACCACCACAGTGAAAATGTCCAACGGTAGTAAAATATGCGCCCCTTCGACATTGCATAAAATTAGTAGAATTTGCTATCCTATAACATACGGTGGCTTCACCGTATCAGAAGGACAGCATTTTATGTTGCAAAATTCCTACACCATAAAAATAGAGGTGCAGAATCCCTAACAATCGGTGATAACCACTGGTATGTAAGGTTGGAAAAAAAAAAAAGAAAAAGATTAACCCTACGAGTGCCAGTGGGGTATGCAAGGCATTGTACAATGTTGAATAACCCACTGGCACTCGTAGGGTTAATTCACAAAGTGTTAACACACGTCCTGACAAATAGAAACTTACCAGTAATCCTGATGTCCAGAGGGGTCCTGGCCATCTTCTTCTCAAGCTTCTGTCTTCTCTTCTTTCTTCTTTTCTGTGTTGTACAAAACAATATCCTTTAGTTCTGTATTTGTTGAAAAAATAAATAAATAAAGCCCCCCCACAGTTACCCCTTTGGCACACGAAGGGTTAAAAATAGGTTCCATCTGTTTGTTTCTGATTAAAAAATAAAATTTATTTTTTTAATTTGTTTTGTTCTTAATAAAGGAGTCCAATGTCCCCCCTTTGCCTTCACCGGGGCAGGCATTTGCAGAACCCCCATCCCTAATTCTCAGCCGTTGCTTGAGTCAGACTGCCAGAATTTTGAACCGAGACTGGGCCAAATAATTGGCAGCCTCTAACTGGCTGGGATGTGTGCTTATGCACCTCCCAGCCGATCAGCTTCTAGCGGGGTTCGTCATCCCTGATTATGGTAAAATATCATGGCAGGGATGGAATGTGAAGAGTTTCCACTTAGAATCTGGTAGTAGCATTCAGAGAAGTGCAGTGTTCTGGGTAACATGTAGGTGTAATGTAGTAATACATATACCTGGGAACTTTCAGGGACTAACCCGAGACTCAGGGTTTTGACCCAAATCTCAAGGTCTCGGGGTGAAAGTCAAAATTCTGAGAGTGAGACAGTGCAGTGCTGCCTACTATATGATCTGTACCAATTTACTGCTTCTTTACTCTCTAAATTGGTGTTGCTTCTAACAGAAAGATAAAGAGAAGCCATGCTTGTCTAGTGTGCGCTCAGGCTGTGACACCTCAATGCTATAGGATTTTATAGGTTAATTGAGCAATGACTTGGGTTATAGTAAGCAGGGGCATATTGATTGTTTATAATCTACATTATGGGGAGAGCTAATTGTTAATAATCTAATGATCTCAGGGCCAGCACAGTTTAAAAGTTCTCAAGAACGAGAATACAATTCTGTACTAAAATACGTGCGTAAGGACCGGCCGTGCGCACATGCGGCCGGCACTTAAAAACCACTGACCTTTTTTTTAAATGTATTTTTTTCAGATCCGTGCAGCCGCATGGGGAGCCCTGAATTCCGTGACAGTCCTGGCACGTCATGCATTGGTCCTTATGGCTCGCCAACCCATGCTGTGCCAGGACCGTCAAAGGGGTTAAACTGATTTTTGCGTGCCTAACTCCTATTTACTATGCTATTTACACTGAAAATTCCTCCCTTTACACTGCTTGTGCCAAGATGAGGCCATTGTGGGAGTGTATGGACCTTTTGGTATGTTGCTTTCCTCTGTGCCTTGTTTCTTGCTGTGTACTAACAAGGAGCAGAGCTAACTGGTAGTACACCAGTTCACGTTCCTGCACATGCTATAGGGCAAACGGTTATGGCTTACTTGCATTACCCCTTTCGGTTCCATGTGGGTGTGCAACTGAAAGGGTTAAAGTCTTAATTATGTTGGGGTGTGTGCACCAGTGATCATTCATGCTCTTACGTACACTGTAGTGGGGGCGCAGGGTTTAGATGCTAACCACTGAAAATCAGCTGACCTTGCAGATTTGGACATCTCACCCACATACCTGGGAATGTTGTTCTCTTGAACCCCCAGAGAGGGCTTGTGTGCTGGAACCAGGGAGAAGTAGATGATGAAATTTGTGTCATAAACGGGGGTGGGTTTAATTGGGTGGGTGGGGATTATCATCCTTTTATCATAAAGAGGAAGTGGGTAGGAAGTGGGAAGAACAGGGTAGGAATGAGAAGTGGGCAGGAAGTGAGAGGAACAGGGCTGGAAGGAAAAGTGGGCAGGAAGTGAGAGGAACAGGGTGGGAAGGAGAAATGGGCAGGAAGTGAGAGGAACAGGGTGAGAAGGAGAAGTGGGCAGGAAGTGAGAGGAACAGGGTGGGAAGGAGAAGTGGGCAGGAAGTGAGAGGAACAGGGTGGGAAGGAGAAGTGGGCAGGAAATGAGAGGAACAGAGTGGGAAGGAGAAGTGGGCAGGAAGTGACAGAAACAGGGTGGGAAGGAGAAGTGGGCAGGAAGTAAGAGGAACATGGTGGGAAGGAGGGGAAGTGGGCAGAGTTTCAGAGGAAACTTGCCACCACCGGAGAAACAGGCTCTGCCCCCCAGAGACCCGGTAATTAAATCTAAAAAAATGGAGTCTCCAGGGCAGATCCAAAGAGTTCCACCCCCCCATGCTAATGTATTAAGAAGAATTAGAGCAAACAAACTGCACCATAGAGGAATAACAGAATTCCCAACATTCTAATTGATTTAAATGAGACGTTAAGCTCCTATAATTCTAGCATGATTTCTAATACATTGCAAAGCATTGCGTTAAAGGCCTCTCAGGCATTCAGGTTGTTAAAAGCTACATTTAAATGAATGGGGTTTTTGTATCCCCAGTGGTGCAGTTGGTTTGCTCCAGAATTCCTCCAGTTCGTCTTTGTACATCAGCCTGTGTGTTTAGGGTTAAAGAGTGCCCCTCACATGGACTAAGCAGCGGTTTTACATATTTCTTTTAGACGTGTGAGATTTCAATATTTGCGAGTGATCCTGCTTTTCCTTGAGAGTTAACTGGCTGCTCCTGTGACTGTATTAATCCTGCCACAGGCTCCATACAGATCCTCTTTGTTACTGCGAAAAAGAAAAAAAAATCCTACAAGCAAAGACTGTTTTCTGATCCCGCTTGCACTAATATTGCTGAACTTCACCCATTCAGAGCAATATATCAGTAGTCCCTCCCACACTGACAAGTTAACTCTTTCAGTGCAAGAGAGGAATGCAATGTATTCCATATGACTCTGGCTCTCAAAGGGCTGATTTACTGATTGTATTGGAGAAATTATGGAGCACACCAACTGCCCCATAACGGGCAAATACAATTTCTCCTATTTCCATTGATTTGAATGGGGCATTTAACCCCTGGAAGGCTAGAGAAGTCTCCAGCATATGTCTTTGCAATGCATTAGACACCTTTCTAGCAGTCAGATGCAAAGCAATGCATGGAACACTCGCCTGGAGCTCAAAGAGTTAAAAGTTAAATTAATCAACGAGAAGCTTTATTTGTTCCCGAATGTGCACATGGCATACTCCAGAATTGCTCCAGTACTTAATAGTACTTCAGCCTCAGTGTGATTAATGCCAGCCATATGTAAAACACATAGGGTTGTGATTACGATAAGGTGAATTACCCCTTACACCATCATAAAGGAAGTGAGTGAAGAAAATTTCACTCAGTTCCTCACTTGCGGGATTTACTACAATTATTTCACTGAGGACAGAGAAGAGATTGCTTCAAATTGCTTGGGTCTGAGTGCCCTGGCATTTAACCATGTTAGGCTCCTTTCATAAGGTTAACACAAACACAGATAATATGTTGGTGAGAGGTATTATGCTGGGCTATGGTGCTTTTCACATGGGCAAATATTGCTTCACGTGAATGAAACAAAATTCAACATTCTGCAACTTTATTGCATTTACATACGAACTCAACCTATGGTATTGTAGGAGGTTGCAATACTCATTGCAACCTCCAGTGAACATATGGATATCAGCCAATAATACTGACTGGCATTTGCATGGGCCACTCATCACATAGGCCCTTTGTCCACATCATCAATGGTCCACAGGAAAAGGTGAGTGAAAGAATGTGGGCAACAGTACTGTAGCTGAGGACTGCTACAGTTCAGTTGCCAGTGTGAAAGAACCCTTAGTCAATGGGAACATGTAAAATGAACGGAATTACTACATAAGCACTGTAGCTGTGACCAAACATAAAAATAAAAGGTACTCTCATCAAGGCCTCTTGGCACTGATGAGTCCAGTGCTGCTTCTAGCAGAAAATGTAAAGAAACAGAAATGAAGTGCACTAAGGATGACAGAGCCAAACATACTTTTCTGTAGAACTTGGCTAGAGGAAAAAACATTTCAAGTAAACAAGATAAACAAGAATAAAAATAAATATTTTTAAGAATAAAAATAATTACCTCACTTTTGGATTTTGTCTTTAATCAGTCCTGGATGTCATGTCCCTTATTATAAACAGAAGCAGGAAGGCTATATAAACCTACTTAATACTCAATTGCCATCTACACAATTTTCACTAAAAAAGGGAGGTGCTTAAGCGAGGTGATTGGTGAATAGAAGGGACAGAGAAGCTGAGTGTGTTGAATTGCTTGAGATGTGGACATAAGGGAGCAATAAATGGGCAGAACTCTACAGAAAAGATGACAAAGAGGCGATCTTATCACATTGTACAAGTATTTGAGAGATCAATAGATGGCCATGCCAAGGCCTGATCAGGTGACCAGGGAACACCCCTTGAGATTAGAGGAAAGGAGGTTTGGACTTCAGCAGAGGAAGGGGTTCTTTTTACAGTAAGATCTGTTAAACTGTGGAATTCCTTGCCCGAGTAGGTGGTTATTACAGATACAATGGCTATATTTAAGAGAAGATTATATACATTTCTTTCAAAAGGGAACATATAGGGTTATACTGTATATTAATACACAAATCAGGAAGGTCTGATAAAGACTAACTTATTGGGTAGCAGAAAAGCTATACAGTTCGCATGTCACTAGGGTATGAGGCAAAGGTTGAACTTGATGGACTTGTGTCTTTATTGAACCTAATTTACTATGTTACTATGTAACTGTGAGTGGCGTTGACAGACAATCCAGGACATTTCTGTTCTCAGAAAACGAGCCTTAGTCCTTAGAAATGTGTTCTTTACCCATGAATTCCAGATTCTCCAGGGCAAATTATGAATGTTCCCAATTATGGGAATACAATTTAGAGATAACAGTGTATATCAAAAGGTAAACAAAAGAGAAAGTCTGTGCATCAGATCCTAAGTTTTGCCAATAAAAACCTGTGGCTTACAACAGATAATAAACCATGAGATTGTAGTTACATGTGGGTGGCCAAAAGCATGTGTATCTTGCCAGTCAATGTAAAACCACCTCAGACTGGGCAATTCCCTGTCTGCATCAGTTCTGAAGTGAACATAAAGCAAACGTGTATTTAATACAATTTTACCTCTGCCGTGAGCAAAACCCCATTGAGGGAAATAGGGGATATTTATGCAGGGTTGCTTTGAAACATTGGTACGACCCGGGCAAAGCTCATGCTCATGTAACCTTTTGTGGACTGGACTGTCACCAACTACCAGTCTTATCCATGATTACCTCTGAGTCTGGCGATAACAAGATGATCCGCCGATCTGGGAGATTGCGGAATAATGAGCTTTAGGCTGTACCTCCACTTAGCTAGGGATCTAATGTTGTACCAAAACAGCATCGGATATCAGGGGCACATAAAGGGGAAAAGAACTGCAAAAATGGGAGAGAAAGGCAAAAGATGTGGAGTTGGAAAGTAAACAATGGCATAGAACAGAGACAGAAAGTGAACCGGGGACACAAAGGCACATGGTGGGCCAATTTGTATGAGCTTGGGGTACGCACATACTTTCATCTCTCATGGACTATGCAGTACTCCTGATATCAAGACTTATGAACTTCTTCCAATAACTCCTAGTGAGAGGGCCCCTGATACAAGCAATTCCAGAAGAAGGAGGGCCACTTACTATGAGTGAAAGAAATCCCCAGTCCTGATATCCAGTGAGCTGTGCACGCTCTACAGCTTACATTCAGTGCTTCCTCATCTCCTACAATGTTGCGCAACCTATGTAGGTCATACCATGAATTCAATAAAAGGCTTGCCCAGAGGCAGAGCAAGGAAGGGCAGGAGAATTCATAACAGACTGAGTCTGAGGAAACTTCAGTTGTGCACCACAAGGTGGAGTAAGATTAGAGAAAGTTCATGGGTGGGGGGCGTAGTTTAAATATGAATGTGCACTTTACCTACTGTTGATGGAGGGCACTGGGCAAATGCCAATTTTGCCCAGTGGATAAAGCATACTGTATTTATACCTTCCCTAATCGTAAAAGTACCTGTGTGCAGGGAGATACAAACCAAAATGCATACAAAATATACACAAAAGGTTACAAGTTTGACCTATAATAACTATTGAATGATGCACACCTAATCACTGAACGTCCCTTATTTTACACGAGTTACCATAAGTTAAATACATATATCTCATGAACTCTCCGGATCTGCACTGGAGAAGTAGGTTTTCAGATTGAATTACTGGGTCTCCGGGGACATAGGCTGATTCTCTGGTTGTGGTGGTGATTTTCTTCTCTTTCCCACTCTGTTTCTCCCACTTCACACCCACTTCTCCTCCTTCCCACTCTGTTCTGCCCACTTTCTACCCAATTCCCACCCACTTTCTGACATATAGTTGAGTAAACACACCCACCTGATTAAGCCCCACCTATTTATGATGCTAATCACATCACTGACATCCTCTCATCGGCAACAAATGAACCCTCTCTGGGAGCTCAAGATGAGCATGTTCCCAGGTATGGCTGCATGGTGCGGAACACAAAGGGTTAACAGGATGAAAATTACATTGCTTTTAAATGTTAATAATACAACAACACAAATCCTTCGAAAAACAGTTCCTTTGGATACTGACATCGTTCGAAACCGGAGACATTTTTGGGAAACCAGCTCTACCATAGCGGGCAGATAGTAATTCCCAATGAAGCAGTTGGTTTGCTACAGAATGGTTACAGTTCTTCTAAGTCAGGGGTTCTCATCCTTTGGTGGGTCATGGACATCCACTTAGGGTGACCCTTTTTTTCATTAAATACTTTGAAAAAAAAATAGATTTTTAATTTTCAAATGTATATTTATGGACATTGTTATGCACAGTTTGCTTGTTCTTTTTATTCTAATTGTCAGACCTACAAAGAACTTTATATTTATGTATATGTGCTGCTCATTATACTCCTAGCAAGTGACAATAAATCTTAGGGGTGCCTTAAAAATACCAGACTGTGTGTCAGGGATGTCTTCAGCAAAAAAAAAAAAAAAAAGATAGATAGCTAGAGATTCACTGTTCTAAGTTTATGAACCAGGGGCGTCCGCAGAAATTTTTCTGGGGCAAGGGGGCAAAGCCAAAATATGACCCCCAAGCCAGCCTGCCCAGCCCTGTGTTTATATGGAGGGCCAAGTGTAGGGGGGCGAAGTGCCCCCTTTGCCCCCCCTCCGGATGCCCATGATATCGGCCTCAATATGAGCATGGCCATGTCCACTTCATACTGACAGCTTTTTCTAGACCCGTGATTCTTAGCTGCAGTCCTTAAGACACACAAGAGATCATGTTTTAACCCTTTGAGTACCATAGCGATATGCACCACAATGCTTTGGATACCTCTCTGGCACTCAAAGTGTTAGGGATATCCATAATAAAGCACAGGTGAAGCAATCACAGGGATGGAGCCACCTAATACTCCCCTGTTATCATGCAAAGATATACTGAAAACCTGCGCTATTGGTATGTGCTGAGGATTAATGGAAAGAAACTCTGTGCATTGATATACAGTAGTGTTGAGCGAGCGTGCTCGGCCGATGCTCGGATCTGCTCGAGCATCGCTCTGCTCGGCACATGGCGGTACTCGTCGAGTACCGCCATGTGCTCGCCCGCCATGTTCGGGTGGCGGGGATCTGTGCCGGAAGAGGCACAGATCTGAAGACGCTCCGCTGGACCACCAGGGACTGGAGGTACGGGGGCATTGCGGAGGTGAAGGGGGCATTGTGGAGATGAAGGGGGACATTGTGGAAGAGGGGCATAGACTCTATGCCCCTCTTCCACAATGTCCCCCTTCATCTCCGCTATGCCCCTCTTCCACAATGTCCCCCTTCATCTCCTCTATGCCCCTCTTCCACAATGTCCCCCTTCATCTCCGCTATGCCCCTCTTCCACAATGTCCCCCTTCATCTCCTCTATGGCATAGAGGAGATGAAGGGGGACATTGTGGAAGAGGGGCATAGCGGAGATGAAGGGGGACATTGTGGAAGAGGGGCATAGCGGAGATGAAGGGGGACATTGTGGAAGAGGGGCATAGCGGAGATGAAGGGGGACATTGTGGAGATGAAGGGGGCATTCGGAGATGAAGGGGGCATAGCGGAGATGAAGGGGGGCATTGACCAGGCACCCTCCCCTCATCAGAGCAGGGGGTGCCTGGTGTAATGCTCGTGTTGCCCCATTCATTTCAATGGGGCTCGGGTGCTCGGCCGAGCACTCGAGCCTCAGGGGGTGCTCGGTCAGAGCACCCGAGCACCCGAGCATCGGGGTGCTCGCTCAACACTAATATACAGTGACAGCAAATGTAAAAGCACTGGAAATGTTTTGCCTGGAAGCATTCAATGTAAATGCACTATACAATTTCTCAAACCCTGGGAAACAAGTTTGTTTCTTTCATATGACTTCTGGATTAAAGATCAGATGACTGCAAAGTAACATTTTCCACTTCCTCCCTTTCAGAATATTATCTCATTCCATTGCAATTCCATGCCATTCTTTACTTAAAGGAATAGTAATGTTTCACAAAAACAGCAGCTCCAATTAATCTTTATAGTATTTGAGCCATAGAGAGTGTTATTTCAATACTGTCAGAGTTGTGGTTCAAGAGTAAATGAAGGATAAAGTTTCCCCCTCCCGCCCCTTTTACCTAGTGTAAGCCATCTCTTCTCAGATGTGGAATCCAGTCCATAGACCAGACAGATAACAGAAGGGGACAATCTTCTTCCTATGAGAACAAAGAAATCTCTGCCCCCCTTGACAAGTTTTTCAGCTTTTTCCTTTATCTTAATTGAAGATTGTCCCTCTCTGCAATCTACCTGGGCACCTCCCTTCTGCTCTGGCCGAACAGTGTTACATCAGTAAAAGGGGCTGGAGGGGGATACTTTGTCATTGAATTACTCTTGAACTACAGCTCTGACAGAATTGAAATAATACTCTCCAAGGTCCAAATACTAGTATGATTAATTTGAGCTGCTTTTATTATGAAACATTACTATCCCTTTAAAGGGATACTAATGTTAAAATACAATTTCTTCTTATATAAAGATCACACTTTAAGACACACTAATATATGTAGAAGTAGCTGCAGCCCAGACTTTCTAAGTTACATTTACACAAAATAAAAGTTAAAAAATATGTATAATGTTTAAGTAGTGTTCGCTATGTAGCCTAAATATTGATGTTATGTTATATATATATGTGATACATCCACTTTAATAAAACTGCCAGCAACTGTCATGTCCCCTCCATGACAAAGACACCCAGGGCTAGTAAAAAGGTATTATCTCTAGGGGTGGGCGAAAAGTGTGAAAAATTTCCTGCATGACTTTTCATGAAAACGTGCCAATTTTTCACTTTTCCTGCCAAAAATTTTGCCTTTCTGCCTATGCAAAAATGTCCTCCTTTTCGCCTGTTTTAACAAATTTTCCGCCTATGTTAACACATTTTTCACCTATATTTCCTATAGGTACTACATTTCCCACTGTAATATTACTTCTTCTGAGGGGTAAAGTTTAGAAATAAGTAGCTGAAAGTCAAAGTTGTGAGTCCTACAGCAACATACGGCTTGAAAACTGTTAGCATGCAGAGTGCATTTGTCCTTTGCCCACAACACTAACTTCCTGCTTAAGTGACACTGGCACATATCATGATGATGTCAAGTAATGAAAAAAATAACGTACAACCTACAATGTGGCAGATATGTATTCTGGTGGTGGGGGGACTGGCATGCTGTGATTTGTGTATGTATTTTTGCCATTGTCATGCTCTATCCTCCTTCTCTGATTATTGGCACACATTACGTATCAGTCATAGGAGTGGTCGCAAGTGGGGTATATGGTGGCAAACCTTCTTCACATCCGTCCTCCACCTCCTCATCTGGGCTGCTTTTAATATATTTGTCCTGGCTTTGTCTGTCATGTGTGGTTTCTGCTACTACTACTATTGGAGATAGACGTTGATGTAATTCTACTATCAATACTACTAGGTGTCAAAGGTGCAGCACTTACAGCAGCAGCACCAGAGGTACTCTTCATATCTAACACTGTGGATGTTAACCTGTGTTGCTGTTGCTGGGTACTCAGATCAGATGTGTGTGGCTGAGTGGGACTTGGACTTTGAAGAGATGATGATGATGATGACTGATAGGGTGACTGTGTGCTTTTTGACATCTGTACTTGTCCAGGGTCAGACTTTCCAATGGCTTTCTCAAACACATTATAGACAGGAACAGTGCTCCTTAAAAGTGACAGAAGATACAGCTTTTGACTTTCTGCTAACCTTATAACCTGGTCATCATCCTCACTCTCAACTTCATCTGTATCTGAACAAGAGAAGGATGCTTGAGGGATATATTCTAGATCTGCATCATCATCAGTCATCATTAGGTCATCCTCAGCAGCATCAGCATCACCTGACAGTTCTTGCCCATTACTACCCTTATATCCCTCTAAGCTTTTAGAGGTCTCAAACAATTTCTTTTTACTTTTACTGTAACAAAATTCACTACTACTTTGAGGACAGGTGTTTTGGTGCTTGGTTGTCTCACTGACTGATTCAGCAGGCGGTTCAGCTGCTACACTTTCTTCTATTATGCTATTGCCAGTATCTTTATTTCTACTGGCACTGGGGGTGCTGGAACTAGTTTTGCTGGTATCTTGACAAATTTCATCCTTCCTTGGAGGAGAGGGATCATCACCATTGATTGCACACGCTGCAGCAACTATTGCTGCAGTCAGTTTTTGAACTACTACTTTACTCTCACTTCTCTATACTCTTCCACACCTCCCTTTTTCCCTTGTGCATTTGCTGTACATTACGCAACTACACTGTGTTTTTTACTGTACGGTACACAACACAACTGATGGAGCTGTATGATGCCCAGTCAGCTGTCTGTCACTGTCACCTAAAATATTTTGTTTTTAATTCTTTTTTATTTTTATTTATTTTTTATTTTTTTAAGTTGTCCACCCTGTTGTCTTATCACAGTCTGTCCAAAAAAAAATTATAACTGAAAAACTAAATCAACAGCGTCTTTCCACAGACTTCCCCACCCAGCATAGGGACAATAACAGCAAGACCAGCATGCAAATAGGTCTCTAGCTGCCTGTGTCTTGCCTGTCAGTCACATGGAATTTTGGAGTATTTGGGGGACAACCTCCTTACTCCCTTCTTATCCCCTAGAGTGCCCCCAGATTCCCCTAATACAGAGAACAAATGTCTTACCTAAATGACTCCCTAAACTAAGCTTCAATTCGCCTTTATTTGCCTATCTCCTCTAGCTAAAAAACATGCTGCTCTCTCCTCTCACAAACACAGAATGGCTGCTGTGAGAGCCTGACAGCCTTTTATATGGCCGTAGAAAACTTTCCAGGGATGTGGAAATATTTTTCTTCCCATTGATTTCAATGGACAGAAAAGGTGGAAAAAAGCAGAAAAACTGCACTTTTCGCTGAAAATTTTTCGCCAAGCGGAAAGTGCCATTATTGGGCGATTTCAATTTGAGGTGAAAATTTTCGCCCATCCCTAATTATCTCTTGAACAAAAGCCAAAATCTATAAGGGCCATTTGGATTTTTGGCCATAGTAAAGTTAATGGGGGCTAATATTTGAAGATGTTACTTCTCCTGTAAGATTAGGAAACTTTTTATACATCTGTGTGAATGTCACCACATATTTGTCCTTTGCAATGCGTTGCATACCCCTCTGGCACTCAAAGGGTTAAAGGAAGATATATTTTATCATTTCTAGGCCATATGCAGAAAAATTAGGAATTCCAAAGTACAACATCTGCACCCTAGAGGACAAATGAAATTTCCCAATGATTTATATGGTGCTTTTAACCCCTTGCGTTCTTCATAATTTCTTGGGCACACAATGGTGTCTGCTCAATGTGTAAAGCCAGGTGTGAGAGCTCAACATGTTGTGCAGGGTCAGATTTCCCATTAGGTAGTGAAGGCAACTTTCTAGAGTCCCAAGATGCCAGTGTGGTCAGTGGAATCTCAGTCTCTCTGCACCATTTTAAATACCCATTTTCTGGCTATTATTTATTTAACTTCATAAATGTTGGAGATCTCTTTTGCACCAATAGCTAAAAGCTATTTCTTTATGTGTATTATAGACTAAAGGTATTTTCTGCGTCAGGGAAGAGTAAATGGGAGTGGAGTTGGGGTTATGTGATGAATGGTGGGTGGGCCATGGGAGGAGCTAAGGGTACTTGCCTAGGGGTGCCTGGGATTCCTTCTAATTTAATGGGTATTTTTAACCCCTTGAGAGCTTTTTTATTTCTCCTTCAGTTCTTCCAAGTAAAAAGTGTTGATATTCTGTCATGTTGCTGTAGATGTAAGTACTTAGCATTGTGGTAACCTATCAGAGAGCACAAAACATTTTATGGTCCTAAATTTAAGTTCAAAATTACATGAGGCAAAAACAAATGTAGTTATTATTTAATCCCAATGCAATGTTTTGGAGGCCAATCTCTTTGGGTGGGAACATTACTTTATATTTTGATCAGGACTCAATAGTAGTTTAAGACAGTGCTGATCTCAACCCTCTTTCCAACTTCATGTAGCAAGGATTCACAGGGCTATTTGTATAAAGTCAAAGTTCACACATAATGTGTGTGGTTTTAGTGGGTCAGTGAAAAAAGGCTGGGTTGTCAGACAGTGTATGCATGGTTCTGTGACTCCTAGTGGGACAGTGGAACAAGACTGGGGTGTTAGACAGTGTTTGTGTGATTATGTGACTCCTAGTGGGATAGTGAAACAAGGCAGGGCTGTCAGACAGTGTATGCATGGTCTGTGACTCCTAGTGGGACAATGGAACAAGGCTAGGATTTCAGACAATGTATGCATGGTTCTGTGACTCCTAGTGAGACAGTGGAACAAGGCTGAGGTGTGAGACAGTACATTCATGGTTCTGTGACTCCTAGTGGGACAGTGGAACAAGACTGGGGTGTTAGACAGTGTATGTGTGATTATGTGACTCCTAGTGGGATAGTGAAACAAGGCTGGGCTGTCAGACAGTGTATGCATGGTCTGTGACTCCTAGTGGAACAAGGCTGGGGTGTCAGACAATGTATGCATTGTTCTGTGACTTCTAGTGGGACAGTGGAACAAGAATGGGGTGTTAGACAGTGTATGTGTGATTATGTGACTCCTAGTGGGACAGTGAAACAAGGTTGGGGTGCTAGACAGTGTATGCATGGTCTGTGACTCCTAGTGGAACAAGGATGGGGTATCAGACAATGTATGCATGGTTCTGTGACTTCTAGTGGGACAGTGGAACAAGGCTGGTGTGTCAGACAATGTATTCATGGTTATGTGACTCCTACTGGGACAGTGGAACAAGGCTGGGGTGTCAGACAGTGTATGCATGGTTTTGTGACTCCTAGTGGTACAATGGAACAAGACTTGGGTGTTAGACAGTATATATGTGATTATGTGACTCCTAGTGGAGCAGTGAATAAAGGCTGGGCTGTCAGACAGTGTATGCATGGTCTGTGACTCCAAGTGGGATAGTGGAACAAGGCTGGGGTGTCAGTCAGACAATGAATGCAGGGTTCTGTGACTCCTAGTGGCACAGAGGAACAAGACTGGGGTGTTAGACAGTGTATGTGTGATTATGTGACTCCTAGAGGAGCAGAGAAACAAGGCTGGGTTGTCAGACAGTGTATGCATGGTTCTTTGACTCCTAATACGACAGTGGAACAAGGCTGGGGTGTCAGGAAGTACATAGTCTATACTGCATATGTGTGGTGTGGTTCTTTGACAACCAGTGGACAATGAAACAAGACGGGTGTCAAAAATGTATTGTGGTCCTCTGACTACCAGTAGGATAGTGGAACAAGGCTGGGTGTCAGCCAGTGTTTGTGTGGTTTTATAACTACTAGAGGAACAGTGGAACAAGGTTTGGGTGTCAGACAGTATATCATATATACACTACAAATGTGTGGGTCTCTGACAACCAGTAGGACAGTGGAACAAGGCTGGGTGTCAGCCAGCGTTTGTGTGGTTTTATAACTACTAGCGTAATAGTGGAACAAGGCTGGGGTGCCAGACAGTGTTTGTTTGGTTTTACAACTATTATCGGAACAGTGGAACAAGGCTGGGGTGTCAGACAGTTTGTGTGCGGGGTTGTGACTACCAGTGGAACAAGGAGGATGTGTCAGATAGTGTGGCTGTGATAAATGTACTGTTCTTATGTGTCCTTAAGGAGTTGATACAATAGTATGTAATTAGTACAGGACAGGGCCATGATGGCAGATGTTATCCGGATAATCTTGTTAGTGTTCTGCTATGTTTAGAATGGAAACATTTAGTAAGTACTGTCCATGTATATAGAAGAAGAGAACATAATAATAAATACAGAAAAGAACTAAAAGTGCTAAGACTTTGCCAATGGAGCGGTGAAAATTGGCTCAGATCAAATCACTGACTTTATGGAGAGATCAGAGAAAGGGAGGCTACTAAAACAGTGGTGTGTCTACATTAGGGATGATGATGCAAACTGTTGTCAAAGCACACATGCACCACACACATACACACATGCACACACACAGCAATACTGCACAAGGTCCTTAGCTAATCACAGTGTTGACCCACATGGGACTCAGCTGTATGGTTGATATCAAAGTGAACCAGCCGCCTGACCCCCCCCACCCACACACACACACACACACCACCAGTGGGATCATGATAGATATGTAGGTAACTGATACTGACTACTGTAACTGCAGCAGTAATGCATTCCTGTACCCTTTTTGAACATAGAACTGTAACCTAGCAATAAATAGCTCTTCACATTTTTAACAAAAGGACTTGTTAAGGGTCTTTCAAATAGCATTCAGTTACACCTATATACTTTTTATTTGCATTTGATCTCTCTTGTAGTTCACTACTAATTGTTTCAGTTTACACTCTGTTAAAAACTAGTGACTCTTTTGAATCATTCTGATCTATTGAAGCCTATTTGCTTGTTTTGAAGATGTAATCCTTGTAGGCAGACCAACAGAGATCACTATATGCATGTATAATGCTTAACAATTATAGACAGATACACCTGACCACTGCATGAAGGACTCCAAACTAGGTAAGTTAATCTGATAAAACAATATGAACCACCTGTTCATAAGATACTTTTCTAAATATAAATAAATGTTTTTATTGTAGTGTATCCTCAGAAGTACAAGGTGTAACCCTCTGTCAGTTTTGAACTAAGATGCAGTAGTATAAGCAGAATTACTGGGCCCCACGAAAAACGCTGAGGCTGTGTGCAGGAACTTGATAGCAGAAGTTAATGTGCTCTTTAATTAATCAGTGTTTCAGCCATCATTATAGACTTTATCAAAATTTTATTTTTTCTGGGGAAGGCTGTAGAAGCAGATAGTATGTGTATGGTTCTGTGACTACCAGAGGAACAGTAGAACAAGACTGAGTTTCAGACAGTGTATGGATGGTTCTGTGGACACCAGTGGACAGTGGAACATGGCTGGGGTGTCAGACAGTTTATGTGTGGATCTGTGACTACCAGTGGATAGGTGGAACAAGCCTGGAGTCTCAGATAGTGTATATGTCGGTTTGTGACTATCAATGGACATCGGAAGAAGAATGACATGTCGGACAGTGAATCTGATGTCTGGACAAATCAAAGTTCTTCAAATTCTCATTAGTTTAAAGGATTCAAAATTCTGTGTGGTGCCATGAGAGTCACCTGTATGACACCATAGCGCTTATAGTCTACAATATATGACTCACGTGACACAAAAGCTTACAATCTACAATGTATGATCCACATCACGCCACAAAATGTACAGTCTACAATGTTTGACACACATGATATCACGGAGTTTGCAAACAAAGAGGAATTACCCATTTTGGGTCAGTTTCTGGGAAGTACAAGATCTGTGGTGCCATGAGGGTCACCTATATGGCACCATGGAGCTTATAACCTACAGTGTTTGATACACGTGACACCACAGAGCTTACAGTCTGCAATGCATGACTCATATGATAACACAGAGCTTACAGTTTAAAAGGGGTTTAAACTTGTTCATCATGTTCTGTGACATGCACGTTCTGAGGTGCCATCACCAGCACTTGCAATCTATGACCAAAATGACACCACAGAGATTGCAATTTATGACCCATAAAGCATCAAGAGCTAACAATCTAAAGTTCACATTTTGTGATATATAACTTATGTGATGCCATTTGGGTGTAACCTCTGTGGCATCATGTGGGTGACCCTTATGTTATGACACCACATAACTTGCACTTCATAGTAAGTGGCCCACTGTGGGGAATTCCTTTTAGACCGTAATCTCTGTGGCCCTGATCCACCTGATGCCAAAGAGCTTACAGTCTATACTGAGAGGCAAAATTACAACACCAACAGAATAAACTCTGACTGGAAGGATTTACCTTCAATGCCAGTTTGAGGCCCTGTCTGACACTGCTAGTGGTTTCACCGTCCTGCTGCTGTACACAGCATATACCCACTGAAGGTGCAGGGATGGTACCAATAGCAAATTAAATATCTCAGATCTTCCTATTGTAACCAGCTCATAAGTGATGTTTTTGAAACAAGGAGACTCTTCCCTTTCCAAGTATATCAGTCATAAGCAATCTGAAACTGGGAGGGCTGAAATGTTCACTTTGAAAGGTATTTTCCCATTCCTCTTTTTTTACTCTCAGTTTTTAACTTTGTGCTTGGCTTTAATAGTGGACATATCGGCTACCCTTGTGCAAACTCCCACAGAGGTGACTCTCTCCTTTCCAAAGATACCTATTCTTGTGCAGATTAAAGTAGGGAAAGCTGAGATATTGATTCCAAATTTGGAGTCACCATGCAACTATCATGATAGGAAGGGTGTCCCCTGCTGCTTAGCACCCAGAGCATTTGCATTGTCCACACTGCCCTAAAAACGATCTTAACTCTAGGGGATATATACAAATTGAACTTAGTTCCCTTTAATGCCCAGATTTCAATTAGTTATTATGTTACATTCTATCTGAAAGGAAAGTTCTCTATAGAATGTGGAAGCCACTGACGAGTCATGTTGTCAGACAACTCAGGAAGTAAATGCACAATAAATCCACTTCCTGATTTTTTTGAAAAACATTTGAATAAAAAGCTGACAGCCCTTGTTTTTCTCAGCAGAAAAAGCTTTATAACATGTAGGTTTTTCATAAAAAAAAAGTTTACTGCTCCTTTGGTGAAGTGAGGTATGTTGTGGGACAAAAGACAAGCGACCTTATTCATCAACTAAAGATGTACAATTCTGGAGCAAACCAACGGCAACATAGGGGGGAATAAAAAATCTAATTGATTTAAATGGGACTTTTAATTGTTTGAGTGCTATTAATGTCTCCAAACCATATCAAAGAAGTGCCTTGGATACATATCTAGCATTCAAGGGGATACACTGATTTACACCAGTGGAAGTTCTCTAAATTTTCATTTCAGCTCCATGGTGTCGTTGGTGTTCTACAGAAAGACACCTCTGTAGCTTGATGAATAAGACCCAAGGGGTGTGTGCTTCTAATGTTTGTGTTTTAATAAAACATATTCAACTGTTCTGACTGTACCCATGGACAGACTGTGGGGCCACAGGTAAAGTCTTCAGTGAACTGCATGTGGCCTCCACTTCATTTTGCTCACTATTGATTCTGACAACAGTTCGAAGATTAAAGTGGATCTATCACCTTAATTCAAGTTTGCATATTTGAAAACTGCATTAAAAACTGTCTATATGTCATGTTAACCAAAAGTCCAGCAGATGTCTAGTTTAAGAGATATTCACACTTTCATTTTTGGACAAAGTGAAACTAAACACTTCCTGATACTGCACAATGAAATCTCATTGAAACCTCTATTAGCTTATGACACATCACTGACATCATTAGCATATACAACATAAATATTTGCTTAATTAGCATATTAAAACATAATTCATGCCACACTGTGCCACAATTAGCATACATTAGCATATGAAAGAAGTGTGAATATCTCATGAACTGTATGTTTGCTGGCCTTTTGGTTAACATGACATATAGATAGTTTTTAATGCAGTTTTCAAATATGCCAACTTGAATTAAGGTGATAGATCCACTTTAAGCTACTCTATGAACTGAAGACCTCCATGACATTCAGTGTGATAATGTTCCCATTTAAATCAATAGGGACAAACTTATTTGCTATCACCTGCCTTCAACGTACCACAGACCATATTCTGCTGATGGAAGATGATTCAGATTAAGATGGTGAAGAGGATTCGTGTTTTGAGTTCCAGATAGGTATACTGGATTAGGTTTACATCTCAGACACCCCTTTGAGGCGTATCCTTGATGCCTATGTCTTGCCTATGGCTCTACCACACTCTACACAAGATCCTGCCCACAGACCTATTCTTTAATGGAGAAAATACCCTTAGCCCTAACATGCATTCATAGGAACGTAACGCATTGGTGCTAGAAAGGTCTCCAACACAGTCTTTCACAATGGGTCACAGATCTTTCTGGTATCTAATGGGTTGAAAAATCGGGAGTAAAGGGGTATGCAGACTAATAAACAAGCAAACCACCATAAACCTTTAGTGGGTATCTGAAACTGGGAAAAGAGCATTACTCTTGAAACAATGAAAATTCAGAATGTTGGCATGGCCAGCACAGCTGAGTGCCCATGAAATTTGCACTCTAGTCTGTTTCTTACTCTGTCTAATGGGAAATCAAGCCCCGGAGGTGTGTAACCCATTGCTTTTCTGTGTGCTGCAGACCCCTCCTGCACCCAAAGGCTTGGACATAGAATCACAATGAACATATCATTCTGTTGGCCTTTTACTTAGCAGTATGTATAGGCAGTTTTGAACAAAATATGCAAATTGCATTCCGGGTGACAGTCCATTTTAAAGCTTAGCACAGAGGTGGGTATTCTTTGACACTCCAGTTGTTGGGGACTACAAATTCCATGATCCATTACCAGCTGATAGATGGATATACAAATGCATTTGAAGACACTGCAGAACCCTGAGCAATTTTTAGTAATAGCACCCTTAACACCATGGATGCTTTAGAGGTCTCTATCACATCACTGCACAATGCGCTGGATACTTCTGTAGCATCTATCAAGTTACTTAATAACTAACCTATTTCCATTCTGCTAAATGTGTGTGCACAAGCTTACATTGGTATCATAAAATGATATACATAAGTTCACACAATGCTAAGTGCTTATAGTTATAGTATGTTACCTAAATAATACATTTCATACCAATCTTCATCCAATGTTAAGTATTCACGACTGGTTTCACACACTAAACAGACTATATTGTGTGTCCCATATTATCAGAGAGATAGATCTAGACAGTTTAAAACTGTGTTGTATTATAGGCAGAGCTTAACACAGTCTAGGGAGTGGATTCCCCTTAATGACCGATTTGAAGTTGGTTAGTGCACCAGCACACATGACTCATCACGAGTGCCAGCACGCCGAAGGGGTCTGATAGTCATCACTCAGATATTGGAATGCAGGAGTACTGTGAGCATAAAATATGTGACGTGCTAGGACTGTCATCAGTCTTTTAGGCAAGGACATTGGTGACAGTTCTGACATGTCACCAGTCCTTAAGGTGCTAACTTGGGGGGTGGGGCTTCCATCAGTGAGTCCTGGGCAGCTGTCCACTGCACCCTACTTTTAAAATGGCCCTGGCTGGGGCTGATTGGCACTGTAATCGCCAACAGTTAGCAAGGCAGGATAAAGGGCCTAATGGGCCAGAATCTAAAGTTATGATGGGCATTATCTTTTTGAAGGGTGTACAATGTTCGGTAGATAAAGCATAAAAATGGAAACATTTAGAAATCACAGGGCTTGTTTAAAGAGGTAGTAATGGTAACCTATAAAGTCACATTAGCTTATTCAGTATTCTTTTATATAATGACTAGTTGAACAGCCCGTTACACGGGCCACAGTGCCACTGTCACCCGGTCGCGGGGCAGTCAAGCGCAGTGGAGACTGCCCACACCACGGCTGATACAGAGCTGGACGCTCCTTCGGACCTCCCAGCTCTGTATCAGCTGCCGCGCGGGCAGTCTCTACTGCGCTTGACTGCAGCACGCACAGCAGTGTCTACTGCTCATGTCGTGCGTTACACACAAATTAGCGAATTATTATATAGGATGATATCCTTGTAGTCTTCTTGTAAGTTTAGTTTAAAGTGTCCCCTTCCAGACCCTTTTTCCTCCATAATGCAGACTCCCCTCAGATCTGAAAGCCAGACACTTGACCACATGGATTGCAATAAGGGAAAATCTTGTCTGTGTCTGTATACTGATAACCCTGCACCGTGATGAAGGGGAGCAGGGTTTTCCTTATGCCTACACAATATTGTCCCTCATTGTGATCCATCCTGACTGGCTTTCAGATCTGAAGGAGATTGTGTGTAGGGAAAAGGGTGGAAAGGGGAAACTTGCAAGAAGACTATAAGGATATCAGCATTTACTACTGTACAGAGCATTATAATAAGATTACTGTATAATCAAATGTAACTTTATATGCTACCATTACTATATTTAAATATTACATTTTTTGTCAATGCAATGCATTCCCTACTGGTCCTTAGTGGGTTAAGCAATATACTGATCCACTGTGTCTCAGTCACTATTGATTCGAATTACCCTATTGTTTTTATTGGGCCTAGAGCTGCATTTCCTGCCCTGCAGGCAATTTTGGGAGAAAGGGTTAAAAAGTAATGCCAGTAACCCATTTTTTCCATTTAGTTTATAAGAACATTTCTGAGCATCACATCCTGGCTCCCTAAGAGTTTTATGAATGTGTCACATCCCTCATAACCAGCATTCGAGAGGCAGGAACAAATTTATATGAAATATCCTAAAATCTGTTTTTTTTTAACTCCTAAGGAATAAAGAGGAGCTTGTACAAATAATAATGCTAACATTCTGTTTTAATTATATATATTACATCTGCAGACCCTCAGGAGTTGGTTTATAATGATATAATCCTATGAGAGTATGAGAACACAGTCTTTTCATACATCCATGTGTGCTGGCTGATAAGTTCTGTTAGACTTGTGCATGGGAAAAAAATTCGGTAAATTTCGATTTCGCACAATTTTTTTTTCTTATTCGTTCGATACGAAAATCGGACCGGACACGTTCGACTCGGACAAAATTCAGAAGAATCCGAAATATTCGGCTGAATTCACCATGCTTTTAAAAATACAATAAATTAGATAAATAAAAATAAGTGGAACCATTTCCAGGGTCTAAATGAAGACAGTGGAACAGGGTAAGGTGGAGCTTTAGCCTTATGGTACTGTAGGTGAAGCATGGATGTAGCTATTCAAAGGAAGAAGGAAGACTGAGGATGACTGGTACAGGGCGGACTCAGGATGACAGCAACACTGTAGATGTAGCCAGCAGCCAGGGCAGGACTGGCCTACCAGTATACCGGGAAAAATCCCGGTAGGCCGTCCGTCAGCACTGGGCTTCCCTGGGGGCCGGCTGGGGCTGCTTAAACGTGCCAACTTTTGCCAAGCCAATCATCCGAGGCCGCAGTGTAACAGGCATCAGCGACATTTCAACAACCGATGGCCGCGTCTAGTGAGTGGAGGCAGGCCGGGCCTAGACCCAGTGACATCAGAAGCAGTGTGAAAAGCACTGTGCCTGAGCACCGGGTAAGCCGGCCGCTCCTACTTTAAGCACCTGTGTGGTCTGTGGAGACAGAGCTGAGCGGGAGGCTGGGAGCATAGACAGCGTCAGCAGAAGCCAGACACGGTCACAGGCAAGAGGAGGGGATCAAGACAGGGAGAAAGGCAAAAGGGGGATCAAGAGGGTTTATATAGAAGTAAGAGGGGGAGAAAGGCAAAAGGGGAAACAATAGCAGGTAAAAGAGGCAGAGAGGGTCAAGAGGGAGAAAAAGAGGCAAAAATGAGAAAAAAGCATCTTTTTTAATGTCTGTGTCTTTGTATTGTTCTTGTAAATAGTGCTAAAGTAGTGATAAAGCAGAGATGACTTATCCAGTGATATCACTTCTTCAGTTCCTATTTTATTCTATGGAGCCTATGCACTAAGATCTTCAAAGAATCAACTACCCCCCATTACTGCTCTGATTGGAAGATGATCTTAAATCTTGGGATTTCCTGCAGCTGTCTTGATTTGGAAGTGTTAATTCAGCAAAAATGATTGTTTTCCCCAAACTGCTATACCTTTTTTAGACCCTTCCGATCAAAATTCCCTGGTCCTTTCTGAGGAGCTTGCAGTCCATTATAACTAAGTTTGCTTGGAGAAATAAGACCCCCAGGTGTTCTTTGTCACTGCTGATGGCATCCAGGTCCAGAGGTGGAGTGGGCCTCTTGGATTTTGGGGCATATTACCATACTTCTCTACTAGCTTGAGTTCTTTATTTATCGCAGGACCTGCCTTCGGCAGCTTGGGTTCATGTCTTCCTGGATACTGTTCCTATTGTCTCTTCTCGACATCTCCTTCTTATCCCCTGGCACGCCATTTCTAGTGCCCTTTCACATGACCCGGTACTGAGTTCTGTCCTGACCTGGTGGTTCTGGAGGTAGGAGACTGTTTTTTGGGCTCCGTCACCCTCACCGCTGCTTTCTCTTTGGAGCAATCCTCCCTTTCCACCTGGAGTGGATCTGGCTGCTTTTCGGGAGTTGTTCTTTGTGGGCCTCGAGTCCTTGTCTTCTCTGGTTCAAGATGGTCGTCTGATTCCCTTTACATTACTAGTGGCATCACATGGTCTTCCTAGCACTGAAGCCTGGAAATACCTTCAGGTGGGCCACTACGTGTCTTGAGTACTCAGATCGGGCCCCATCCAGAGACCTCTCACTGACCTGGAGACTTTTCTTGTGACACCGGCAAGTCTGGATGGAGCCCTGTCAAGGAGAATGCTATGTGGCCCTATGCCAGACTCTCTCTCGTAACTTGCTCTACCTACCTATGGATTCCCCCTCCCAGGAGGGACGTTATAAATTGCTCTCAAGGTGGTACCTGACTCCACAGAGCATATCCCAATATGATATGATGGTATTAGTTCAATGCTGGTGCTGTGGAGCCCCGGGAGGGACTTTGATACACATTTGGTGGAATTGGCCCTAAATTGTGAAATATTGGTCACAGATCATAGGGATAATGTGCTAGGCTTTGGGTTTTCTGATCCTGCTTGACCTCAGCCTGCTACTCCTCTCCTACCATACCCAGTCCCCCCCCCCAAGATGTTTATTTTATTACACTTCTTGCTCACAGCTGCTAGACTTGACCATTTCATCACACTGGAAACAAAGTTCCAGTCCCCCCTTAGCGAGCTGGATTTTGAGAATTGATAATATCAGAGTGATGAAGAGAATGCATGCCTACAATCTGAATGCATGCCTACAATCTCTAAAAACAGCAATCCTTTAGGGAAGTATGGACTCAATGAGAGAAGTTTTGTCCTATGCCTGACAAATCATCATTTTAACCCGCATGCTCTATGAATGTAGTTTTTTCCTTTGACCAGAGATGGCTAATGTCCGATGCACCCTCCGGCTGCACCCCGCGGGGCAAGTCTCTGGTAGACACTGGCTGCCCCTGGAGGATCCCCTCCCCCCCCCTCCATTCCTGTTCCCAGCTGCTTCCCTCCCTGTTCCCTTCTCACTCTATTCTATATTCTCACTGTGTCTCAGTACTATTTGCTCTACTTTCTTTTTTTTCTCCCTTCTTTCTCTTACATTTTTGGACCAGATACATATATCAGGAGATGATTGTTTGACCATACTCCACTTTAGTAGTGCTCATGAATAATGTATACATAATGTTATTTTGGTTTTCTTCTCTGTTACCTTAAGGTACCATGGAGGAGACCTGGAAGGACAGGGCAGGAGTGCAGATGTCTCTAAGCCAAGATGTCTGCATTCAATCCTGGCTGCTGGTCTCAGAAAAAGAAGGATTTCTTCATAATGTGGTACTTGTGCATGATAAAAACGTTGTTTCTAAGCATATCACCATATGCCTAATTATTGGGGGGGACTTTACTTAGGGTGATAGCTTCACTTTAAAATGGCTGTAAGATTGCTGCTGGTAGTTATAAAAGTATTAAGAACAGTTTAGGAGGACATAACACTGTATAGTTATTTTTTTTAACAAATTGAAGTAAGGACGCTTGTAAAAACTGGCTCAGCGAATTTATAAAGAAATGTCACTATTTGCTAAATGTACCTAGAATACTTTATAAATACCAACACTCATAAACAGGAATAAGGACATTTTAAGGCTCTGTTCATAAAAATGAACAAGAATACTTTTTATAAATCTCCCCTAATGTTCTGCTGCATTTAAATACAAATGAAACCGATTACCCTTGTGTTTTTTCTCTTCGGTTTTTATCAACAATCTCAACTTTTGGTAGTATATCAAATATTTTTATAATAACAAATTGTGAGCAATTCACCTCAATCACTCATGTTGCCTGTTTATATTGACACAAGGCTTACCTCTTCTGCCAATACTTATAAGGAAAAACAGGAATGAATAGTTATCAGAAGAATGATTAGTATGGTAGTATGTAGGGATGAATGAAGGGATTCTGTAAGTTTTGTATTTGTAGGAAACAGGCTATTTTCCCAGACATAAAACATCTGGCTAATGAAGAAGATTTAGGATGTAAGATTTCGAGATGCCTCAGATCTCTTCCTCAAGCATGTTATACAGATAAATATGAAAACATCTCTCTTAAATACAAGTACACATTACATTGTTTAGAATGGAAAACAGATAAGATCAGGTCAATGCCGACCCAAATTCTTTGATCAGTCAACAGTAAAGGAGTGTGATGTCAATTGCAATCATCCTCTGAAAGTGTCAAAGGTATTGACACTACCAGTGGGACTGTGTTATAAAGGCTAATCCACAATTTAATAATGTGACAGAAATTCCCTAGCCCTGTTCAGGCCAGTATGTACTAAACAGGAGCATTAATTTAACCTCCCATACTTTTATCTCCCTCTGAGTGTGAAACAGCCCTATTCAATACAGTCAGTTTAATGTCCCTGACACTGTGTCCATTTTGGCAAAAATGTTCTCCTACTGTATCTCTGTCCTTTTGTTGTTAACACTGGATCTGTGGGAATGAACCTTTTATGTAATAGTTGGCCCGTTTCACCCAAATAGAGAGCTGTTGGGCATTTTGCACACATGATGAGGTATATTACACTGGATTATTTGCAGGTGAAGGTACCATTGATCTTGTGGTGTAACTGTGAGTTTGGTATGGGTACCTTGTCCGTGGTATAAATCTGTGCACAGGTTTCACACCTCCTTTGTAGGCAGGAACAAGTCATGCATTAATCAAGTTCAATCTTTATCATATGATCTTTGCTAAGGATGTTTGTCAGAAGCCGTCATGCGCAGTAGAGACTGCCCGCTCCACGGCTGATACGGAGCAGGGCTCTCCGAATTCTGACCGGAGTCCTCTCTGTGCACCTTGCTGTGAAGGAGCGTCCCACTCTGTATCAGCCGTGCTGCGGGCAGTCTCTGCTGTGCATGTGTGCTGTGTGGCACCGTGGCCAATGTACTCGGGCTCTTCAACTAGTAAATACATAAATAAATAAAAATAAACCACTTCTGAAGCCACTTCCAATAATGCACTAAGTAGGTTAACAAAAACTGCATCCTTGACTCCAAAAGGCAGTTGGATATCTCCCTGAATTAGCATCTGCCTTGAAACCAGCGTTCATAATTTCTACATTGTTATGAATTAACCCTTTGAGTGCCAGAAGGATATGCAACACATTGCTCTGCAAAGGGCTAAGAAGGAATTCAGTAGTTTCTTGAGTGCTAGTAAAAGGTGAGTCACACACAGTTTCACTTAAGAAGCAACAATCCATTTATTTCAGCATAGATAACACACATTTTCTAAAGTATCTACCGTATGTTCAATCACAATCTTCCAACACAAAAAATTCTGCATCCTTGATGCCATTACTGTAATAATTCCCTGTCAGAATCATTCACAGCTTGTTTTCTGCTCAGCTCTTTGAGTAAAGAGTTCCCCAGCAGACACATATTGTCTAATGTAGACAAACCATATTTGTCTAGTCTCTCTTTATAACTAAAATCTTCCATTCCCTTTATCTGTTTTGTTATACAGCTCTGTACTTTTTTCAGTTTAGTTATGTCTTGGATGCTAGAAATATCTCCAATGCATCAAGCATTGCTTTGGAGAATTCTCTAGGATAAAAAGGATTTCTTTTCTGCCTTGTTTTATGGTTTTACTGTATATTTATTTATATATTTTATTGTGTGTATTTGTTATATTCTGCCTGAAACAGCTATTTCCAGCTGGTCAATTCTGCAATCACTGATTAATGGGCAGAATTAGAGTCTCAAACTGTATTTTTTTACCCTAAAACATTTTATTGGCCACTTCTCTTCATTACTAATTGGATGGAATGTGAGGTTACTCCAGAGATGGTTATGTTTCCTTTGTAACCCTGCCTCTCAGCCAATGAGAGTGTGGTAACAATAAAGAAATATAAACAAGGATTGGATACATAAAAGCCAATTCCTGTTCTTTTTTCCTCACAGTAGCATGGTGGTGACCCAGGTAGGATTAGCACAGTCTTTGTTTTGTTTTTCTAAAACTAGCAGCAGTGAGTCCGGTGGCAGGATTTGGGTAGGGATGGGTGAAAATTTTCACCTCAAACTGAAATTGGTGAATAATGGCACTTTTCGCTTGGTGAAAAATTTCCCGCGAAAAGTGCCTTGTTTTGCTTTTTTCCGCCTTTTCTGCCCATTGAAATCAATGGGAAGAAAAATATTTCTACACCGCACAAAAGTTTTCTACAGCCATATAAAAGGCTGTCAGGCTCTCACAGCAGCCATTCTGTGTTTGTGAGAGGAGAGAGCAGCATGTTTTTTAGCTAGAGGAGATAGGCAAGTAAAGGGGAATTGAAGCTTAGTTTAGGAAGTCATTTATGTAGGACATTTGTTCTCTGTATTAGGGGAGTC
This sequence comes from Rhinophrynus dorsalis, assembly GCA_037306005.1. Taxonomy (NCBI): domain Eukaryota; kingdom Metazoa; phylum Chordata; class Amphibia; order Anura; family Rhinophrynidae; genus Rhinophrynus; species Rhinophrynus dorsalis. Next base: position 136,791,040 of record CM074722.1, read on the forward strand.
TGGGGGCACTCTAGGGGATAAGAAGGGAGGAAGGAGGTTGTCCCCCAAATACTCCAAAATTCCATGTGACTGACAGGCAAGACACAGGCAACCTATTTGCTTGCTGATCTTGCTGTTATTGTCCCTGTGCTGGGTGGGGAAGTCTGGGGAAAGACATTGTTGATTTTCTTTTTCAGTTATAATTTTTTTGGACAGACTGTGATAAGACAACAGGGTGGACAACTTAAAAAAATAAATAAATAAAAATAAAAAAGAATTAAAAACAAAATATTTTAGGTGACAGTGACAGACAGCTGACTGAGCATCATACAGCTCCATCAGTTGTGTTGTGTACCGTACAGTAAAAAACACAGTGTAGTTGCATAATGTACAGCAAATGCACAAGGGAAAGGGGGAGGGGTGGAGCAGTGTAGAGAAGTGAGAGTAAAGTAGCAGTTCAAAAACTGACTGTAGCAATAGTTGCTGCAGAGTGTGCAATCAATGGTGATGATCACTCTACCCCAAGGAAGGATGCAGTTTGTTAAGGTCCCAGCAAAACTAGTTCCAGCACCCCCAGTGCTAAGACAACAGGGTGGACAACTTAAAAAAATAAAATAAATAAAAAAATAAAATAAAATAAAAAAGAATAAAAAACGAAATATCTTAGGTGACAGTGACAGATAGCTGACTGGGCTTAGGCAAGGCTTCATACAGCTCCATCAGTTGTGTTGTGCGCTGTACAGTAAAAAAACACAGTGTAGTTGTAGCAGTATAGGGACGTGAGAGTAAAGTAGTAGTCCAAAATCATACTGCAACAATGGTTGTTGCAGCGTGTGCAATCTATGATGATGATCCCTTTACTCCAAGGGAGGATGCAGTTTGTCAAGGTTCCAGCAAAACTAGGTCCAGCACCACCAGTGCCAGTAGAAATATAGAACCATATAAGAAGAACACTGAAGACGACAACAAGTCACATTCAATTGTTGATGATGCTGGCAACAGCATAATAGAGCAAGGTGTAGCAGCTGAACCGCCTGCTGCATCAGACAGTGAGACACAAAACACCTGTCCTCAAAGTAGTAGTGAAGTTTGTTATAGTAAAATTAAAAAGAAATTGTTTGAGACCTCCAAAAGCTTAGAGGAATATAAGAGTAGTAGTGGGCAAGAACTGTCAGGTGATGCTGATGCTGCTGAGGATGACCTAATGATGACTGATGATGATGCAGATCTAGAATATATCCCTCAAGCATCCTTCTCTTGTTCAGATACAGATGAAGTTGAGAGTGAGGATGATGACAGGGCTATAAGGTTAGCAGAAAGTCAAAAGCTGTATCTTCTGTCACTTTTAAGGAGCACTGTGCCTGTCTATAAACTGTGTGAGAAAGCCATTGGAGACTCTGACCCTGGACAAGAACAGATGTCAAAAAGCACACAGGCACCCTAACAGTCATCTTCAGCATCATTGCCTCTTCAAAGTCCAAGTCCCATTCAGCCACACACACCTGTTTTAAGTACCCAGCATCACAGGTTGTGTTAGATATGAAGAGTACCTCTGGTACTTCTGCTATAAGTGCTGCACCTTTGACACCTGGTAGTAGTGGCAGTAGAATTACATCAACATCCAGCTCCAGCAGTTGTAGTAGTAGCAGAAACCATAGATGATAGACAAAGCCAGGACAAATATATTAACAGCAGCACAGATGGAGAGGTGGAAGACAGATGTGAAGAAGGGTTGCCACTATCTACCCAACTTGGGACCACTGCTATGACCGATAAGTAATGTGTGTCAATAAACTGAAGAGGATAGAGTATGACAGTGGTAAAAATACATACACAAATCACACCATGCCAGTCCCCTACCACCACTACTATAATACATAGCTGCCACATTGTAGGCTGTACTTTATTTTTTTTATTACTTGATATCATCCTGAATATGTGCCAGTGTCAAAGGGCAAATGCATTCTGAATGCTAACATATTTTTCAAGCCATATAGTGCTGTAGGACTCACAACTTTGACTTTCAGACAATTATTTATAACCTTCAGCCCTCAGAAGAAGTAATATTACAGTGAAAATGTAGTACCTATAGGAAAAATAGGAGAAAAGTGTGTTAAAATAGGCGGAAAATGTGTTAACATAGGCGGAAAATTTGTTAAAATAGGCAAAAAGGAGGACATTTTTGCATAGGCAGAAAGGCAAAATTTTTCATGGGAAAAGTGAAAAATCGGCACGTTTTCGCAAGATTTTTTGCGGGAAATTTTTCACACTTTTTGTCCACCCTAAGATTTGGGGGCTTTTCTTTTTTTTTAACCCTTTGGGTGCCAGAGTGATATGGAATGCATTGCAATGCAATGCATTCCGTACCACTCTGGCACTCAAAGGGTTAATTATTATTTTTTTTTTTTTTTACATCAAAGCGAGTCAATGTTTATCACATACCCACAACACAGGGGGTGGGGGCTGAAAACACATTTCTGTTGGAAACTGCCTGGCATTGTAAGGGTTAAAGGGGACTTGTGTTTGTGGGATTGGTGGTTGGGTTCTGATGATTGCTGCCTTGCCTTTGTAGGCTGAATAGGCCTTTTTCCCTGACTTATTATCCCTGAGCTGCTGAGTATGCAAAGGTCAAACCAGACAGATAAAGGTGCCCTGCAAAGACCGTTCTACTACTAGTACGTAATATCATAATGGCTGTTTGTAATGCAGTGTTGTGCCGTTTTTTTATGTATGAGAAATAGGGAATTTCAGCATACACAACGGTCAGAATGTAATAGCAGAATTAGGAAAAATTCTTGAAAATGTAAATCTCGGCCATAATCGATCATCTGTTACCATCTACATGAACAGAAAAATATACAGTTTTCTTTCAACCAAAAGGTGATATGGTGTTTAACTTATGGACAATACAGAAAAGAAAACAAAAGGAGGCGCACAATAGTGTAATCCTTTAGATAACAGCAAGATGCGACAATCAAAATTATACCCATAAGATAGTATTGTCAGACAGGTGTTATCAGCAAGTCTGACTTTCAAGCTTACGGAGAGTACAATCCTGTCTCCATGCACATGTATCTTCTCTTTTAAGACTTGCCGCTTGAATTCCTCTTCCTCCACTTCCAAGATTCAGCTCCCAGCAATCAAGCAAAAAGATAACAGTGGCACAGCAAAATACTTATAAATAGCTTAATGTATCCACTTCGATATAAAAACTGTATAAAAATGCTTCCTCTTACGCGTTTCACGGCTGTACTCCGCTTTGTCAAAGAACACAAAGCCCAAATAACATAAAATACTTTTTCCTTTATGTCTCTGTTAAATTTACATTTCATTTCACTCTATTGACTCCTAACAAACTGCCAGATACCTGTTCTGTACCCATCACAGTGATCACACACAGGGCCGGTGCAAGGATTTTTGTATACACAGGCGAAGGTGCATTTTGATGCCCCCCCCACACACACAACCCCTCCCCCCTGACCTTGCCACAATCCCCTGACCCCGCCAACATATTCACCTCCAGACTCTCCCCACCTCCACATTGCCCCTTCCACAATGCTTCCTTCACCTCCACATTGCCCCTTCCACAATGCTCCCTTCATCTCCACAATGCTCCCTTCATCTCCACAATGCCCCTTCATCTCCACATTGCCCATTCATCTCCACATTGCCCCTTCATCCCCCTTCCACAATGCCCCCTTATCTCCACAATGCCCCCTTCATCTCCACAATGCTCCTTCATCTCCACATTGACCCTTCCATAATGCCCCGTCATCTCCACATTGCCCCTTCCACAATGCTCCCTTCATCTCCACAATGCCCCCTTCCACAATGCCCCCTTCATCTCCACAATGCCCCTTCATCTCCACACTGACCCTTCCATAATGCCCCTTCATCTCCACATTGACCCTTCCACAATGCTCCCTTCATCTCCACATTGCCCCTTCCACATTGCCCCTTCCACAATGCCCCCTTCATCTCCACAATGCCTCCTTCATCTCCACATTGACCCTTTCATAATGCCCCCTCATCTCCACAATGCCCCCTTCATCTCCACAATGCCTCCTTCATCTCCACATTGACCCTTTCATAATGCCCCCTCATCTCCACATTGCCCCTTCATCCACCTTCCACAATGCCCCCTTATCTCCACAATGCCACTTCAGCTCTACATTGACCCTTCCGCAATGCTCCCTTCATCTCCACAATGCCCCCTTATCTCCACAATGCCCTTTCATCCCCTACCTTGAGTCCCTGGTGGTCTAGCGGTGTGCCATAACTTAGAGCTCTGTGCCTCCTTTGGCAAAGAGCTGAAGCTCCCGCGCGCTGAGCTCAGTAATACAGAGCGCTGGGAGATGTCATCTCCCAGCGCTCTGTATTACTACAGAACCTGGGTCACATAGACGCCGTTAGGGAGCACTTGGTAGTGTAAATCAGCGCTCCCTCGCGGCAGATCTATATATATATTTAAAAAAAAAAAAAAAAAACAGCTTCCCTCTTTTCGGCACCCCTCCGTTGCGGTGCCCTAAGGCAGCTGCCTGTCCTGCCTTAATGGTAGTGCCGGCCCTGATCACACTGGAATCACCATGGGTGGGAGAAGCCAGGTTAAGCTTGTGAAGGGAGACACAGAGAATTAGGACTGATAAAGGTGAAGGGAGTTTAAAATAAAGAATGTGGGCCTTATGTACAAATGAAAAGAGAAGGAATTCTGTCACAATCCAATAGCACCATGGGGGGGGTGAAAAGTCCTGTTGATTTAAATTGGGGCATTGTTTCCAAATGAGTTAGAGACCACTCTAGCATTCAAGGTCTTAAAAGCCCCATTTAAAGGGATAGTAATGTTTCATAACAAAAGCAGCTCCAATTAATTTTTATAGTATTTGTGCCGTGGAGAGTGTTATTTCTGTACTGTTAGATTTGTAGTTCAAGAGTAATTAAATGATAAAGTATTCCCCTCCCACCCCTTTTACTGATGTAACACTGCTCACCTCAGAGCAGCAGGGTGGTGTCCAAGTGGATCGCAGAGAGGGGCAATCTTCAATTAACATAAGGGAAAAACCTGTCAAGGTGGGGTGGGGTTTTCATTATTCTCACAGTAAGAAGATTGTCCCTTGCTGATAGCTGTCTGGTCCCAGGACCAGATTCCACATCTGAGGGGAGGTGGCTTACACTCGGTAAAAGGGGCGGAAGGGGGATACTTTATCATTCAATTACTCTTGAACTACAACTCTGACATTATTGACATAACACTCTCTATGACTCAAATACTATGAAGATTAATTTGAGCTGTAGTTTTTGTGAAACACTAATATCCCTTTAAATCAATGGAAATTTGGGGAATGTTTATTTGTCCCCTGTGGTTGAGTTGGTTTCTCTAGGATTGCTCCTCTGTTCTTTCGTGCATAATGCTGTCTGCGCACCAGTGATCTTGTACCATGTCTTGGATCTTGGGTGCCCAGATTAAAGACTCAACAATGCAGTTACAGGCTGCTAGATGCCTTTACAAGATTATGGGGGAAATGCACTACAGTGTGATAGGAAGGTGATAAAGTAGAGATGACTTCTCCAGTGAGATCATATCTCCAGTTCCTATGTTATTCTATGGAGCCTTTGCACTAAGATTTTTCCAAGTTTGGACATGTTAGTGCATAGGAACTGGAGACCTAATCTCACTGGAGAAGTCATCTCCTCTTTATCACGCTTATTGCATAACTCCTTATGTTTGAGAGTGTAATTGTGTAATTTTAATTTTGTTTTAATGTACATATTTGTGCGTTTGCTTTCTCTCTTCTATCCCTTTTGCTTTTCTCTTTAGAATTAGAGCACTAAGAGGTTGTGAACTGTGTCTGCCTACAGACTTCACTGTGTCCGGACAGCCCTTTGTACAACTGTGAACCTTTTACAGCCATTTAGTCTATATTTATGGGAGTATTTTATTTTCCTGCAGGTTTCCATGATCTTGAGGTACCAAAAGATGATATCGAAAAACCAAATCTCCCTCATCATATCCTTATTTCTTCAAATCTTGAGTTCTGTGGAATCACAGGTCAATCCAGGTGAGTGTGCTCTCTCTCTTAGAATAATATTGGTCTGGATCCTGCTCCGGGATAACAGCCCATCCAAGCAAAGTCAGTAAAAAGCCTTTTCCTGTGCCAAGACAAAATCTTCCTGGCTACCTCTAGTCAGTACCTATTAATCAGGTTTTGAAAGGAAGGACAACACATCCATCCACTTTACCAATACCTAGAGGGCCTGCATCAGCCCAGCAAAGCATGCTAGACACCATGGCTATATTCACTGGGGAGAAATGAACTCCTGCATTTTTTTCTTGTGTACTGGCATGTTATTTAAATGGATGCTGTTGCCAAAAAACAGCGTTCAAGATTCTGAAAGCACTTTCAAAATCACTTGTATGCTGTATCAGCCAATTTTATTTAGAAAATTAGTTCCTGAGTTATTTAGATATATAAATTATGATAATAAAGGCATGCCTTGCCGTTACTTGCTGTCTTAGCCTTGCATTACCTACCCCACTCACTGACACTTATTCCTTTCAGTGCTAGGTTAGGTGAACCCGCAACAAGTTACATGTCAGTGAGTAGGGGATGTAATTTAGGAATAAGACAGGAAGTACAATAACATGAAAATCCTAGCACCAAAAGAATACAGATATAACTACTTCCAAATAAAAAAAAAATCTAAATTTATTAAAATATATCAATAATCAAATAAAACATAAAATAATAAAAAAATATGAATCACCTTTCCAAATGTATGTATCAATATACCTAGTCCTGTCGGTGGCTCACACCTAGGCACCTCCTCAATGAGATCCCACCTGAAGCACAACCATAGGTCTGACTGGGAGACAAATCATGAACATGTCACAGGGGCCACAACTAGTAGCAGCAGAAGCACTCCAAAGAGTTGCCAGGGCTCTGAGGTAGATAAGAGTAGTAGTGATGTTATTGATGTGTGAGACAGTGTGCCACTGCCAGCAGTTAGTTCATTCCAAATAACACCAATGGCTCCTGTTGCAGAGAAGTAGGATGACTTCGGGGTGGCTCTTGGAGATGAAAAGTGTTATAGAGTGCCTACACATGCTGTAACCACCCCCATCACCTCTTCCAGTGGTGGTGTTAAAGCAGTAAGGTTACACAGTTCTTCTACTATGTACTGCCCTCCTGCACTTAGTAAGTTCTTAGAAAGAAGTCAAAACCTGCACAACCATAGTGCAAAACTACGCCTGTGTTGGCAGTTGATTTGCTGCCCTTTTCTTTTGTTGAAAACAGAGACTTTAAAGAAATTATGTCATGTGTTCCACCCTGCTTGAATATCCCAAGCCACAGTTATTTTTCAAGGATGGTTGTGCCAGTGTTATAAAAGCAGGAGGTTAGTGTTGTGGACAAAGGACAAAGTCTGTTAACAACCTTTTCAACGCATATAGGACACATTCACAATCCGACAATCTAGCCTTCTCCATTGACCACCATTACTAGAGTTTGCTCTGGTGAAGCCTTTGTACTTCTTTAGGAAACCCTGGGGTTTCACATAAAACAACTTGAGAACCACTCCCCTAAGCTGTTTCCTAAGGCACAGCAAAGTTCTACTGCACCCTGGCTGACAACCACTCCCCTACACGGCAGCTTTCAGACCTTTCAGGGCAAGGTGTTATAAATACAGGGCTACTCCCTAAGAAGAATGTAGGAATAGAATTCAGTGCAAAAATAACTGCAAATAGCTGTTCTGTACTTCAAAAAGTCCAGCCTCCTCTTAATGCCTAAGGGTCCTATTCAATAAGCTAAATAGCAGCAATTCTGGATCAAACCAACGGCACCACAGAAGATAAATAAAAATGTCCAATGTTCTCAATTGGGCTTTAACCTCTTAAATGCTAAAGATGTCTCCATAGAATTCAAGAGGATAAAAGCCCTATTTAAGCCAATGGTAGTTTTAGTAAATTTTTATTTGTGCCCTGAAATACAGTTAGTTTGTTCCAAAATGTAATTATTTAGCTTACTGAGTAGGGCCTTATGTATAAAGCTTTTTTTTTTGTGGTTTATTAGTGCCACATGCTCCAAGGACAGGCAGTAGGGGGTATGTATTCATGTGTGTATCACAGAGTGGCATTCAGGTGCAGAGGAAATCAGTACACCATTGTTCCCTCTCCTTATGTCAGTTGTAGGGCTGGTGTAAATGTTTTGGTGGTAGTAGTTGTATAACAAGATATACTAAGGGCTATATTCAATAATCCAGGAGCAATCCTGGAGACAACCACATGCACCATAGGGGAATAAAATAACTTACCATTGATTTAAATTGGTCTTTAAACCTAAATTCAGTCCTGAAGGTGCCCAAGTCCTCAGTCAGTGCCCAAGTCTAGTCTTCAGCAGGCCATCCTGTCTGAGAACATGTGGATCAGTGAAAATGAATGAGACACTGATGGGCTCATCTGAGCTTAATCTGGGATCATTAAAGGAACAAGTAATACCAAGAAAGTAACTGGGGATAAATGTGTTTTCTGAGGCCTAAAATCTAGTTTTACATATACTTAGAGGGAGCAGCCATTCCTGCCTTTTCCAGGGCTCCATGGCTCACACTGATTGCCCAAGGTTATCTGTATTTGAGTTAACAGCCTTTCTGATTAATAATCAGTCAGTTAACTGAATATAGCTTTTATCTTTCAATGCAAAAATCACAAACATAAATACCCTTAAGCTGTACAATTTACTCAAGTACTAAAATAAAGTTTATAATAATATTTTAGGGATGTAACATAGGAATAATTTTACACATGCTATCACTAAGTAAGTGTTATTTAAAATGATATCAATCTACATGGACTTAATGTTTTGGTGTAAGTGTTCCTTTAAACACTGAAAACCTGTTTGCCTCTGTTGCTATCTTGGGACTTATTTAGCAAGCTGAAGAGGTTCCTTTCTGGAACAAACCAACTGCTCCAAAGGACTGAAATTATTCTGTAAATTTCCATTGATTTAAACTGGGCTTTTACCTGCTTCTTTGCTAGAGAGGTATCCATTGCATTTATTCACAGCTTACTGAAATCCTCTCTCTCATTCAAGGGATTAAAAGCCCCTTTTAAATAAATGGGAATTTTCCTACGCCCCCTCCCCCTCATGGTACAGATAATTTACTTCAGAATTGCACATTTTTAGCTTTAAGAATAAAATCTCACATTTATAAAAGCAAACTGCAGTTATTCTGGAGTAGACCAACTGCACCATTGGGGACAAATAAAATAGGAATGTTACCCCCTTGAATGATAGAAAAGTCTATGATGCATTGAGAAACAATGCATAGGAGACCATTGTAGCACTGAGAGGGTTAGAGAGGAACTTTCAGATCTTACTCATTAAACACATGGCGACTAGCTTGGAAATCAATGTCTTACCTTTAATAAATTGCTAATGTATGTGAAGTCAGGCGCTATTTATAAATGTGAAGCAGTGCACTCTGGCACTCAAAGGGTTATGTGCTTGGGAATTTGAGAATTTGTAGTCACCTATGGTGCACTTGCTTTATTCCAGAATAACCCAATTAGCTTTTATATAAATAAGGACTAATAACACCAAATAATGAAACTGGCTCATATAATTGAAGTAGCATGTACTTTCAGCTAGCACCTGTAAAATAATAATAATAAAACCTAGCATTTATATAGAGCCTTTCTCCCTGTGGGACTCAAAGCACTTTCAGCACTCGCTCTCGGAATTAACCAAATCAGCAGCTGAAATAATAGATGTTATTATTAATCAATCATTGGCACTTATTTATCAACCTCAGAAGGATGAAGGGCTGAGTTGACCGTGCCAGGAATCGAACCTGCAACCTTGAGGCTTGAGCAAGTTCTGTAATCAGGGAGTTTACCACTGAGTTATTTTACCATTACAGTTATATTATATTAGATCCCTAGTTGCATTTTTAATGCATGTATAGAACAACCTGTATAAGATACAATTGGGACAGCTGTTTACACAGACTTATTCCTTTGAGTGCCAAAGGAGTATGCAACATACTGCAAAGCAATGTGTTGCGTACCCATCTAGCACTCAAAGGTTTAAGGCTGTTAATGTTTTGAGATTAGTATCCACCACTCCTATATTCAGAAGACTGGTTTCTTATCTCAGGCTCATTAACCCCTTAAGGACCAGAGGTCCCGGGGTGTGTGGTCCTTTAAGGACCAGATTGAAAACTTTGATGTGACTGATAGGGCTGCAACAACTAATCGATGAAATCGATAAAAATCGATAACGAGAATCGTTGCCAACGATTCTCATTATCGATTTGTTGTGCAGCAATTAGTTGTGCCGCCCAGCAGCCCCACAGCCGCCGGATACTGCTGTCTTACTTTCCGCACTGATGACATCTGGGGCGCAACACGCCAAATGCGGAGACGCCGCATGGAGCGTGCAGGTAATTTCTTCTCTGTTCTGAGGCAAGTTTAAAACTGGCCCCAGACTGAGGAAGAAAACCCCTGCACTCTCAACGCGGCGTCTCCGCATTTGGCGTGTTGCTCCCCGGATGTCATCAGTGCGGAAAAGTATGAAAAAGTGGTATGGGGGAGAGAGAGAGAGACGTACACGGGGGGGAAAGCGGCACAAAGGGGAGAGAGAAAGAGAAGTACATGGGGGTGAAAGAGGCACAAGGGGAGAGAGAGAGAGAAGTACATGGGGGTGAAAGAGGCACAAGGGAGAGAGAGAGAGAAGTACATGGGGGTGAAAGAGGCACAAGGGAGAGAGAGAGAGAAGTACATGGGGGTGAAAGAGGCACAAGGGAGAGAGAGAAAAGTACATGGGGGTGTAAGAGGCACAAGGAAGAGAGAGAGAAGTACATGGGGGTGAAAGAGGCACAAGGGGGAGAGAGAGAGAAGTACATGGGGGTGAAAGAGGCACAAGGGAGAGAGAAGTACATGGGGGTGAAAGAGGCACAAGGAAGAGAGAGAGAAGTACATGGGGGTGAAAGAGGCACAAGGGAGAGAGAAGTACATGGGGGTGAAAGAGGCACAAGGAAGAGAGAGAGAAGTACATGGGGGTGAAAGAGGCACAAGGAAGAGAGAGAGAAGTACATGGGGGTGAAAGAGGCACAAGGGGGAGAGAGAGAAGTACATGGGGGTGAAAGAGGCACAAGGGGGAAAGAAGTACATGGGGGTGAAAGAGGCACAAGGAAGAGAGAGAGAAGTACATGGGGTGAAAGAGGCACAAGGGGGAGAGAGAGAAGTACATGGGGGTGAAAGAGGCACAAGGAAGAGAGAGAGAAGTACATGGGGGTGAAAGAGGCACAAGGGGGGAGAGAGAGAAGTACAAGGGGGGAGAGAGAGAAGTACAAGGGGGGAGAAATAGAGGCACAAGGGGGAGAGAGCGAAGTACAAGGGGGGAGAAATAGAGGCACAAGGGGGAGAGAGCGAAGTACAAGGGGGAGAAATAGAGGTGCAAGGGGGAGAAAGAGGTGCATAGACCCCATAGTAAAATAATAACAATGACACATGTTAATGTGTAAAGTTTTTTATTCTGCTGTTTGTTTGTAACACTGTTTGTTCATTAAATCAGTTTAAATAATGAAAAATTAGCATATTGTTTTTTTTATCCGATTAATCAATTAATCGAAAAAATAATCGGCCAACTAATCGATTATCAAAATAATCGTTAGTTGCAGCCCTAGTGACTGATCACGTGTGCCATCATGCCAAACTGGATACTGAAAGAGATTGCTCCGGTCTTGGATCAATCAATTTCAGTCCCCACTATTACTCACAGCTCTGTGAGTAAAAAGTACGTGATGTGCCAGGACTATCACTGGTCCTTAACCCCTTCACGCCCTGTGACGTACCTGGACCGTCACGCTGGTCCAGCACTTAAGGACCAGTGACGGTCCTGGTACGTCACGTACTTTTACTCACCGCGCTCCTGCAGGAGCGCAGTGAGTAATACCGTAGACTGAAGTTGATCGCTCCAAGACCGGAGCGATCTCTTTCAGTCCTCCTTTCGATGTGCCACCCCACGTGATCAGTCACGTGGGACGGCACGTCGAACTCGTCGACACCGCGGGATCGTCGGACCTTAAGGGGTTAAGTGCCGGACAGACGTGACGGTCCTGGCACATCAGTGGATGGGAATGGGTTAACAGACAATAAAAACACTGTCGCTTCTAAGACACCAATCAAGGTTTTTATTGTAATAGGCATACCTGGGAGCTTTCAAAAGAGGTGACCCAGAGATCCTTAAAAAAATTAACCCTTAGCACTCCCCATAACAGATTATAATCAATATGTCCCTGCTTTCTCTAACCCAGAGGTGTTTCAATCATTCCTCAATTACCCTTTAAGATTATATAACTTAGAGGTATCACTGCATGGTACACACAGGAGACAAGCAGGACCTCTCCCTTTGTTTTATGGAATACATTGCACCAATTTAGAGACTAAAGAAGTAGTTAATTGGGAGACGGTATGGTAGGTAACACAGAACTCTCTCACCCTGATAATTCCCAGGTATGGTAAGAGGAGTCCTGCAAGAGGCAGGAATGGGATCCCCCAGAGAGCATATGTAAAACTAGATTTCAGGCCTCAGAAACCAAAGAGATCATTTTGACTGAGGCTAGCATGAGTACGAGGGGGGGAGATGCACTAACGTGTGATTGGATGATGTCTACAATAAGATCACTTCTCCAGTTGCTATGTTATTCTATGGAACATATGCACTAAGCTTTCTCCAACTTTGGAGTTCTTAGTGCATAGTGTGTGTGTGTGCGTGCGTGCGTGCATGCGTGCGTGTGTGTGTGTGTGCCCCATAACTATTATGAGGACAGACAGATGGTAAGGGAACCCAAAAGCTGCACTCAAAGAAACCCCATATAAACGAGGCACACTGAATGTAGCAAACAATGAAAATAAGCTTTATTCATACAAGAAGTGGTTCAATATCATTTAAAATCAATTAAAAACAAGGAGCCCAGAGGACCCAGAGTATAAATTCACCGCAATACAGTCTCCAGAGTATATAGGTAAATCTATTTCACTATAATAAAGTCTGTAGATAAAGCATGAAACAGATGTACACTTGATATAAGGATGGAAATAACATGATAATACTTAGACCAAATCTAAATCCAATTTCTCCTCTAAAGATCTCCAAGTTGTTAAAGACTGACATAAAAATGTTCCCATTTTAGAAAAATCAGCCTTTCTAAAGTCTAGAACCTTTGTTTTTGTGTGGTGCAACTCTGTCTTTATATTAAACCACACAGATTGATGATCACTGGAGCCCAAACACTCTGCTACAGCAACATCTGATACCAAGTCTGCATTAGTAAATAATACATCTAGTGTGGCTTCCTTCCTAGTCAGCTCTTCTACTAATTGATTAAGAGCTAATCCTTGTAATGAATTTAGAATATCTCTACTCCTGGCTGAACCTGCTGCTTGGTTTTTCCAGTCCACATCAGGAAGATTAAAGTCCCCCATAATAATAACCTCAACTTTTACAGTAATCTTAGTTATTTCCTTGACTAGCAGTTTACCTAACTCCTCTGTTTTTCCTGGGGGTCTATAGATCACACCTATACGAGTGACCATCGTATTCCCATATTCTAAAGTTATCCAAATAGTCTCTGTGCTCTCCTCCATACCCTGTATAAGATTAACCTTTAAGCTGTTTTTGACATAAATGGCAACCCCTCCTCCTTTTCTGCCTTTCCTGTCTTTTCTAAATAGAGAATACCCTGGTATTTCTACATCCCAGTCATTTTTTTCATTGTACCAGGTCTCGGTAATTCCCACTAAGTCCACATCTTCACTAGTTATTATTGCAATGAGTTCAGAGATCTTATTCCCTAAACTGCAGGCATTTGTAAACATGGCTCAAAGTCTACTGGTTTTTGACATATGTGCCACAGACATACCTTGATCAAATTCATCCATAGCCATGAATTAAAATCTCTTATTCGCTGAATCCTACTATCATCTTCCTTATACGCTGGCAGAACCTCTGAAACAGAGTGGAAGCAACTTGCTACAGATCCTTACATAGCTTCTTAAAAACATTTTTTACCACACTCACCTCATTACAAGCCAGATCATTTGTCCTTAAATGGACTGTGACATCCAACTCTCCATTTTGTCTTGCTTCCTTAACAATTTTTAAAATTTGTCTTATATCTCTGTGAGCTATAGCACCAGGAAAACATATGACTTGTTTGCAACCACCATGACATTCCTCCAGAGTCATGCCTCTTAATATAGAATCCCCCAATAATAGTTGCTTCATCTCAAAGTAGTTTTCACTTCTTACCTTTGTCAGTTTGTCAGTGGTTGCAATCTGATTTACCTGTGGATTACAGAAGTCTCTGCTTCTAGAGTTGTTTCAATATTAAGGCAGTGTTCTGAATGTGCAGCAATACAATTCTGAAGAGGCACAGACTGTGGGACATGTTTCTTGTCCACAACTTTTACCCTTCCAGAACCAACTGTAGTCCATCTGCCATTTCTTGGAAGTCTCTGAGGCAGTGGCACTTGTTTCTTTTGCATCTGTGTGGAGATCACAGACATCTTGTACATTTCAGCCTTCAAATTATCAATCTCCTGCTGTAAAACAGAAAATTGCTGACAACTTCTGAACCTCCAAAAGGTATCCTGGGGAAGAAAAGCAAACCATCCATTGTACTGCAACATGCCTGACATGTTCACAGCACTAATATAATCAGGGGACAAAGAGTAAAATACCTTTAGATTTTGCAGTTGTTTTCTATCTTTAATCACCCCAGATCACCTCCAGATTATCTCCAGAATATCTTCTTGTACACTTACAATTGCTGCACTTGCATTTTCTGTGCTGCCCAACACCTCCTAGAGCAGGCTGGGAATGACAGTACAGGTGCACATACATCACTATGGAAAGGTGTCTGCGCTGTTTCCTGGCTGTCAGTTCGGGAGCAGTATAGAATTCTCAGTAACGAGGTAATAATTCTGGTGACTACCACTATTGAGCAGCTAGTCGCCAGATGGGTAATTATTTGGGGCAAAGTTTAAAAGGGGTGGTAGTTCTTCTTTAAATATCCATTTTTTAAATCAAACTACAATTTGCTGTCTGTCTGGTCATCTTGTGGCATTGCTGCTATTCTATGGACAGCAATAGTTAGGGACCAAAAGCTGTCCATAGTAAAATATTTGAGGTTTTAAGTTTTGAGCAGCAATATGTTTTGAATAAAGAATGTCTCAGAGAAGTCCGCTTATATTACCCAGCACAAAAACCCTACAGTATATGCTTTTTCACAGTAAAAAAATAATTTGCCTTTAAAAGCTTGATCACCTTCTGCATTATACAGTTTGCAATCCAGGTATATTTTGCTGATTTTTCGTACTCCTTTAGAAGAGGCCCCAGTGCAAAAATAAGGAGAGCAAGAAATTTGGAACTAGGAAAGCAAACTGAGTCCAACAAAAATAGTATGCTTCAAACTTGTGGAAAAACTAAATATAGGAGTGAGAATTGGGGGAAAGAGACTCCTTTCTTCTGTACAATTCGTGGCTTTATTTATTTATTTACAATTTCTTTTTAAGCCGGAACAGCTTTTTCAATGTTAATGTTTCAACGTGCATGGAATTGTGTGTAATAAGTAAAACCAACCCTTGTTGTAGAGAATGTAGATCTGGATTAGTTATAACTATGGACACAAATCATGATGTATGACATAGCACACTGCCACCAACAAGGAAGTTATGAGTTTTAAGCTCTTTATTGCTGCCTTTTAGGATGAAACGATCAGCTAGATTACATTAAAACCTAATGGCTTACCAGCTTTGAAAAGAGCTGCTACATTCAACTCACTGTCATTCCCATTAAGGTCATTTTGGGAAGCATAACAAGAAAAAATAATAAAAGATTCAAATACCAATGGAAAAGAACAGTCTAGAGCAGAGTTGTCCACGTTCAGTCCTCAAGGGCCACCAAGAGACCAGGATTTAAGGATTTCCCTGATTACGCACAAGTTAGTTAAGTATGGGATCTTTTGACTGACTTACCTGTGCTTAAAGGGATAGTAATGTTAGCAAAAAAGTAGATCGCCAAGTCTTCTTTATAGTAAATGTAACACATTGATCTATGTTTAGCTACTTACATTTGTGTAATTCAAACGATATTAATTGTAGAAAGATCCCCCTCCCTCCCCTTCTGGCCATGTCACACTGAATTTGCAGTCTGGTCTAGACAGATGCAGTGAGGGACAAACTTCAGAAAGTAAAGGAAAATCCTGCCCTTCTTCGTCAAGGGGGGCAGGGTTTTTCTTATACTTACTGAAGTTTGTCCCATGCTGCATCTGGTTCAGTGAGAGGCAGCCAGAAGGGGCAGGTGGCAGATCTTTCTACACTTAATTTTTTGAATTTTGAACCTCACAAAAGTAACTAGGTAAACATAGTGAGATGTGTTACATTTACTATAAAGAAGACTCTGTGATATACTTTATTACAAACATTACTATTCCCTTTAACCCTTTGAGTGCCAGAGGGGTAAGCAATTCATTGCAGAGCAACTCTGTTCTATATTGTTCCTTTCCTTAGGTGTTTGAGTCTTTTATTATTTTTACTTGTTATCCTTCCCAAAATAACCTTAAAGGGATAGTAATGTTTCATAAAAAAGCAGCTCTAATTAATCATCATAGTATTATAGTATTTGGACTTTGGAGAGTATTATTTCAGTTCTGTCAGAGTTATAGTTCAAGAGTAATTCAGTGACAAAGTATCCCCCTCCCGCCCCTTTTACTGATGTAACACTGTTCAGCCAGAGCAGAAGGGAGGTGCCCAGGAAGATAGGGGCAATCTTCAATTAAGATAAGGGAAAAATCTGAAAAACTTGTCAAGGGGGGCAGGATTTTCATTGTTTCCATAGAAAGAAGATTGTCCCCTGCTGTTATCTGTCTGGTCTTACAACCAGATTCACATCTGAGAAGAGATGGCTTACACTAGGTAAAAGGGGCAGGAGGGGAAACTTTGCTTGTGAATATCTCTCAAACCATAGAGGTTTGAGAGATAATACTTATATTGTTCTTCATGTTTTTTAATGCCTACAAAATAAAATAAAGATAAAATGAAGTATTACTATCCCTTGGCTAGTCACAAAAAGAGCCAAGTTTTATTCAGTTGTTAGAGGCCTAAGCCCTGAGGAACAATTGACATATATGACTTAGACTTGTTAGGCACAAGTCCTGAGGAAACATTGATTTGTGGGACTTTGACTTGTTAGAGGCCCAAGCCCTGAGTAAACATTGATTTGTAGGACTTAAATTTGTTAGGCACAAGCCCTGAGGAAACGGTGATATGTAGGACTTACACTTGTTGTTAGAGGACCAAGCCCGGAGGAAACAATGATTTGTTGGACTTACACCTTTTAGGCATAAGCCCTGAGGAAACACTGATTTGTAGGACTTTGACTTGTTAGAGGCCCAAGCCCTGAGTAAACACTGATTTGTAGGACATAGACTTGTTAGGCACAAGCCCTCAGGAAACGGTGACATGTAGGACAAGTGCTAAGGAAACAATAATTTATTGGACTTAGGCTTGTTGGAAACAAGCCCCCCTAAATTGTTTTTTATATGCCTCTGGTTTATAAAGAACAAGCCCTGAGACCAAAAAAAGGCCTTAATTCCTAGTGCCAGGTCATATTATGGTGACCAGTGGCCACTGGCAAATGCCACGGTGATATTGCAGCATTTGTGACTACTGTTCTTGCCCCCACCACTTCAGGTATACACTGTGTGCACAATTATTTTTGAGGATTAATTTTATTACTGAACAACCACAATACTCTCCGTCAATCCAAAATGTTAAGAAACATTAAATCTGAATATTTAAGAAAGTAAAAGTGAGGTTTTGGCTTTCTTAGGAGAATATCTATGTGTGGACAATGATTGGCCAACTAATAGTGTGCAGAATTATTATGCAACTAAATGAAAAATGATAATTTTCCCATCTTCTGTGTTTATTTTCACCTATTAAAGTGAGAATCTTAAACAAACAACTCAAAATTTACAAATAAACATTTGTGACATTTCCAAAAAAAAATATGTGACCAATGTAGCCACCCTTCTTTTCAATAACAGTCATAATCCTTCCATTCATGGAGTCTGTCAGTTTCCTTATCTTTTTGTGCATCAGCAACCACAGCCTCCCAGACACTGTTCAGAGAGGTATACTGTTTTCCTTCAGCGTAAATCTGCCGTTTAAGAGAGGCCCACAAGTTTTCAATAGTGTTTAGGTCAGGTGAGGAAGGGGGCCATGTAATTATTTTATCATCTTTAAGGCCTTGACTGGCTAGCCACTCAGTGGAGTACTTTGATGCATGCGATTGAGCATTGTCCTGCATAAAAATCATGATCTTCTTGAAAGATGCAGACTTTTTCCTGTACGACTGCTTGAAGAAAGTGTCTTCTAGAAACTGGCAGGAGGTTTGAGAGTTGAGTTTGAGTCCATCTTCAACCCGAAAAGGTCCAACTAGCTCATCTTTGATAATACCAGCCCATACCAGTACCCCTCCTCCACCTTGCTGGTGTATGAGTTGAAGTGGAGCTCTGTGCCTGTTACTGATCCAGCCACGGGCTCATCCATCTGGACTCTCAAGAGTCATTATCATCTCATCAGTCCATAAAACCTTTGCAAAATCTGTCTTCAGATATTTCTTGGCCCAGTCTTGACGTTTCAACTTATGTGTCTTGTTCAGTGGTGGTCAGGTTTCAGCCTTCCTTACCTTGGCCATGTCTCTGAACACTGAACACCTAGTACTTCTGGACACTCCAGGTAGGTTGCAGTTCTGGAATATGACAGCACTGGAAGATAATCTGTTCCTGGTAGCTTCATGTTTGATTCTTCTCAAATCTCTGGCAGTTAATTTGCGTCTTTTTTTCTCAACGCATTTCTTGCGACCCTGTTGACTATTTGCAACAAAACGTTCGATGGTTCTGTGATCTCGCACCAATATCTTAGCAATTTCAAGAGTGCTGCATCCCTCTGAAAGACATTTTACAATTGATGACTTTTCAGAGTCAGTTATATCTCTGCTAATTTTGCCTGAGGAAATGAAGCTGCCTAATAATTATGCACACCTTGACATAGGGTGTTCATGTCCTTATGCACACCCTCTCATTATTACAAATACACATCACCTGATATGCTTAAATCCAATAAGCATTCAAGTGTATACAACTTGGAGTTGGAAAATATGCATACAAATGATGATATGGTCAAAATACTCACTTGCCTAATAATTGTGCACACAGTGTATGTGGAGAAAAGAACATGGTCAATAATGCTTCTCCTTCTGTATTTCCTCCACAATCATGGGTATGTTGCTGGAATATGGAATATACATTTTTCACTTGAGAGCAGATAGGAACTGTGGCTTTCATTAGCAACTAAAATATGCACAGTATGTCTAGGATATAAAGAAAGGACTAGGAACAATGGACACATCTGCACTTACATCAAACAAGTGGCACAACTGAAAGCAAACACCTTGATGCTTAGGTGATCAATGTCAAATCAATAATCTCCCCTAGATACCAAGTACTGCTGCTGTCACTATGCCCAGTATGTGTGTCATGGTTTGTTTTGACTCACAGACACAGAGTTAAGATAAAAACACAGCTTTATTGAAAAGTTAATAAGAACCCTCACAGGTCCTGAACACACACATATGTTACAGACACTCGACAGGTTCAAGTAGCATAGCATACAATGATACAATGTATATGCTCTACCAGCCTTACCAAAATACCGGGTAAGGCAGCCTAGAGGATGGCACAACGGGATCTAGGAGGCTCTACCGGCCTTACCAATATATTGGGCAAGGCAGCCTAGAGGATAGCACAATAGGACTGAGGAGGCTCTACTGGCCTTGCCAATATACCGGGCAAGGCAGCCTAGAGGATAGCACAAAGAACTAAGGAGGCTCTACCGGCCTTACCAATATACCAGGTAGGGCAGCCTATGGCAGAAGTGACATGGAGTAGCGGAGGCCCTACCGGTGCTATAACGGAGGCAGCAAGCAACCGGTGTAAGAATGGAGCAAACCAGTACCACTTACTGGACAAACACAGAGGCCCTACCGGTGCTATAATGGAGGCAGCTTCAGCAACCGGTGTTAGAGTGGAGCAAACCAGTACCCCGTACTGGGGAAACACGGAGGCCCTATCGGTGCTAAAACAGAGGCAGCACTAGCAACCGGAGTTAGAGTGGAGCAAACCAGTACCGCATACTGGACAAACACGGAGGCCCTACCGGTGCTATAACAGTGGGAGCACTAGCAACCGGTGTTAGAGTGGAGCAAACCAGTACCGCATACTGGACCAACACGGAGGCCCTACCGGTGCTATAACGGAGGCAGCACTAGCAACCGGTGTAGAGTGCAGCAAACCAGTACCTCGTACTGGACAAACACAGAGGCCCTACCAGTGCTATAACGGAGGCAGCACTAGCAACCGGTGTAGAATGGAGCAAACCAGTACACTGACTTGGAGGCCAGGAGCCTGAAATCAGCAGTGCCACCAAAGGAAGGCACCGGAAGTCAGAATGTCGCCGAGGCGACCAGAGTCAAGTGTAATGCAGCCAAGTCGGGATCCAGGAACAGGAACGACAGCCAGGCTGGGTCAGGATACCGAAGCAGTAATGTCAGCCAAATCGGGTCAGATACGGAAGCAGGAACGTCAGCCAGGCCGGATCGGTACACAGGAACGACTCTGGAGAGTAGACAGGCTATCCGGGTAGGTACACAGGCGCAGGAACAGGACAGAAGTCAGGCAGACCCAAGATGACACAGGAATCCATAGGCAGGCGATCACTGGCATAGAAACACCATGAAAGGGCAGTGCAAGGGTGCAATACTGGGTGGACTAATCACAGGCAACCAATGGAAAGCACCCATTACTAACTGACAAGAGAAGCCAGCAATCACGGGCACCGTGATAATGTGACAACTAGCTGAATTAATAATACTAGTTAATCCTACCTGCCACCTGCTTACCATATTCTGCGGGATTGAATCTCCTTAGATACTGCTTGATTCCATGCCTGTGATTATTCTTCACCACATTGCTATGCATGGTCAGCTCACTACACAATGAGTGGGCATAAACTGTCACATCTTGGCATCTACAGAATCACTACCAGCTGGTGGGGGAGGTAACAGTGACAGAGATGGATCAGCAGAAGACATTGCTACGTCTTCCCTCACCCAGACCCTAGCTCAAGAAGTTGATGGAGAGCCAGGTGTTTAGCTGACTATCAAACTTTCAGGCTCAGACTGGGTTTCTCTATTCTTCTTCATCTTGGACTTCCGCCTTCATTCTTGGTATCCTTTGGGGGTAGACAGGGGGCTACCAATTTTTTTTGTGGGAGTTCGGCTTTAACATGCTTCACATAAATGTCATGGTCTCTGTATTTCAGGTGCGTTGTCACGGCAGTTATGCCAAGGTGTGTTCCCTCCTTTCCTCTTTTCACTGACTTGTCACAAATCTTGCACATTGCCTTCGCTGATGACTTCACTGTGCTTGCCCCAAGAGAAAGATAATCCCATACCCATGATCTCAGGGGGAAAGGTGGAGAATAATGGACTCTTTCTTCTTCTCCACAATTCCCTTCACTGGCTGGGGCAGAGGATGATGATTCTGCTGCCTCAGAATCAACACTAGAACTCAGACCAGGATTATTCTGGCAAGTGGAACCTGTTCTAGTCCCTAATCACAACTGCTGATGGACCCCATTCTCACTGTGGTCGCAATTTTCTGTGACACACTAGCCTGCTCATCATCAGCCTGCTGCTGCTAAGACACATCAATATCTGATGTGGGTCTGAGAGGGTCCCCTACTGTCACACTTGCCATCTTTTCTTGAGGTGAAGAAGACAGACTGGCAGCACTAGCAGCAGGCACATGCAGCAATCTGTGCTGATGCTAATACTGCTATCCAATTCTGCCTTCCTTAGCATCATGACCCAGAGGTACAATGCTCAGTTGACCACTACTCTGGCTGTTCATCATCATCACTTCCCCTTCCACTTCAGTAGCAGGATCAACAACAGTAACACTAGTCACACCTCCAACTGCTTCATCACAATTATCATCACTTTCACCTCACCCCCTCCCTCATCCCAAACACTCTCTAGCTGCTGCATGGTAGTAGTGGGACTGTTTGCTGATGTCAAGTGTGATTTAGGGTTCCCCGCTGTCACACTTGCCATCATGTCCTCCTCCACCTCCTGAGTATCAGAAGGCACACTGGCAGCAATATTAGCAGACACAAGCAGCTGACCTGTGTTGCTCATAATTCTACCCAATTCTGCCTTGCTCACAGATTTCCCATAGATCCCAAGGGATTATGTTGGGGGACTGGGAATCAGGGCTCCCAGACCCTTCCTTGCTAGTGGTGGTCACTTCCACCTTTGAATTACTGGACACATCATGGTCCTTCCAGCTCCTCCTTTTCTTTTTCAGATGGCACTCATACTGATAGCCAACAGTCTGAGCCTCTGCTGCCTTACTTTCACTAAATAAATAGCTTCAACATCACCTAGCACCCTCTCTAGCCCTCTAGCTACTTAGTTTTCTTTTTCACTTCCTGGAAACTTCATGTTTTTGGCATGAAAATGCAAAGTACATGTAAATAAACAGGCGAGAAATTTGTAGTCACTGAAACAAATAGTGAAAACATTTTTGGAGTAGGCAAAAAAGGAGAAAATTTTAAGGGGTTTGTTTAGGGTGGATTTATAAGCAAAAAAGCAGACAACCATGCGCTTTTCGGTGATCTTCTCACGGGAACACAACGGCACCTTTCACCCACCCCTACTAACAACACATCAAATGGGAACCACTGCTATAGACAAACAAATACACTTGCTGTTATGTAGAATCAAATTAATGAATGCATGAAAATGTCAGAATGCTCATTATCATCTGCTAAAATTTGCTGTCCCAATAATGGATATTGATATTTAGGGCCTTCTGTATCATTGCAAAGATGTTCTATCCAGAAGATAAGAAATCCCATTGAAGAGCACTGCATGGCATGTTGAACTGGGGTGCGCTCATGATTTCAGCAAAAAGTGTGAAATGAGTATTGGTCATTGAATCAACCCCATTATTTCTCCCTTACGGTGCAATTGGTTTGTCCAATAATTGAACCAGTTTGCATGGATAAATGAAGTCACATATTCCATTCACTCAGTCCATGCAGCTTCCAATTATTTTTAAATCAATCAGAATAATTTTGTGCTTTTAGGGATTTTTTGAATATTGGTGGGTTGAATTAATATCAACAGTACTGGAGAAGTTGACAGACCACATGTGTGCTGCTGAAATGTTTATTGCTGTGCAAACCTTAACCATTTACTGAGCCTGATATACTAAGAAGAATTGGAACAGTTCTATTGCAGAATCAACAGCACCCTAGGGATAAACATTCTAAAAGTCCCCTTTGATTTAAACAGGGCATTTAACCCTTTAAATTCTAGAGAGGTCACCTATGCACAGCATTTGCAGTTCTGAGTAGTTTTACATTTTCTTGGTTGACATAAACTCTGACATTGCAATTCTTAGAAATGTACTTATTTTGCAAACGTTTCCACTAGCATCTCTAAGGAGCATGGGCACATGCTTAGATGTACTGGGGAGCATATGGAAAGAAATAACTCACAGTGCTAATATGCCATAATATACAGACACACAAACATTACCTGAGTGCACATTGTATAGAGTGCAGCAGGAATAAAGTGGACTCTCCAAAATCCCTAAATTGGGGCCATAAGTAGAACATACTAGGCCTTGGGGCATAATCTGAGCATGCTACCCCCTTACAGATATGGTCTGGGGAAAGTCTGAATAACACTCATTGACACAGACCTTTGCAGTTTATTGATCATCTCTCTGAGGCTCAATGGGTTAATAACCTTACTGGCTGGTAAAGAACTGGCCGCGTTTTAAGGGATTGTAGTTTAGCGCAGAGCCAAAGGGCCACCTTGTATTCTGGGCCCAGTCACCAGCTGCCCTCACTGCTACCCCTGTAGCTACGCCCCTAACCCTTTGAGTGTCAGAAGGATGTGCAAATCATTGCTTTGTGGCACTCATTAGGTTAAATGTCAGCTTGTATACATCAGACATTATTGCCCATCACTCCCACATATGGGGGCGGTGTACTATTACGTTCTAAACCAGGTGCTGGAATCGATTTTTTTTTTGTCCTGTGCCTGCCTAATGCCAGTTTTCAAATTTACTTACACTTAAACTCTTCCTTTGTCGTTGATTGTGCCAAGGGAAGGCAGTGCGTAATTGTACTGGTATTTTGAGTTCTTTTTCTGTGTCTTTTGTACACAATGTACTAAGAACGTACAAATGAAATTGGCATAACTTTACACCATTTTCCTGGCATTCTATGGCCTAAAGACCTTGTTTTAATTAAATTCTTAACTACGATGGAATCTTACACCATTAT
This sequence comes from Rhinophrynus dorsalis, assembly GCA_037306005.1. Taxonomy (NCBI): domain Eukaryota; kingdom Metazoa; phylum Chordata; class Amphibia; order Anura; family Rhinophrynidae; genus Rhinophrynus; species Rhinophrynus dorsalis. Next base: position 136,815,500 of record CM074722.1, read on the forward strand.
GCACAAAAGTGATCATACAGTGTAATGCCTACGCTGCAGTGCGCTCACAGACATCAGAGGCTAACACCAGCAGAGCTACATTGGTGGAATCATACATTCCCATAGCTTCGCCAAGATAAGTTCAAGCTAACTAATACATTTTACCAAAACATATGGCTTACAAACTGCGTCATATTAGAAGTTTTAGCTTTGTCTTTATAAGCTTATCATTACCTGTCATTAGGGGACACCTGCAGGGAGTGTTCTGAGCATACAAATCATGAGAAAACATTTGTAAATCAAGTGCAAAACAATTATGTATAATTAAAATCATCATTGATATCAATGGTATTTTTCAGTGGTATTATCATCATGTACAAAGGCAAGGTGGTTAGCTGCCCGCTGTGGACACATACAAATTCCAAATGATTGTAATAACAATGTACTGGAAACCTCTCTAGTATTCTGGCACTCAAAGGGTTAAAATACCCATTTAAATTAAAGGTAATTTGCGGACGTTATGTGTCCCTTATGGTGCAGTTAGATTGGCTGTATTTAGTAAGCCAAATATGTGCAATTTCGGTACAAACCATGTGTACTACAGGACATAAATTACATTCCCCAAATTATCATTTGAATGGAATGGTTAACCCTTTGAGTGCTTGGCAGGTAGCAAATCACTGTGATGCACAGCACTGGAGACCTCTCTTGTATGCACTGGAGACCTCTCTTGTATACATGAGGTTAATAATAGCTCTTTTTATAGCAATATACAAAATTACATTTTTAACCTGTAATGTGGTTGGTTTGCTTCTGCATTTCCCACCTTTTCCTGAATATGGCACATAGAGTACAAATGGTTTGCACCGGACATATCTTCTGTTTAATACATAAACCCTACTGTATTATTATGAAGATAGACTGGCATTACAGAGCTTTGTTTATGTTTAATTGTGTCCTAAACCAGGGGCTGTTTTAGTGGTTATTGGACACTAGCTGCAATCAAACTTAGTTACTGTCAGGGCTGGATTTCCCAATAGACAACTGCCTAGAGCTCCAAATTTTGAGGGGTGCTTCAGCTGTGCTGGCCACGCCCACATTCTGAATTGTGGGTGTGGCTAGAGAAATATCAATGTCCCTGTGCCAGTTTTATACCCATTTTTTGGCTTTGCTTGTTACAGGCCAAGATTATTTTCTGTGCCAAGAAATAGTGGATGGGACTGGGGGCGGGACTAAGTGGGGAACAGGGGTGTGGTCATGGATGTTGCCTAGCTTAGAGGATGCCTAGCTTAGAGGAGCCTGGGATGTAAATCCAGTCCAGGTCACCGTATTTTTTAAACCAAAACAAAAGGGTCTATTTAATAGATTAGCACTGTGCCAAGGTTGTGCAAAATGTTGTTTTTTTATTATTATTTAAAATTTCAATAGTGCCAGCTCATTTAAATCCTCCATCTCCAAATGTATACATTTTGGGGAGATGTTCTCTGTGCATCTTTTGCCATCAGACATGAATAATGACTGATTTTTGTTCCTGATCGTGCAGCCAAACAACCAATTGTCTCCCTAGTGAACCAATTAGATGACTGGATGCAGGCGCAATACAGGTCTAATTGTACGAGAGGCATGAAGAATGGTGGGGAGGGGGTATATGTGCAGGTACTAATGAAATATTAAATAAAGGTGAAAGAAACACAAATTATCTTCCTCTGCCACCAAGTTCAGACAGCTTGTCAATAACAGCTGTTCTTTGTGCTGGGTAAGATTTGAGCTGCCTGCAGCAGGGAAGTCTTCCAGAAGAGGAAGATCAGCTGGCACGTACATACTTACATATTCTCATCATGTCTCATGCTCCTCTGAAACCTCAATGGGTATCATGTGGAGGAAACACGTGGCAGCTTCATGTATACATTCCACAGCACATGCACTGCTGCCAAGATTTCCATGCCAGCAAATTTAACTCTCCCACTTCCTAGGGACTTGCTGAGGCTGATTTACTAAGAACTGGAAATATTCTGGGGCAAAACAATGCACTATAGGGGACAAATAAAAATCCCCACTGATCTTGGGTTTAACCCTTTAAACACTAGAGAGATCTTCAATGCACTGCATCATAATGTGTTGGGAATTAAAAACCTCATTCAAATCAATGGGAATTTAGGATATTTTTATTAATTCAGTATGGTGCAGCTGGTTTGCTCCAGCTAGTACATCTGAATAAGGGTGATGGATTGGAGCTGTGGGCATTGTAACACACTGTACTATTTGTCTGTACCTATTTAGAAGATACTACTCGTCTCCTCTGTAACCAATGCTTATTAACCCTTTTAGTGTCCAATGTTGGATACCTTTCTGGAACTCACAGGGTTAAAAACAAGTAAGAAAAACATTTCTCAAGGCTGCCTAACTGGAGTCCCACAGGCCGGATGTTGGATAGGGGGCAGCCCCAGCCCATTTCTATTATGCAGTCTGATCTTCCAGAAAAAATAACATCCCCATGACTGTGTACGTGTATCTGTCTGAGTCTAAGGGAAATATGTAGATAATTAAAAATGCATGGATGTCTTCTGTCGGCTGATCTCAGGATAGTCGTCAGTTTCAAAAATGGGAACAGGAAGGTCAGAGGATCATGTAGTCCCAAGACACTTCACCTGTGGCTCCTATCTTTTGTCCTCTGGTGCTGTAGGAACAGGGTATTGTGTTCCTCTAAAAACACAACACCATTTTGTTACTATAGTAATACACACTGGGTGTAAATACGAATGTGCCAATGCCAGGTTCATGGTATTAGCTTCTAACTCTTACATCTGCAGTTAACAGTATGCACTACAGTATATGAAAACTCCACTCACATTACATTTCAATGTCAGAAAGTTCTGTACGCCTGCCTCACTATATGTGCTGGGAAGCTGACAGTGGCTCCATCTGCACTTAAGGGTTAGCCCTACATCATATGATCACTATGGTACATAACTGTGGAAAAACTCCATCTGCATTTGATTTTAAAGCTCCATAATCCATCCTCATAACATGCACAGGAAAGCTGAAAGTGTAAGCAACCAAGTTGCCCATACTATGTTAATTCATGGAGTAGATCTTGGCTCTGACTAAAGGAATGCACAGAAATGCCCATAGAGGGCCTCAAAAGCCCTTCTCTTGGCACAAGCACTGTTAACAGGAGGATTTTTGGTGGATATAACTTAGTAAATTGGTGTTAGGCAGTCATAGGGACTTAAACGGGCTGGATTTTCATCCCATGCACCCCTAGGAAATACAATGTCGATGTCCTTAGCTCCATCCATGGCCTCAGACCCATCTTTCTCATGACCCCATCCCCAGTCCCATCCATAAAAATACCCCTGGCCTATAGCAAGCAAGAACAAAATATATTTAACCCCTAGGTTGCTACAAATCTCCAGCACATCCAATGGGTTAAATAATAGCCTGTAAAAGAGTTATAAAATAGTACAGGGACATTAAGATTGTTCTTATCACACCCAGAATTCAGGGTGGCCGCGTAGGTGTGGTAAGCACAGCTGAAGCACCAATCAAAATCTGGAACTCTATGCAGCTGCCTACACTGCCTATTGGAAAATCCTGCCCTGAATAAAGGCGCTAGGGATCTCTTTTTGTGTCCTGCGTCTATTTCTTTTTTTTCTCCCTTTTCTACATTAATGAATGTGGCTTTTCTTTGTTCCCTGTGATGCATTTGGTTTGCCCTAGCATTTGATTTGCTTCAGCTTTACTCCACATAGGGGCCATAGACCTTCTGATAAATCTATCCTGTAAGATATCAGGATCAAGTCCAGTGGAACTTTTTCAGTATGAGGAGAAAAGAAGAGGTGGGATGTTCTATTTCTGATTACTGGAGATAAAGGGGAACTCTACTCAAAGAATAATTGGCTCTTAATATGTTAAACAGAAGTATTTGTCTAAGTAGGTGTCCTTTAAACAAAACTTGGTTATATATACAGGTCTATACTTTATTTTTGTGTATTTGATCCTTCTCATCAGTAACCAAAAATATCAAAGTAATTTTAAAAAATCCCTAAAAAATCTGCCATCACGCTTGCAACCCTCCTCCCCCCCAAAAAAATAAAGTAACATCCTCCCCCTCAGGCAACTGTGGGGAAACAAAACACAGCCTGTTCAAACCTCAAGGTTGCAGGTTCAAATCCTGGCAGGGTCAAAGCTGCCCTTCATCCTTCCTAGGTCGATAAATGAGTACCATTGATTGGGTAATAGTAACATCTATTATTTCAGCTGCCGATTCGGTTAAAGGGATAGTAAAGTCTCCGAAAAAGTATCTTCTAAATGGTAGCTGCAATAAAAAAAACATTTAATGCGCTTAATCCTTTCTCTCAAACCGTTATGGTTTGAGAGATGTAAGAAAATAAAGACCTCTGCTCCCTCCACCTTCTCATGCGTCCGCTGTACAGCGGACGTCATGAGATTCTGCTTCCGGGACCAGACGGCGGCAAGCCAGGCACACGTTGTAGACCATACCAATGAAGTAATTATACTTAGATATCCCGATGACAGTGCTCCTGAAGAGCCGCCTACAGTCGGGTGACCGGATTCTGCCCCTGACAGCTTTACAGCTCATCAGGCAGAAAGGAGAGTGAGCGGAGGACTTTATTTTCTTATATCTCTCAAACCATAACAGTTTGAGAGAAAGGATTAAACGCATTAAGTGTTTTTTTATTGCAGCTACCATTTAGAAGATACTTTTTTGGGGACTTTACTATCCCTTTAATTCCGAGAGTGTGCGCTGAAAGCACTTTGAGTCCCACTGGGAGAAAGGCGCTATATAAATACCAGTTATTATTATTATTATTGTTTTTTATATTACCAGTCCCTGTTTACATTTATTCTCATTCACCTACTGGCTCAGAGGCGGTGTTATGCCAGGTATTGAATGTACCCTGGAGTAACCTCACCTCGCAGCCAATCAGGAAGGGGTCACATACATCAAGGTGAGTATATGTTTATAGTGGTGAGAAATGTCAAAAGGTAGAAGCTCTAGATGCAACAAGTGACAGGTGGAGGAAACATAGTGTGGATTGTTAGTATCAAGATGGAATGCCAGCCAGTAATGTATAATCTGCTTAAACCAGAATATAAATAAAGCAAAATATCTTATAAATAATTGTTTTAAATTAAACATGAATATAGGGGATTTTGAAATATCCTTCCAATTTGTTACAAAGCAATAATACCATTATAAAACATATTAATGGTTATTTTCACCCGTTTTGTTTACTACACATGGATACTTTAATAAAAAGCATTCCCCACACCTAGGTCACCACAGCTGGCAAACACCCCACCCCCTACACACACACGTACTGCCAGCTTTCTGCCATCTATTGGCTGAAATTGGTGGTAAGACCGTAACGTCAGGGAACAAGGAAATCTTTCAGTAATGCTGTTGGCAGTTTGGGATGATTATAAGAAAACAAAATAAAACGTTGTATGTATCTGTGAATATATTTAGAACAGTTCCTTCAAACATGTGCTGCAAAACTACTTTGTGACAGTGCCTGGCAGATTTATCATAAGTATATTACGTGTTTTTACTCTGCTGCTTCTAATGAATGTCCCATATGGCCATCTCACAGGGCAGAGGAATTAACTGCTGGAGATCCTGATGTTGGGAACTTCAACTCTCGTCCTCCCTAAGCAACTAAATGCTGGTAGGGGATAATGAGAGTTGTAGTTCCCAACAATGACAACCTCTGTCACAGGGAATAAGATTTTTTTTTAAAAAAGTATCCAATTATTTTATTATTCTATGTAATCTTTTTATCCAAGTGTGTGAAATCTCTCCAACCTGAAAAAAGACGCTTGGAGACATAGAAATTCCTGGGGAAACTAAGCAAACTCTTTAACTGTCTAGGTTGCCAACACACTGTGCATATTAAAAAAAAAAGTGTGTGTGTGTATATATATATATATATATATCAGGGCTCAAAATTTCCACTCCCCACTAGCCAATGGCGAGTGAACATTTAGCCCTGGTGAGTAGAAATTCAGCCCTGGTGGGTATGTTATGTATTGCAGTGGCGAGTAACTTTTCAGGTCTGGCTAGTAGCAAAGGAATTCATATTTTAAGCCCTGTATATATAATTATACCTATAATTAATGTATTTGAATGATGCTTCATGGAGCTCAATACGTTAAGACTATATTTTTACAATAAAATGGATCAGATAACAGTTACCAGGTAATTTTTTCTGATAAATTTGTTTTCTTTGAGTGGGCAGGTAGTGGTATGTTTTATCTAAAAAACATTAATTCGCAAGAACCCGGTCTTTGGGGTTGTGCTCTCCCGGTATTCTACTCACAAAAAAAAAAAAGTCTCTGTGACACCCAGATGAAAAAACACCCATTAAAGATGCTTACCAAGTATTTAACGTATAAATGTGACGAGCACCCATCAAGTATGAACAAGATAAAGTATTGTTCTAAGGCATGGTGGCCTCTCAGTGGTGATACAAGTCATGTTTTTCACTCTGTGGTTGTGCTGATTCTCTCATGCAGAAAGGATTTGCCTGACATTTCTGAGCTAGACTGCCTGAGGGTGGGACTAGTCTGATATGGACATGGAGAGTTTGTCTCTGAGAGGCACCATGCCTTAGAACAAAACACTTTATTATTGTTCGTCTTCAGTGAGTGCTCGTCACAATCTTTGTTTGTATGTCTCCCTAAGTTGGAAGGGTATCCCAGTCATGGGCTCTTGCCCTCCACTCTCTTGCTCTCCATGTACTGTACCTAGAGGGAATTAGCTGCACCACACCGACGAGGTCCACATAGGCCAAAATGTACGACTGTGGTTGCATTGATTCTTTCGTGCAGAGAGGATTTGCCTGACATTTCAGAGTTGGACTGCCTGCAGTGAGACCCATCTGATATGAACATCGAGATTTCTTCTGTGCAATGGCACATGCTGTAAATACTGACAGCTATAGTGTAAAGACCCAGGTCTTGTATAACAATAATAAAAATACAGACACAATGAAACGTACAGCAGCATAAATAGGAGTGCGGGTACTTAACATAAAGTTCTTTTTTCACTGGTTAAATGCAAATACAATCCTCAATGCTGCTATTTCTGCCATCTGTAATAAGGTTCACATCTGATAACTGAGTATTCACGTCTTCCAGGTACTAGAAGCCTGATGCATGTTTCCTGTGCTTTTCTCTCAGTTATCAGTATTGACAGCAAGAGGTTTTGTCTTACATCATATCTTGGTACATGTTTTTAAAAATCCCATGTGTCTATACGTGACCTGGCTTTCATTTAACCCTTTGAGTGCCAGAGTAGTATCCTGCACATTGCAAAGCAATGTGTTGGTTACCTCTTTGACACTCAGAGGGTTAATACATTATATTTACCTTTTTTGGGGGATATACTAGGTGAGTGACTGTCATGTTTTTTTTTTTTACTTCTGGTTGTCAACTGGACCTCTTTTTTCATTTTGTTCATTTGTTCCAGAATTGCTTCATTTTTATTTTGTGAATATGGCCCTTAGAAACCAAGTTAACCATTCACCACTAATATCTCCACTCTATGATAAATACTTAATTTTTCTAATGCTTTTTTGGGATAGGAAAAGTACAAGACTAAATGCATTGTTTTAGCATTTTTCTTCTTTGCATATGTACTTGTCTTGAACATGAACATAAGGGATAGTAATGATTGGTTATTAATGTAAGGTCGATTCTTTTACATACTTTGGTATAACAATGTGTACCTTTTTAACCATCCATAACATTTTCCTTTTATTTTGTATTAAAGTGTCCCCCTCCTGCCCCTTTTCCATCCGTCAATAATCATCCCCTCGGATCTGGAATCTGGTGTCACAGTCATGCCTCTCGGGGCGGCCAGCATCAGATGAGCCGGCCGCTTCAAACATCCTAGTTGGGACCTACTTGGGTGGCCGGATAGTTAAGCCAGCCGCTTCTCCGTCCTCGCGGCTGTCACACTGCGTCTTCCTTTACTTCCGCTTTTCAGCTATCTCGAGCAGGCACTCGTCATCTGGGGAACCTCCAGTGACATCTTGCGCCGCTCTTATAGTACCTTTGGGCTTATGTGCTCCACCTCCCTACTGGGTATCAGTATTTAAGCTGCCTGGACACCATCTCGGTTGCCCTTACATGGTGTCCAGTGCAGTAGCTCCTAGTGTCCTGTATCTGATCCATATTTGACCCTTGCTTGGCTTCCACGTGTTCCTGTGTCCATACCCCTAACTAAATCTGACTACCTACTCTGGTGCTGACCTGTGGCTCTGGCTGACTATCTGCTCCGTGTATGACCCCTGGCTAAGTCTGACTACCCACTCTGGTGCTGGCCTGTGGCACTGGCTGACTATTCACTCTGGTTTGACCTTAGGCAAGTCTGACCACTTATTGGGGTTCTATTGGTATCCTGATTACACAGGGTTTGTTCCTGAGTAGTGCTCCTGTCTCCTGGAGATTGCTCTCTAGCACTGATGCTTGTTATCTGGGGATTGCATTTGAGGTTGTTTACTTTCATACTTGCTCTACTGTTCAATAAAGGTGTTGTTCATTATTCTGTACTTGTGTCTTGTCTCATTTGTACCGCTTCCATGACATCCGGCCAGTCTCACTGCAATGAGGGACAGTCTTCTTTCTCTCAGTTTAAGGAAAACCCTGCCCCTCTTGATGAAGGAGGCCAGGCTTTTCCTTATGTTGACATTAGATTGCTCCTCGTCGTGATCTACCTGGAACAGCTTGCTGCTTTTAGAGCATGATTTGTGATGTATGGAAAAGGGTCAGGAGAGGGACACTCTTTTGTTTTATTTTTTTATTTTACTCACCTTCTCATTGTATCTCATTCCTTCATTCTAGTTTTATTCCTTCTTGACCTTTGCATTCATCGAGTGGTTGTCTACATACGTTGTGTGACCCTTTCTTGTGTAAAGTCTACTACAATAATCCTCTGTGATTTCTCCATTAATATTACACATGCATTTTTCCCTCTTCAAACTCAGTGGTGAATGCTGGCCACTGATTTACCTCTAGGTAAATCATTGGTAAGGCCTTATCTAGAATATGGAGCACAGTATTGGTTACCAGTTCTTAAAAAATGCATTACTGGAAAAAGTGCAGAGACATGCAACAAAATTTATAAAGGGATTGGAGGATTTGAGTTCTAAACAGAGACTACCCAAACTGGGTTTGTTTACATTAGAGAAGAGACATCTAAGAGGTCATATGATTGTTATTTACAAGTATATTAAAGTTCAATACCAAGAACTTTCCAATCAACTGTTTACTCAAAGAGTTGAGCAAAGTACAAGATGTTATCTATTAAGACTTGAGGAAAGATGCTTTTGATTAAAGAAAGGCAGGGAGTTTTTACAGTAAGTGCAGTAAAGTTTTGGCATTTTTTTCTTTGGGTGCTGTGCCTGCAGATACTGTAACTGCTTTCAAAAAGTAATGGATATCTATTTAGAATAGAACGATATTGTGAATTATGACAGCTGACTTCAGAGCAGATAGGATGTTGATCCAGGGAAATATACGACTGCCATTTAAAGTCATAAAATAATGTTTTTACCAGTTTGCAGCCTAATTTGAAATGGCTTCAATGTTTATTTGTTTTTTTTTTTTTTGCCTTCCTCTGGATCAACAGGGGTAATATGGTATGATACGACATGGGCTGGACTTGATGGATGCATGTCTTTTTTCAGTTCATCAACTATTAACATTTAACACATAAAAACGACTGGGGTTATGTACACTATACCCCATACTTTATGTGAATATATTCAAAACATTGCTATATGTGTTCTGATGCCTAAATCTAGTCTTTCATATGCTCTGAGGGGGACAGCCATTCCAGTATTTTCCATGACTCCAGGGCTCCCACTGATTGCCCAGGATTCTCTGGAAATAGTTTGAGACAAGATAACAGTGCAAGAACAGTGGACTCTTACTATAATCAACTAACTGACATTAGCTCTTATCACTCAAAACAAACAGCACAAACAAGATTAAACAGGACCTGCCACCTTGATTCAAGTTTGCATTCCTGAAAATGTGAATAAAAACTGCCTATGTGTCAAGCAAATGTATAGTTTAGGAGATATTCAAACTTAGTACTGCATGGTAATATATGCTAATGAAACATTTCATGCTGCTTCATATGTTAATTAAGCTTTGCAGTGTAATTGCATTTGCTAATTATTTTTTTCCATGATATTTCTTATGTTAATTAAGCTCTGTGCTGCAGAGAGAGATTTTCTCTTATTTTTTCCAGAATATACATCTGCTAGAATTTTGGTTAACATGACACACAGGCAATGTTGAATGATGTTTTCAGATATGTAAAGAAAATTCAAGGTGATAGGTCCACTTTCTGAAAATTAAACATGCATTAAATATCAAGTTTCAGATTACATTTTAGCTATATAACATATTAATACTTTTTATGTATGCTAACTATGTGATTTAAAGGGATAGTAATGCTTCACAATAAAAGCAGCTCCAATTAATCTTCATAGTATTTGGCCCATGCAGATTGTTATTTCAATACTGTCTGAGTTGTAGTTTAAGAGTAATTGAATGATAAAGTCTCTAACCGCCGCCCCTTTTACTGATGTAACACTGCTCACCTCAGAGCAGCAAGACTGTCCGGATGATTTGCAGAGAGGGACAATCATAGTGATCATAAGGAAAAACCTGAACAACCTGACAAAGGAGTCAGGGTTTTCCTTATGTTCACGGTAAGAAGATTGTCCCTTGCTGTGAGCTCTCTGGTCTCAAGACCAGATTCCATATCTGTGGGGAATTGGCTTAAACTAGGTAAAAGGGGTGAGAGGGGGATACTTTATCATTCAGTTACTCTTGAACTACAACTCTGACAGTATTGAAATAACACTCTCTCTATGGCTCAAATACCATGAGGATAAAACGGAAATGCTAAATTGGAGATGCTGTTTTTGTGAAACATTACTATCCCTTTAATATTATATCAACCTATTTATTTTTTGGTGCTAGTGTTCCTTTCAAATAGGATACAATATCTAAGAACCAATAACAAAATAATTGCTCTACTTACATATTTCTAAATCAGGGACTGTTTTACTCCCTCACAGAGTCCCAATGGACATTAGCTGTTGTCTGCAAGGGCCTTAGCTCTTCCTGAGGCATCAGTAAGCATAGTTCATTTTATTTGAAATCATTATTTTACTGATTTAATTTAAAAAAAAGATCAGTCATTTGTGCAATGAGGTGAATGTAATAAGAATAACTGGAACATTTGTGGGGCAAACCCAGTGCCAAATTTCCTAATGGGCAGAGTAGGCAACTGACTAGAGCTCCAAATGTTAAGGGGTGTCCGAGCTGTGCGGGCCACACCCACATTCTTTATTGTGGGTGTGGTCAGTGCAATCTCAGTGTTCCTGCACTAGTTGTATACCCCGTTACAGACTATTATTTAATCCCTTGGATTACAAGCAATGCTTTGAAGATCTCTTTAGCAGCCAAGGGGTTTAAGTTTTTTGTTCTTGCTTGTTATAGGCCAAAAGTCTTTTCTGTGCCAGGAAGCAGTGGATGGGACTGATGTTGGGGCCATGGGAGGAGAGGGGAATTGGCCATGTGAGGAGCTAAGGGCACTTAGAGTGCCTTTCCTAGGGGAGCCTGGGACAAATACAAATTTCTATTCATTTAAATGGCACATTAATTCCCATGAATGCTAGAGAGGTATCAGTGTGTTAGAGAATTCTCTAGCATGCAGGGGGTTAAAAGGCCCATGTATTAAATAAATGGAAATTTGGGGTATTTTTATTTATCTCCCGACAGTGAAAATAGTTTACTCCACAATTTCAGCCTCAGTGTATTTTATGCCATACATTACGATGGTGCTAACAAAATTAGTGGGATAATGGGTACATTTAATGAAAATATGATTGTAAAATGCCTTTTTTATGATTCCATCTGTCATTATAAAGTCTCATATCTTTTGTATCTATCTTGCTCCCAGCTGTTTGTCGTTACCCTCTGGGAATGTCCGGAGGACAGATACCTGATGAAGATATTACTGCATCCAGTCAGTGGTCAGAATCTACAGCAGCCAAATATGGAAGGTAAACTTTTCATTGTGTTATCTGCTATACATTTGTATTTCATGTAAAAGTATTTTTCTACAAATATACATAATTATACATTACTCTGATAAAACTGCTTACCTACATTAAAGGCCATCATACTACATCCAGTCCACAGGCTATTGTTTACTATTTATTTCTATATGTGATATAATACTAGCAAGAAAAGCACTGTATTGTCTGGGCAAGGAGGGGCAGCTTCTCCCCCTCCCACTCTGCTACTTTAGCCTCTGCCCTCAGATCTTCCCATCTGTTTCTTTTCCCCAGATCCCACTATTGCTCCCACAGTTTCTCTCTGCTCTCACTCCCAAAACGTCTCTTTTTCAGTGCCCCCAAGCCTCTCTCCCCCAGTGCTACTCTCTAACCCCTCATACAGCTTTTCTCTGACACCAGATTCTCCCCTCCTTTTCTCAGAACTATTTCTGCCCATCGCCTTTCCCCCAGCACCTCTCCCACTGCTTCCAGCTTCTACCCTCTACTCCCAGCTTTACCCTCATTGTCCAAACTTCTGCCTCCCAGCTTTTTCAACTGTGCTTCCAGGTTCTCCCCCTGCTTCTTCTATCTGCCCTCAGCTTCATACACTTTCCTTTAGCTTTTTCTCCTGTGCCTGGTTTCTCTCTTCCTGCCCCCAGATTCTTCATGAAGTGCACCCAGCCACAGTATCCTTTTGAAATATCGCCCTCTAGTTGGCGACAATCAATATGGCGAGGTCAGAATGTCATCTGCCTGAAAAGGCTGACATTCTGAAAATAGTGTGATGGTCTTAGGTTGCACAACAAAATAGCGTGATGGGCTTAGCTACCAAGTAGTGTGCAGGAGCTGATGGGCGGCAGGGAGGCTGCTACAAGTAGTGCTCCTATACAATGTGTTACATACACTTCATTAACCTTTAGCCTTTTTACTGCCATAGAGGTACCCAGTGCATTGTAGCATTATTTCAGCCAGAGCCCTCTTTAAAAAGAGGATTTCAGTGTACTTACGGTTAATGTCTTTTCTCTTAGTCCAAGTGTTACCATGGGGTAAAGTCAACTTCTCCAGTAGGGCAGGGCCCCATAAGCCATACTTACTGTAGTGTGTAACATTCCTTCCACCTACAACAAAGGGTAAAAAGCATAAATAATTCCTTAAATGCTGACTGCCACCTCCCAAGCTTTTTAGTGCCTCTGACACTATGTACCTATCCTAAATGTATGCATCCATATTTTAAGGGTTCCAAGCCTATTTCAGCCAGAGCACTCTTTAAAGGGATAGTAATACTTCTTTTTAGCTTTATTTTATTTTGTAGGCATTAAAAAAACATGAAGAACGATATGTCTTATCTCTCAAACCTTTATGGTTTATGAGATATTCACAAGCAAAGTTTCCCCCTCCCGCCCCTTTTACCTAGTGTAAGCCATCTCTTCTCAGCTGTGGAATGCAGTCTATAGACCAGACAGATAACAGAAGGGGACACTCTTATTCCTATGAAAACAATGAAATCCCTGCCCCCCATTGACAAGCTTTTCAGGTTTTTCCCTTATCTTAATTGAAGATTGTCCCTCTCTGCAGTCTACCTGGGCACCTCCCTTCTGCTCTGGCTGAAGAGTGTGACATCAGTAAAAGGGGCGGGAGGGGGACACTTTGTCATTTAATTACTCTGGAACTACAACTCTGACAGAATTGCAATAACTCTCCAAAGTCCAAATACTATGATGAATAATTCGAGCTGCTTTTATTATGAAACATTACCATCCCTTTAAAAAGAGGATTTCAGTGTACTTACGGTTAAATTATTTTCTCTTAGTCCATGTGTTACCATGGGGTAAAGTCTACTCCTCCAGAAGGGCAGGGCATTTAAAAAAAAAGATCTCTGACTCCCTCCTTGCTTCCACTTTACCCCTTCCTGCTAAGCTCTATTTTAACATGTAGTAAAGCCAAGAGAAAACAAAACAGAAGTAAAAAAAAAAAAAGAAAATGAAATCCCTGCCTGAGGACCCAACACAGTCATTTTCTCTCCAGGAGGCAGTCCTGTGTTCCACAATGACTAAGAGAGAAGGTAAGTACACAAAAATCCTATTTTCTCTGTTATCCAGTGTGGAACACATGAATCATGGTTAATGACAATTTCATGTCCCAACCAGTAGATGAGCCAACTAGAAAAGAAGCCTTGTTCGACCTAGTGCTTTCAAACAATTCTAACATGATTGAGTGTATACAGGTATACAGGGTTTATCGAAAACATTCAATTTTAAAAAGGCAAATTTTACAATGCTAAAAGCAGTATTAAAGGAAATTCAGCAGGATGTGATCTTCAGAGACAAAAATGCAAAGGAAGTTGGACTTTGTTTAATATGCTTTTAGATAAATATACACGTCAATTTATACTATTGGAGAATAAGTACAAGAGGAGCAAATTAAGACCAATGTAGCTTAATAAAGAGGAAATGAGAATTAAGAAGCAGACCTTTAAAGTATTTAAGTCAGAAGGGTAAGATGCATAATTTAAAAATATAAATAATACAATAAAACCTGCAAACAAGCAATTAGGCTAGTTAAAATTGAAAATGGGCAAAGTATTGCAAAAGAGAACAAGAAAAATTCTAAACACTTCTAAAAGTATATAAATAAAAAAAGGATTAAGGTTAATATTGGTCCTCTTAATGCTGAGATGGGTGAATTGATTAGTGAGATAAGGCTATGGCTGATACCTTAAACACATTATTTTCTTCTGTATATACAAAGAAATAATGGCAGACTATGAGCAAACAGACACAATGACAGGATTTCCTCCATCATGTACTTGGCTTACGGAGGCCAAAGTCCCAAAGTGACTAGAAAAGGTTATTGTGAATGAAGCACCTTATTTAGAATATAGAGTACAGTTTTGGGCACCAGTTCTTAAAAAACTAGAAAAATGCAGAGACATGCAACAAAACTGATAAAGGAATTGGATGATTTGAGCTGTAAAGAGAGATTAGACAAACTGGGCGTGTCCACATTAGAGAAGGTGATTTGATTACCATTTACAAATATATTCAAAGTCAATACAAAGAACTCTTCTATCAACTATTTATTCAAACAGCTGAGCAAAGAACAAGAGGTCATCCATTAAGACTAGAGGAGAGATGCTTTTGACAAAACTAAAGGCAGGACATTTTTACTGTAAGGGCAGTAAAGTTATGGAATTCTTTGCCTCAGGATGCTGTACTTGCAGATACTGTAAATGCTTTAAAAATATAATGGATACCCATCTAGCACAGAAGAGTATTGAGAATTATGACAGTTGGCTTAACTGGAAATGGCTTCAATGGATTTTTTGGTCTTCTTCTGGATCAACAGGGGTGATTAGGTTTGGGCTCAACTTGATGGACGAATGTCTTTTTTCAGCTCCATCAACTATGTTACTACCAAAGCTATCCACCAAGAGGGAGAAAGAGGAAAAAAAAGTGTTTGACAAAATGACAAATGTATGTAAAGATGGCTACGTCGCCTTTTCACAACTGCTCAACACTAGCCTGAACCTTGTAGGTCCATGATTTGCCACCAACCTGGTGGAATGCGCATTGACCCAAAAGGGTAAAGGTTTTTCTCTGAGTACATACACCTGGCGAATGGTCACCTTAACCCAGAAAACAATAATAACTTTAGACACAGCCTGGCCTGCACAAATCAGATTTCTGAAAAGGCTGCTTATGATGAACATAGTACTTCAAGCACCTGACCACACCCAACAGATGAAGTTCTTGCTCCTGTCTATAGAGGGAACTAGACAGAAGGAAGGTAGAACAAATTTCCTGGTGCATGTGCAAATCCAAAACAATCTTGGGGAAAAAAACATAGATATTTGTAAAACCACCCAGTCCAGGTGATAAACCAGGAAGGTGGGCTTAGAAGACAAAGCCTGATGTATGGCTACCTGTCAGACAGATACAATATCCAGATGAAACACTGTTTTGAGCATAAAAAGATGCAGAGAAACTGAATATAAAGGTTCAAAAGGAGGCTTTTACAGCACTCCTAATGCCAAGTTCCAATCCTATGGAAGGGTGGGATCCAGAATTAAAGGGTAGGCAAAAAAGATTAGACAAAAGTTTGCACATCAAGGAGGAAATGCACCCCTGGAAAAGAACGAAAGGTCCAGAATCTGAAACTTGATGGAACTAAGACTAAGCCCTTTCTGAACACCATTCTGAAGAAAGGCCCAAACTACCGTAAGACAAAAAGGCCATGGGCGCTAGCCTCAGCTAGCATACCACTTGCAGAAGAGGGACCAAACTCTGTGCTAGGTCTTGGAAGAAACCGACTTTCTAGTCTGACACATAGTATAAATAACAGCGTCAGAAAAAACATTTTTTAATGCTGGCCTTAAGGTGCAGGCATCAAAGCCAACTTCTCCACTCGAGGGTTGTAAAATGGGGACTATCTCAGAAGGCTCGGAAAGAAGGGAAGACAAAAAGACTCCACAACTGACAGATTGAGAAGATCTGAAAACCAGGCCCAATGGGACCAGAATAGCACAGTCAGGATGACATGAGTCCACACCATCCTGACTTTTCTCAGCACCCTGGGTATAAGGGGAGATAGAGGAAACACATACACTAGAGGGAAATTCCATAGAAGGCCATGAGATCCACATTTGTGAGCACCCAACAGCAGATGATCAAGGTGAACACTCTCTGACTGAACTTTCAATTTCTGGGATCCAGGAGCCAGAGACTGCTGAAGTCTGCCATACATTTTCTGCCCCTTGAATGTGAACTGTGGCGAGGGTCAGGACATGGGTGCTGGTCAACATGAGATTCCTCCAAAGCATGGCACAGACTGTAACACTTTAGGACTCAACTTGGAGGCTGATGTAAGTGAATCTGCACTGGTGGGGACTCTTGGAAAGATCTAGACCAATTATGTGTTGCAAAGCGAATTGCCTGAAAATATAGAATATTGATGACAATTCTCCTCTCCTCCCTGATTCAGGATAGCACATTGAGCCAGAAGACTGGCATCCATGGTGATTACGACCCAGTGGGGAATGACAGACATCCCAGCATCAGATGAGACTGCTGAAGCCACTAGTAGAGGTCCTTCTTCATCAGAAGGGACAGAGACATGACATGAGACTGATGCTGGACCAGTTTCTGAAAATGTCCTGTTGCACCTTTATGTACTCTTGCACCTTCACTGAATGCCAGGATATTTCCTGAGACACCAAACAACAAAGACTGAAGCTTGTTGTCTGAGAGAAACACCCTGTCTTGGAGGGGACTGAATCTCATTCTGAGAAAATTATCGACCTAGGACAGAAACAGACAAGATTCCTTGAAATTGAGCAACAACTGTGCTGCTCCAGAATGGAGATGCACTCATGTAACTGAAGGAGCCTTTAGTAAAATGTCATCTAGGTAGGGAATGAAAGAGATCCCTGAAAGCAGATGTGTGCTGCCAAGGCAGACATGATCTTTGTGAAGACCCTTGGAGCAGATGTTTGACCAAAAGGAAGGTCTCTGAACTGAAAGTGAATGCCATGAAACGCAAAGTGCAGGAAGCACCGATGATCCAGATGGATTGGGATGTGCATATCCTTCAAGTCTGGAGAATCTATAAACTCCAGCAGACATGTAGCAGCATTGACAGAGAGCAAAGACTCCATCTTGAGCCATCTGGCCAGCACAAAATGGCTAGTGCACTTATAGTCCAGATTAGAATGGTGTAGGCCATCTTTTTTGAGACCCACAAGGAAATGTGAATAAAATTCAATCAGTTGTTCATGAGAAGGAACATGGATAAACCCCTGCATGCCGAGCAGGGAGGAAACTGTGTCTAACAAACGACAACCTTGAACCAGATCCTGAGGAACTCTGGACAGGAAAAAAAAATGGTGAGGGTGGAGGGACTTGAAGTGCATGCAATACCCTTCCAAAATTACGCACAAAACCCACTGAGCAATCACAATGAC
This sequence comes from Rhinophrynus dorsalis, assembly GCA_037306005.1. Lineage (NCBI taxonomy): Eukaryota > Metazoa > Chordata > Amphibia > Anura > Rhinophrynidae > Rhinophrynus > Rhinophrynus dorsalis. The sequence goes on from CM074722.1 coordinate 136,833,545, forward strand.
CCACATGTCATGGAAAAAATGGAGACAACCTCCTATAGGTAGAGAAGGACCAGGCTCCTGTGAGACATACGGATATGGATTTGTTAGCCTTAGGTTGGTTTCTAAGCAGTGTACTTGCCTGACAAAACATGTTTGGGTTTTGGGGAGGACACCCCTATGTTGCTGGGGGAAGAGGTGCCCTAGGCATGTACCCAAAATGGCATGGCTGAAGAAGGCATGCTTAGGCATGACCAAATGCAGTAAAGTACTCTTATACCCAGTGGCATGGCTGATAACTTTTTCCAGTTCAGGGCCAAACATTTGTTTGTCTACAAAATGGAGAGACTTTTTGGATGATTGGTCAGCAGACCAGATCTTGAGGCACAGTGACATAAAAGGCTGAGGTCTTGACAGAAAACCTAACAGCATCAAAGGCCGATTCAGCAACATAAGCATTAGCTTCAAGGACCTTGGAGAGAAATGCCACCAGGCTATCCTTAACAAGATTCCCTTGGATGGCATCCAAGAGCTGATCAACCTAGATAGCCATGGGCCTAGTTACTCAGGCAATGGTAAAATAGGATGTAAAGCGGCACCGGAGGCTGCAAAATTAGCTTTGACAGAGTCCAGGAGTTTATCTGCCTGATCCTTAAGGCCCTCTGCATCCACCAGTAGCAGCACAGCGTTTTTGGCAAGATAACAAATTGAGGGGATCAAAGGCAGGAGGGGTTGCCCACTATGTGATGGCCACAGCTGAAAAGGGATACAGATTAGAAATGGGCACATTAAGGTACAGTCTCCTGTCTATTTTTCTTTTCTCCAGGAGAACCTGGTCCAAGGAATGGTGAGGAGAAAAGACTGGAAACTCCTTCTTGCATCTCTTAAAAATATCAGGGGAAGAGGAACTGGAATCCAAGGCCTCTGGAACACGAAGCATCTCTAGGACTGCCTGAATACGCCCCTCCGCTGAGGGGCTATAGTCATCCTCATTGTAATCCCCCAGGGAAAGAGACAACTCTAAATAGCCACCTTCAGTCTCTCCATTGAAAGCAGAGGAATCCCAAAAGATGTCCGTGTCACCCCAAATATAGGGTTCAAGTGCCTGTTGGGGGTGCAAGTTGTCACGTAGACCAAGAGCTCAGGACCCCTTGCATAGATGAAGGGATAAAGGTGACTGAAGAGATAGGAACCATAACCCAAGCTGGTTCCTAGTCAGCAGATGAGGGTCCTGGAGGTGGTGTAAGGTTCTAGAATACTCCTTAAGAAGCCCAGTTTGGTATAAGGAGTAATGGGTTGAAAGACTTAGAGGTACCCCAGAATTCTTAGATTTGCCCCTTGTATCCCTTAGGTTCTCTCATTGTCAGTATAACCTCACAATATAGTGTAAAAGACAGTGCAAACAGTAAAAAGGTAACTAAAAGTATGCAAAAATACTTATCTGACTGTAAGAGGTTAAATTGACAAGCAGAAGGGAGAGACCAACCTCTGCGCAGAATCCAAAAAGGATGAGGATTATCCTAAGAACCCCTCTTCCATACCAAAAAAAAGATAGAATTGTTTTTTTGCAAATGGAATAATTGCCCTTTATAATGGCACAATGGCTCTCCATCCATCTGAAAATGTCATCCACAGAAATCGGGGGGGGGGGGTCCCACGAAGGGTTGCTAGATATTATACCTCATAAGAAACACAATTAAATCACCCACAGCCTCCTAGGTGCAACCGGAGGAGAGATATGTCCCATAGAAGCCCTGTGCATAAATCCAAAATGGGAACAGCTGATGGGCACCCAGTCGTAAAAGGGGCAATGTCCAATTTCAGTAAAATTAAGGAATAAACCTAAAAGGGTCTGAAATAGCGAGGGGAAATTGCAGGTCACATTGGTCGGGACAAATTAATCTGGTCATTGTCTAGAGTCTTCTGATAGCCAAATCTCAGATCGGATTGTGCGGCTATTACTGCTGCTTGTATGACCTGTGTGCAGAGTAAGACTCCTAGGCATTTGCCAGTCGGCTTGCTGCAGCCTGTGGCTAATGGGGACCGTCCATGGTCCCATTTATCGATTGATTTCATGGTTGAACTTCCTAGTTCTGTGGACTTTACGGTCATACTTACCATACTTACCGCTTACCACCCTCAGTCAAATGGTCCAACCAGGCCTTAGAACAATTTCTCCTCTGTTATATCTCTGACTACCACGACAATTGGGCTACCTTGTTGCCCTGGAATTGTGCGGCTAACTCTTCCTCACGGAATTTTCCATTCTTAAGTAACTATGGGTTGCAACCCTCTGTTCTGCCTGAGGTATTCCAAGCACAAGAGATTCCAGCTCTGGATGAGCATTTGAGGGCACTCTGTTCCTCGTGGGCATGGGTACAGCATACCCTACGTGGTTCTGCGCAGCAGCAGAAACAGCAGGCTGACCATAGGCGACTGCCGGCACCTACTTTCCAGGTGGGAGATAGAGTATGGCTGTCTTCTCGAAACTTGCACCTCCAGGTTCCACCTCATTTTGTTAGTCCATTCCAAATGATACGCAAGATTAACCCTGTGGCTTATGCTCTTGATCTTCCTACCAATATGCGTATCCACAACGTATTTCACGTGTCATTGTTGAAGCCCTTGGTCTGAAACGGGTATACCTCTGCTCCTGTTCGTCCAGCTCCAGTGAGAGTTGCAGATCACGAATAATATGAGGTACAGAACATTCTGGACAATTTTTACAATATTTTATTCAATGGAAGGGCTATGGTCCTGAGGAGCGCTCCTGGATACCTGCCAGTGATGTCCATGCTCCTGTATTGGTATGCAGGTTTCATGCTTGATTTCCTGACAAACCCTGGCCGGCTCCACGGAGGAGGGGGCTTTGAGGGGGGGTACTGTTACAGATTACCTTGATTTCAGCGGCGCCGCTTCAGGCGATGCTCGAAATGATGATTCGGCGTCAGCGGCCATCCATGCCGCACGGATGCCGCTGAAATGACGCATGGTTGGACGCATCAAAGCAGACGAGAGGCTTCAAGCATGCAGCAGGCCTCTGTTTTATGTGTTTGATTCTTGTAGTCTCCTCCTACCTATTTCCTCCCTCTGAGCTGCTCCTCCTACCTACTTCCTGAGGAGGGGTTTAAAGGGAAGACTGAGTCCTGACTCCGTAGCCCTTGCGTTGCTGTACAATACAGTCCTGTTTCCCTTGAGCTCTGTGTATCACCTGGCTTGTCTGACCATCCAATGTGGTGCTGACCTGTGGCTCTGTCTGACTACTCTTTTGACTGCTCCCATTGTATAGTGGACACCCAATCTGGTGCAGACCTGTGGCTCTGGCTGACTACTTGAACTGTGTATGATCCGGCCTGTCTGACCATCCATCCTGGTGTTGACCTGTGGTTCTGTCTGACCATTCTCCCTGGGTGTTCCTATTTGGCTTAGACAGCCTATCTGGTGTAAACCTGTGGCTCTGGCTGACTTTCCGCTCTGTGTATAACCTAGGCTTGTCTGACTACCCACTCTGGTGTTTACCTGAGGCTCTGTCCACTGCTTATCCAGCATGCCAACGCTTCAGTGGATATCCTATCTGGTGCAAACCTGTGGCTCTGGCTGACTACCCACTCTGTGTATGACCTAGGCTTGTCTGACTATTCTGTCTGGCGCTTACTAGAGGGCTCTGTCTGTTCGCTCCGTGTGGTGGTTCCGTTCCTCAGACATCCTTCCTAGTACTGACCTGGGGCTGTAGCAGACTTCCAACTACTGACTGCAGGCATGAGTCAGTGCTACCTCAGGGCGTTTCCTTACCTCGAGACTCCAGTGGGCTGAGGCCTAGTCTCGGACAGTGTGGTGGATCTACTGGAAGATTACTATTTCTGATACAGTGCTTGCCTCTTTGATCACCCTCTGTGTGTTTATTATTATTTATTTAGCTTCTTTTATCCTTAATAAAAGATTGTTTTACTTTACCGTACTGACTCCTGGTTTATTCCTGGGAACCGTGACACTGTCATCTCACTCCACTGAAGTACTTTAAAAAGGCACCCCAAATTCCCAGGTCATCTTTAAAGAGCATGTTAGCTTGATCTTGTGGAAGTGCTTTCTCACTGATATTACACACTATGAATATTAAAATCCAGGGCATAATTAACCAAGTTGTCCTCTGGGCAAGATAGAAGCTGGAAGCCTCTATCACAATGGGCTACACATGTTACTATCACATTCTATGACCTTAATGTTTAGCTTGCCCACTGAGAGCAATAAAATTAATAGTCATTTGAATACAAGGTGACATTGCTAACAGTTTAAAAATAAATAATAGTTTGAGCTGTAATAACATCCAGTAGTGGCAGTACCCTTGTTATACTCATAAAAACCCCTGCAAAAATAAAATGTAAATGCATTTCAATTATTTCAGGCTGGATTCAGAGGAAGGAGATGGTGCTTGGTGTCCTGAGATGCCAGTAGATCCAGAAGAGCTTACAGAATTTCTTCAGATTGATTTGCGTGTCCTCCATTTTATAACACTGGTGGGCACCCAAGGTCGTCATGCTGGAGGACATGGCAATGAGTTTGCACAAATGTTCAAAATAAACTACAGCCGGGATGGCACTCGCTGGATCTCATGGAGAAATCGGCATGGCAGCCAGGTGAGCACCAGTATGGAAATCGGGAAAGTAGAGCGGTAAAAGCTACCCATATCAATGTATATCCATAGAGTCTAATGGCAGTGCTACTTTGACCACTATATATTTTATGTCTCACCATTGCTTACTTTAAGCCAGTGACAGGAGCGGGGGACCTGTATACGCAACCCAGCTTTTATGTGCTCTACATGCTGGGTCATTTTCTGACCCTGTCGGGACCCAAGTTTAAAATTTGTTATGGAGGATAGACTCAGAGCAAGTTTGAAATAAACACCTTGATAGTCACAGAAAATATATATTTTTCTCTGCAATGTGTAGGTTAAGTATTTTATTATTCCCCACCCTTTCTGGCCATATTAGCACTTCATTTCAATGTCACCCCTCCACATACAGGAGAAAAACAAGAGAAAGGAGGTGCTCCTACTGCAATAACGTTAAAGTAAACAAATATCTCAGTAGTCGTGTTCAGTAAAACACATATGTCTATACTGAATATCGGGCAGCGGGGATTTTAGAAAGTCCCAATCACAGCACAGTAGTTACTTCGTTGTTGAAATTCTGTGAAGGGGGGGGAGCTGCACCTATAGACATCCAGCAGGAAGTGGAAAACATAATAAAAGAACATACAGACAGAGGGCGCCCTATAGTGCCTGTTGTCCAAATGTATAAAATTGATGTGTATATTAAAATATATTCACAAATGTGGTGGTTGGGGGGAGGCTTATACCAGCCCCCAACAGAAGGGAAAACAAAGATGTGCTATGTGAAGTTTTCCAATAAAAATCTATTTAATTTAGGATAATCCATTTTATAAAAAGGATTATCCTAAATTAAATACATTTTTATTGAAAGATTTCATGCAGCACATTTTTGTTTCCTTACCATTTAATCTTGGGTTCCTGAGCAGAAAGGCTGATATTCTCTGTAAGCAGTTTCTGTTGGGAGCTGGTATAAGCCATTAAGCCATTCTTTATCCACATACAGGAGAAACAGAGGTATTATTTACATGTTCTGGTAATATTTCTTGAAGAAAAATCGCATAGCTCATGTTTACTAGGCTCACTATAACATCCCAATTAAGATTTGCAAATTTTATTAAACATAACAGGTTCACTTTACTTGACACCTCTACTTTAATGTAAAGGGCTGAGTTGCTGTGTCGTGATGACCATGTCTTTGCATCTTATTGATAGCTTTTGCTTTGCATTAATATCACATTGTATTGTGTTCTATTTCTTTCAGGTTCTTGATGGAAATGCAAACCCATATGACATTGTTTTAAAAGATCTGGAGCCGCCAATTATAGCCAGGTTTTTACGGTTCATTCCAGTGACTGACCACTCTATGAATGTTTGTCTGAGAGTAGAGCTGTATGGCTGTGTCTGGCTAGGTAAGACATGTTAATGGCTATAGCTACTCAGTATAACTCCATCGTAGATAATGGGCTTGAGTGGAATAACTATTTTTGATCAATGTCTCTTACAGGGATGAGTAAATTATTAGACAAAAAGAAGATACTTGCACATTATTGTTTTGTGATCAGAAAAAAGAATCAGTATATTGGTGCACGTATATATACATATACTATTTTGGGTACTATAATTACACATTACAAGGATTCTCTCTAATTTCTGGTTGCTTATTAATTTCTTCCCTGGTACCACCAGAATGCCTGCAGTTCCCAAACCTTATCCAATAATACAAGCATGTCAAACATGCAGCTTTGGGAGACATGTGGCCCACAGGCCACTAACATGTGGCCCTCCATAAAAATAAACTTTTTGAACACGCTGAGGCTTAGCATCTTCCCCAACCCTCAATAACTCATCTTAGGTTGCCACTTGTCCAGTTTCCTTACTTCTGTGCAGGTTTCACTGGTTCTGAAACCCAAACTGAATATTTTGCAGGCTGCTGGAAAGATCCATGGACATAGTACTATGGTAGTGGCTAGATTCTAGTAGGATAATGGACCTTTGGTGATGTCACCAATCTCTCATGAGACTACAGTGTGTAGGGAGGGGATGGGCACAGTAAAAGTGAGCTGTAGAGTGAACAGAGCAGGAATGGAAGAGGCAGAAGCACATGTAGGTGCAGGTCAGTGCAGATGAATATGCTTTTTATTCTCAAATCCAGTGGAACTAGTACCCATGGGTGGTAGAGCAGATCATTCTGGGCAATTTATTTCCTGGATAATGTGGGTGATATGGAGCTGTACGTGTGTTAAGTTCTGCAGTCTCACTGGAGTTGAGGTACTAAGGAAAAGTTGTGCAATAAAAATACCTCTAATTCCCACTGATTAAATGGGGAATTTAACCACTTGCATGCTAGAGAGGTCTCCATCACATTGCAAAGCAATACATTGGACTCAAGGGGTTAAAAGTCAACTATAAAGCAATGAGCATGTTTATTTGTTGCCTCTGGTGCAAACTGGGCCTTACTCATCAAATACTATCAATTCTGCAGCAAACCAGTTGTACCAAAGGGGGAAATTCTACAAACTCTCATTGGGAAGCATTGGAGTTAAGAGTCCCATTTAAATCAATGGGAATTTTATTTATTCCCTACGATGCATTTGGTTCACCCCAGAATGATTCCACTTTTCTGAGCACACTATGTGGTGCCCCCTTGTTCTTTTCATTTTGTCTCTGTGTTATGCAAGTCTATGGGTGCTTTTGGGAGGATGTGAACCTCTTTGTGGTGGGTGAGATCTGTTCAGGACAAGTTAATTTGTGTTTGTGGAATCAGGGCAAACCTGCAAAGGTTTATAATCACTTTTTTGTTGGTTTGTTGCTTTGTGAGAGAAGTGAAAGGGAGAGACTTGCTAGAGGGAGAGACCTGGCTGAGAGACAGAGACTTTGAGAGGTGGAAAATGAGAGGCTTTTTATTTGGTGGGGTAGAGATTGGTGGAGGGAAGAAGATGTGACAGAGACATAAGAAGATGGGCAAGGTGAGAACTACGATTACATAAAGTTGGACAAAGCTAAGGTGTCAGACTATGTATGTGTGATCCTGTGACTATCAGAAGTACAAAGCTGGGGAAGCAGACAGTGTATGGGTGATTCTGTGGATACCAGTGGGCAGTTGAACCAGTGAAACGTGATTGGGGTGTCAAACAGTGTACCATAAATCACAAGTGAAGCGTGATAAAACAGATAGATAAGACTACAAAACGTCTTACTCGTGTCGTGCTCTACAGAACTTAATCATAGACTATGATTAAGCTCTGTAGAGAGTGAAACACGTAAGACATTTTGTAGTCTTCTCTATCTGTTTTTGTCATGTCATCCATGACTATCCATGTTTATTTTGTAATAGAGTTTTAAAAGAGGTTTTATTCTTTCGTTGCACAGTGTTTGCAAATTCACCTTGGGGTGCTGCTGCTTCCATTTTTCATTACATAGCACCCTTCAAGTTCATGCAGAGATTTTGCACCACACACACACATACGGACACACACACACACATACGCACACACACATACAAACACATACGCGCACACACACATACACACACGCATGCCCTCAACTGTATTTGACTTTGACATGCCTGCTATAATAGCTGTGCTGTCTGTCCTTTTCTTATATGTTTTACTTTATTATTTTACTAGCAACATAATCCATAGGCTTTATTTTTAGTACATATTGGTTACCTTTTTTAAACTGTAATTTCTAGGGCATTTGAAATAAGAGGATTTTAGTCTTACCTGTTAAATCCTTTTAACTTAATCCATACAAGTTACTGGTAACTCTGGGTAGGCGATCCACCCCTTTAAGTAGGCAGGAACAATTCTAGAATTGTATGCAGGGGGTGGAGCCTACTTTCCCTCCTTGGCTGCATCTAGCCAACCAGCTCCAGAAAGATTTGAGACGCTATTGACTAGACAGTAGAATGACTAGATAGTAGAAGGGAAAGAAGACGCCTGTGAGCATGACCCCAAAGGACCCCCACAGTCTGCCACAGGACAGCCAAGCATTGTCACTTGACAAGGTGGGAGACCAGTAACCTATATGGACTAAGAGAAAAGGATTTAACAGATAAGACTAAAATCCTCTTTTCTCTGTCATCCAATACAGGTTACTGGTAGAGGCGGGAAGTAAGGCAATGACCAGGCACAAGGCCCCCAATATCACCAACTGTTACACAGCACACTGAACTAGAGCCAATGGGGCTCAAAAGTGAAGGAAGCACCAAGAATCAAAGAAAATCCTAGAGAGGCAAGACCGCCTCCAGGATTTTCCTCCCAAAGCTGGCATCAGCCGATGCCAGCACATCAACGTTAATGCTTCAAAAAGGTGTGCACAGACGACCAAGTGGCAGCCTTGCACAACTGATCAGCAGAGTCCTGATATTTGTAAGCCCAAGAGGCTCCAATAGAGCGAGTAGAATGAGCTGTGACCCTGAAGAACTTCTTCCTCAGCTCATAAGCCTTACGAACAGTGAATTTGATCCAAGAAGCAATAGTCACCTTGGATGCAGGTCTTCCTGCCCTAGGACCCTCAGGAATGACAAACAACGCGTCTGATTGCCTGATAGACTCAGTGTGATGTACATAAAACTTGAGAAAACGCACCACGTCTAACAAGTGGAGATGCCTGAGGTTATTGAGGTTTCAAGTTCCAAGCCGTCAAGGCTAGACAATGAACATCCTCCTTCCACAGGTAACCCCGTAGAAGAGGAGCCGGACAGCAAGGGAGCCGCAATGGCACCGCCACTGACAGATCCAGAAGCTCCGGAAACCAAGCCTGACAAGGCCAGTACGGAGCAATCAGAATGACTGGACAATGCTCCAGTCATAATTTCCGTAACACCCTGTGCAACATGGGGAGGGGAGGAAAGATATAGGCTAGAGGGAATAACCAAGGAATAGACATTGCATTCACCGCCAGAGCTAGAGGGTCCTTCCATCAAGAGCAGAACCTTGGAACCTTCCTGTTGTGTCTTGTCACCATTAGTTCGATGTAAGGAAGACCACATTTCTGAACAATGAGGGTGAACACCTCTGGGTGCAGCTCCCACTCTTTCCGCTGTGTGTCGACTGAGGAAGTCCGTCATGACGTTGTCTACGTCAGGAATGTGCACTGCGGATATGGCAGGAACGTGTTCTTCTGCCCAGGACAAAATAGCCTTGACCTCTAACCAAGCGACAAGATTTCTTGTTCCGCCCTGCTTGTTGATGTAAGCCACGGCCGTGGCGTTGTCGGACTCTTCCCGAACTGGACAGTCTTTCAGCTGAGATGTCCAATGATGAAGGGCATGAAATATCATCCGAAGCTCCAACACGTTGATGGGAAGGAGAGATTCTTCTGGAGAGCACCGACCCTGTGCATTCAGGCGACCCAGGACTGCTCCCCATCCGGAGAGGTTGGCATCCGTCATCACCGTGGTCCAGAAGGAAACTAGGAAGGACTTGCCCTTCAGCAGATTGGGGAGGTCGAGCCACCAGGACAAGCTCAGTTCCACATGAAGAGGAAGTAACACCAACATCTTCAAAAGGTCCGGCCGACCCCTGCACACCTGGATCACAAACCGCTGGAGTTCCCTGGTGTGTGCCATGGCAAACGGTACCTCCTCTATGGTGGAAATGAATTTCCCCAAGAGAGATGACAGCTTCTTGGCTGGAACTGGATCTTGAGCCAGTATCGCAGAAACCCTGTGGGCAATCTGGTGAGCCACCTCGTCCATGAGAAACACCATGTTCTTCTGGGTATCGAAGAGAAGGCCCAGGAAGACCAGGCTCTGGGATGGAACAAGATCTCATTTGCCCAAGTTGATGATCCACCCGTGATGGGTGAGAGCATGAATGCATTGCTGAACCTGCTGATGAAGAAGTTCCGCAGAAGAGGCTTTCAGAAGCAGGTCGTCCATGTATGGAGTAACTCTGATGCTGTTTCGGTGGAGGACGGATACTAAGGTTCCCAGGACACGGTTGAAGACCTGAGAAGCTGTCGTCAGATCAAATGGAAGAGCTGAGAACTGAAAATGTCCCCGGTCGCAGGCAAACAGGAGGTACTGCCAGCTCTCTGGATGAATGGCAATGTGTAAGTACGCGTCCTGAAGATCCAGAGATGCAAGGAATTCCCCCGGGGACATGGCAGCAATCACCGTCTGTATAGACTCCTGGAGATAATGAGTCTGGGTCACAAAGGAATTGAGATCCTTCAAGTCCAAAATGGGACGACAACCGCCATCCTTCTTGGAGACCACAAAGAGGTTTGAGTAAAAACCCATACCTGCTGTCCTGGACTGGAACCGTCTGGTTCGCCGGACGTGTCTCATTCTGAAACGAACGAAAATACCGGTTATACTTTAGCTGTGTTTTCTTCCTAGGAACTAAGGGTAGAAGTGTACTCTTACCCCCTGTAGCCTCACTGATCAGATCCTTGAGATCTGGCCCAAACAAGGAAGTGCCATGAAAAGGCAAAGAGAGCAAAGCTTTCTTAGAAGCAGTATCAACAGACCAGATCTTGAGCCGAAGAGCCCGTCTGCCAAACAAAGACATGGTGAAAACCCTAGCCACTAAATGGATGGCATCAAATAGGGCAGCAAAAACATAGTGCTGTGTCTCAGAAATGTTGGTAAGGAGGCACAACTTATCCAAATAGGAGCATCCTGACGGACAGCAAGAGTGAGCTGTTCAGTCCAGACCACAATGGCCCGGTTCACCCATGATGCTGCAAATGCTGGACACATGGCAGAACCAGCAGTGGCAAAGATGGACTTGAGGGAGACCTCAAGTTTCTTGTCAGTCCAGTCCTTTAGAGCAGACATATCAGACACTGGCATAGCAGCAGACTTGGATAGCCTGGAGATAGGAGCATGAACCCACTGAGCAAGCGCTGCCTCAGAAAAAGGATAAAGCTTAGCAAATTTCTTTGAGACAGAAGGTTTCCTGTCCGGAGACTTCCATTCTTCAGACACAAGTCGGTCAAGAGTGGGGTTAGGTGGAAAGCAAGTAAGGGGCTTTTTAGGCTCCTGAAAGACATCAGAAGGAACCTCCTGCACTAAGGGAATGTTTAGGGTATTTAAAACAGCCCCGATCAGGCGCTCAGCCGAGAGCTCAGGATCAGCCTCAAAAGGGTCCCCAAAAAACTGAGAGGAGCCCACCGCAGAACATTCCTCAACATCTGAATCCACCAACAGTTCCTCTTCAGAGCAATCTGACACATCAGGTATAGCCTGATGTATAGACTTGACGAAAGTGGGGGTCTGCCAAGAATGAAAGACCCCCTGTAACTGGGATGGAAAGAGTTGTACACTGGACCTGAGGTCCCTAGTAGCAGCCTTGAACTCTTGCACCCAAACTGGCTCTAATGCATGGCTGGAGGTCCCTGGGAAACTCTCAGGGGCATCAGAACATGTTGGGCATAAATGACCTGAGAATTCTCTAGATAACCCTGAATGACAGGAAGAGCAATGTGCAATAGGGGATACAGAGACCCCAGCATCCTTAGTCTTAGGCCTGGCCCCAAGCTCCAATGGTATAGACATTCTCACAGTGTCAATAACCTTATTATATAAGAAATCACCCAATTACAATGTGCATGATTCACTTTAATGGAGTTTATATATGAAACTAAATGTTCTGAAATAACAGCCTGGAATAATTCCTTCTTAACTCCTTAAGTACCAGAAGGATGTTCAATGCATTGCACATCCCTCTAGTTCTTAAGGGGTTAAAGCCTTATGTGCAGGGTAAAATGAATGGTTTAGGATATCTGCCTTATTCAATAGTGTGTGGGGAGGGGTATATACACTAAGGTGACTGAAGCATCTCCCGTGATAATGATAGCATATGCCATTCACACACAACTTTAAATGGAATTAAGGGTAAAGGTATTTATGCACATAGCTCCCAACATTTCATATGGTCAAAGAAGGACACTTTGGTTTTAGGTGATGTTAATGGGGCGTATGGCTGGTGGGTGGGTCATTTACAAAATTTTTTGGTTATTTAATGCTCTTTTGACACCTTTTTGTGTAACTGAACAAATTATTTAAAGCAAGAACAAAGTATTTTATTTACACAGACTTTTTTTTATCAACATATACTGTTGTTTAACCAAACATTAATATGAGTTATATTGCTGTGGAGGAATGTGATACACTTATATACATACCACAAAGTCTGAAAGGGAACAACAGGTTGGGAAAGAGGGGCAGAAGAGTGGGTCTCAAAGAGGAACTACCCCTTCTAAAGAGGGACACTTGGGAGATATGTTTAAACTGAGCCTTATAAATAATAATAATACCAAGATACAAGAGATACAGCTTTATGAAATAGTTTGGGCACCCCTGGCCAGATTACATATGTTGTTGATTTTCTAAATGAAAAGAAATTAAAACAACTTCTGCAATGAACAAACTTAAACTTGACAGCTAAGTTAGCTGATGACAATTCCAGACTTCAATAAATTCCCTGACTCTTCAAACCTGATGTGATGTGCTTTCACTCAACAGCTATGGGCTCGTCTAAGCAGCTGACCGAGAAAATAAACATAACTGACTCTTACAAAGCACGGGAAGGCTATAAAAGTTATGTAAATGCTTCCTGCTTGCAATTTCTACTGTTCAAAATGTCTTTAAAAATGGAAGTTAAGGGGAACTGTTAGAAGTCAAGACATTATCTGGAAAATCAAGAGAAATCTAAGACAGGACTGCTCATAGACTGGCCAGGAATGAAAAGGAGAATCCCCTTGTCACTGCAAAGGACCAGCAAGAGTAGTGGTCCACTGTGCAGTGCTGCTTACACAAACATGATCTTCTTGGAAGAGTCATCAGAAGGAAACCTTACCTGCAATCTCATCACAAATGTCAACGTCTGAAGTATGCAACACAACACTTATATAAATCAAAGGCATTTTGGAACCAAGTGCTGTGGTCTCATGAAGTTAAAATTTTATTCTATGGTTACAATCACGAAAGGTACATTTGGAGAAAAAAAAAGATAAACATTTGAAAAAAGAGCACATTGTCAACTGCTAAGCACGTGGGTGGATCTATAATGCTTTGAGCTTAAGTGGCAGCCAGTGGCACAGGAAATACTGTGCAAGAGGGAAGAATAGATTATACTAAGCATCATCAAATCCTGGAAGCTAATGTCCCACAGTCTGTGAAGAAACTGAAGCTGAAAAGAGGTTAGCTATGACAATGATCCAAAACATGCCTCAAAATCAGCATGTACTACTTCAAGAAATTACCTTCACAGCCCCCAGACTTCAATATTATTGAAAATCTGACTGATAGGGTATCCAAACGTTTGCACATTTTCTGTTTATTTTTTAAAACTTGTTAAATTTAGCATATACATAGTAGCTGTGTATTAACATTTGCAGGAATATGCCAAGTTTTAGTTTGGTCACAATAGTACTTGTGTTAACTTCTTTTCACTTAGAAAATCAACAATACATGTAATTTGGCCAGAGATGCCCAAACCTTTGCATACAACTGCATAAGTACTTAAATCATTCAATTTCTCAATCTTTCTGAATGTCTATCAATCTCTTTCTTTAGATGGATTGGTATCTTACAACGCTCCTTCTGGCCAACAGTTCCTTCTGCCTGAAGGTCAGACCATTTACCTCAATGATACCATATATGATGGAGCAGTTGGTTACAGGTACGTTTTTGGGCTTTGATCTGCTGGCATGGACCAACCCAGTTAAGGAACTAGTAATGTTTCATTATGGAAAAATATATAGTTTAGCGCTTTTCATACTCAGTAAATTAAGGGCATAACCACTGACAGGAAATGCCAAATGCAAAAGCCATTACAGCTCACAGAACACCACCTAGTGGCTAGAGGGCAATATTTTATTTTCCTATTATTCTCAATTGGGTAGATTATACTCTTAGACCACAGTGCTTGATAGCTAATAATGGCAACATCGCCACCTAGGGATCACAATAGAGGATTGTGGTTTACTGTAAAAAATAAAATTTGAGAGGCAGTAATGTTTGAATTAAGCACTTTGTTTTACTAAATAGAAAAGACCCAAAAATATATTTTTCCTAATAAAACATGAATGCTTCTTTAAAAGTAAAATTGTCACTTTCTCTTGTGAAGCTAATGCTTACAGTAAAATTTTTCTTTTTTTTAGTTTAATAGTATAGTAATCTTTAGTATTGAAAACATATGTTTTTTCCTGTTGCGTAAAACAAATGTATTGCTAGGATATGCTTTGTTGAAACGTTATTACAACTTAAACTTGTTTGATTTCTATAGAAGTGACCACTAGGTGGTGCTGTTTGACTTTGTAGCTATGGAGACTTGCAGCTGACTGTAAATATCTCCAAACAATGAAAAAGGAATTATTTAGCGCTTTTGTAGCTTTTGAATGAAGCACTTCCATGCAGCGAGAGAATCCTTATTTTTCTCAAAAGGGAAAGTCCTAAAATAAATATTTAAAAATATATATATTTTACTATACTGCTGTCTATAAGTTATATGTTCTCTAACATTTACCGTTATTGGCTGCCTACAAAGCCAAGCAATGAAGTGGCTGTAGACTATATACTCTCTCTTACCTCACAAACACACACACAAACTCCTTCCAGAAAATATATAATTTACCTGTTATTTTGGACAAGGACCAAAAAGTGAAACAGTTGTCACTGTTTTTCTACACATTGGCACAATGGTGATTTATAGCCAGTGTCATAACTAGAATCCACTGGGCCCTGGTGCTGAAACTGCCATGGGCCTGCCCCCCCCCCCGACCACATTGCATCCACATTGCTCCCCCCCCCAATCTTCACATTGCCCAGAGTCCATCTCCTAACTCCATCTCCTACCCGCTCCCCCTGCAACCCCTATTGTTACGCCACTGTTCATAGCACCACTTTCTCCATAGAGCTACATTGTCCCAGCATGAGGCTGAGATTAGTTATGAGTAGAGAATTCCCTGAAGACCAGTGAACAAAATCATCCCTTTCTAGACTTGGTGGGAAATCTGGATTATGTAGCAGAGATGTAAGAGAGGAGGGAGTAGAAGACCAGAACAGATTATGTCATAAGAGTAAGTCATGGAAAACAGAGTATGGATAGCCTCAGTAAATTAGGTTTAATGATAGCAGGGTGCAGGAGTCACAGATACCATGGTAAACATGTGAAAGGCAGAGGCTGAATTGTGTTGGCCCTGATTCATAAGCAAAGTTTGTTATCACCTGGGTGAAACCAGGAGCCGAGGAGAGAAAGAGTAGATGCAGAGTAATATTAACTGAGGAGAGGTAAAGCTAGGCCACTGGAATCTCTCCTTCCACCTAGGTCAATCATTTTCATTTGTGTAACAGTTCTTAAACTCATACTGTGTTTGTTTACATTAGCTAAGGGACATCTAAGGGGGTTATGATTACTACTTACAAATATATTCAATATAGAAATAACTCTCTGGAAAACTATTTACCAAAAGAGCTAAAAAGAAAAACAAAGAGTTGCCCAGAAAGACTAGAGGAAAAGTGCTTTCAACTATAACAAATACAATGTTGTTTTTTACAGAAAGGGCAGTAATTATTTGTCTCTGATGGCTATGTTTGCAGATGATCCAGAAGTTTTTAAAACAAATTGGATTCATTTCTAGATCACAAGTATATTGAGAATTATGACAGTTGGTTTCAATGCAGATAGGATGTTGATCCAGGTAGATATCTGACTCCCTTTTAGAGTCAAGAAGGAATTTATTACTCAGTAGAGACTTAATTGGACATTGTTTTAAAAGGATTTTGTTTGCCTTCCTCTGGATCAACAAAGTTGACATGACAGAGGCTGAACTTGGATTCATCTCTTTTTGGCCTCAACAATACACTACTGTATTAATATATCTAGCATAAGTAGGTGAAGCCTCTCTGACATACTCTCATTGTGATTTCTTTGTCCATATCAGTATGACAGAGGGACTTGGCCAGCTAACGGATGGTGTTTCCGGGCTAGATGATTTCACAATGACCCATGAGTACCACATGTGGCCTGGATAT
Organism: Rhinophrynus dorsalis; assembly: GCA_037306005.1. NCBI lineage: Eukaryota > Metazoa > Chordata > Amphibia > Anura > Rhinophrynidae > Rhinophrynus > Rhinophrynus dorsalis. The sequence continues at coordinate 136,850,122 of CM074722.1, forward strand.
GACTATGTAGGATGGATTAATGAAAGCTTCACCAATGGCTATGTGGAAATCATGTTCGAATTTGACCGAATAAGAAATTTTACTACCATGAAGGTTTGTTGCAGAAAATAACACAATGCTGATACTCAAAATGCTGTTTTTGAAATAATATACCTGCACAATTATATTTTTTTATTTCAAACTCATGGTTATTTTGTGTAATCTGAAAGATATGTTCTGTAACTCTTTAAGGACCAGTGGGGTATACAATGCATTGCAAGGCAATGTGTTCCATATGCCCTGGTCCTTTAAGGGTTAAACTAATTTTTAATGAAAAAATAAAATGTATTGTAAAGTGTTCCTGCTGAGTACAAGTGTACTCCAGCTACAGCTCAAAACATACTACAAAATGTCATTTATTTTGCTGCATTTAAAGAACTTCCGTTCCTCGATTGTAATCCTCCTTTGCAAGATACAGCACCACCTAGGGTATCTTTTTTTAAATTAGGATCAAGGATGTTTTGCTCAGCACTAAAACTAGGACAATATCTACAGTTTTTTAATAAAACACAGTGCTACAGAGAAATAGCAATGTATGGTTAATGCAAAAAACTGTATACCAAAAGCTGTAAAAGTGTAATTATAATACTCATTGGAAGGAATGATGGTGAGGCTGGATCTCCATGAATGGCTTGCTTCATTTCCTGGGAATCTGCCCTATCCACTCATGTCCTGTGGAGATGAGGTCACAAGATTACAAGGTCACTACAAATATTATTAAAAATTATGCTCTGTTTTAAAGACCCAGTCTCTTCACTATGATTTTGAGATACATGTACCAAAATTAAATCATGGTAAAGTTTATATAAATGAATGAATCAGAAAGCTCAACTTGAGCTTTGGAGGTAAAGAAAACTGGACTGTTGTGTGGAATAGAATTTATTATAGGAGTCTCTAACCCTCAGTCAAGGGCAAAATCCAGCGAGATCAGGCATTTGCTGAACTTATCCATACTATTCAGCCGAAGACAAATATTAATAAAGAGATTACCATTTGGGGTTAATTTGGAACCAGATGTAGGATTTATTGCATTACTGTTCTGTAAGATTTATGATTCTGGTGTCAAGTAGGGACTATGTGTACGATATGTCAAAATAGCATTGTTTCAGCATAAAATATGTAAGGAAATCTAGAATATAACAGAAAGTGATTCACAATTCAATTGAGATAGATGGTATATTTTACACAAATTTCAGGTTCACTGCAACAATATGTTCTCCAAGGGTGTTAAGATCTTCAAGGAGGTGCATTGCTTCTTCCGCTCAGAGGCCAATGAGTGGGAAGCCAACTCCATTTCATCCCTTTTGGTACTGGATGATGCCAACCCCAGCGCTCGCTACGTCACTGTGCAGCTCCATAACCGCATGGCCAGGGCTATCAAGTGCCAGTACTATTTTGCTGACAGTTGGATGATGTTTAGCGAGATTACCTTCCAGTCTGGTAAGGAGCACTCATTAGACAATTTAGGCATGGGAGGGAGGGGCAACTTTTCAGGCTGCATCTGATCAAAAGGTAAGTGAAAAGTTACAAAAGGGTTAATTGGTTTTAAATGATAACCTTATTTAATGAGTTATATAGGGCCATATTCAATAAGCTGAATTGCGGAGCAAATCAGCTGCACCATAGGGTAGAATTGTAATATTAAATGGGGCATTAAAGCCCTTGATGGCTAGAGAAATCTCCCTGTTTTGCTTTACGTTGCACTGCAGACCTTTATAATCCAATTTAAATAATTATGAATTTTGTGGATTTTCATATTTTGCCTCTGTGGTGCACTTTGTTTTGTTATATATATATATATATATATATATATATATATATATATATATATATATAAAAATAAGACTGACAAAGGGTTCAAAGTGAAAAATCCAGAGAATCATATGGGTTAGGAGACATTTAGATGATACGCAGGCAGTCACTTAAGGACCACGGGGCATTTTTTTTTTTTTTTTGAGAATCTGGTTCCAGACTCCCCGAATGGCGTGCAGCCGCACAGGGAGCCCGGAATTCCATGACGTACAAGTACGTCCTTGGTCCTTTAGGGACCACAACCTCATGACATACATGTACGTCATGGGTCGTTAAAGGGATAGTAATACTTCGTTTTAACTTTGTTTTTTTTGTAGGCATTAAAAAAACATGAATAATGATATAAGTCTTATCTCCCAAACATTTATGGTTTAAGAGATATTCACAAGCAAAGTGTCCCCCTCCCGCCCCTTTTACTGATGTAACACTTTTCAGCCAGGGCAGAAGGGAGCTGCCCAGGTAGACTGCAGAGAGGGACAATCTTCTATTAAGATAAGGGAAAAACCTGAAAAGCTTGTCAAGGGGGGCAGGGATTTCATTGTTTTCATAGGAATAAGAGTGTCCCCTTCTGTTATCTGTCCAGTCTATGGACTGCATTCCACATCTGAGAAAAGATTGTTTACAGTAGGTAAAAGGGGCGGGAGGGGGAAACTTTGCTTGTGAATATCTCATAAACCATAAAGGTTTGAGAGATAAGACTTATATCATTCTTCATGTTTTTTTAATGCCTACAAAATAAAATAAAGTTAAAACGAAGTATTACTATCCCTTTAAGGGGTTAAAAAATGACAATTGGAGGTGACAGGGGGTTAGAATGTTTGTTTGTTGTTTTTATTTTTTAAATATGATGGTTAACCCTTCTGTTGGCAGTGCTGAAAAACTGTTTCAGTTTGGCGATCGTAGGATTAACTAGAAAAAGACTGGATGTCGGGAGAGTGCTTGATGACACAAGGGATCAGGCAAGAGATCAGGCTATTGTCCCCAAGTTCCCCCTGTCTGATCCCACCTTAGTAATATATACCTTAGAAAGCCTTACTTTGGAATCATTTTAGAGCATATACAGAACTCCAAAGATATTTTAAAGAAGCAGGGTTTTAAGTTTGTATGTTTGTTTTTGTGCAGTTTGGGAATCAGTTTGGTGCCCTCAGGCAGAATGGGATTTTCAAATTTGGCCAAAATAAAAAACAAACAACAAAAACCTGATCAGTACTGGGTCTCTTGCAAGATCATAATATTGACTCTCCTTGACCAGCAGGTCAGAGGTTCAGCAATATTTCCCCCATCATTGTGTATGATGTGTCATGCTGTCAGACACTGTGGCACAATATCCTCCAGACCTATACCCTGTACCTTTACCAACTCAATGTCTTTTCTCTGTCTCAATAGATGCTGCTATGTACAACAATTCAATGAGTCCTCCACAGTCAGCTAGTGTCCCAACCACATATGGTATGTACAGCTGTAATATACACATATTGGCCTTTACTCAGTAAGCCATGAAGCATACCTAATTAGAATGGAGCTGGTCATTTCTCCAGCAAGTGCAAATGGCCTACTGAAAGGGACTGTAATGTCCCATAAAAACGTCTTATAGTTTTATAGAGCTCAAGAAAATAAGAAGAATGGTGCAAACCCTCTCTCTCAAACTGCTATGGTTTGAGAGATATTTGCACTAAAAGTTCGCCCCTCTCTCTCCTTCTCCTGACATCAGCGTCTAGCTGATAGCAGGAGATTCTGGTCCAGGGACCAGCTGGTGGCTCTGCAGCAGAGCCAAAATCGCAGTTTTGCAAAATAATTACTTCACTGGAAATGTCTACAAAGTGTGCTTGCAAACCTGGCAGAATTTGTAGACATTTCCAAAGATGTAATTCTTTTGAAATACCGCAATTTTGACTCTGCTGCAGAGCCTCCTCGAGTCGTATGACTCGAATCTCCTGCTGTCAGCTTTACAGCTGACATCAGGAGAAAGGGAGAGAGGGGAGAACTTTCAGTGCCTATATCTCTCAAACCATAATGGTTTAAGAGATAGGGTTTGCACCATTCTTCTTATTTTCTTCAGCTCTATAAAAGTATAAAAAGTTTTTATGGGACATTACTATCCCTTAAATAGAGCTTCTAGTGGGATATTAGTGAGAGTAAAACAATGAGGATTTTATGAAGTAAAATAGGGGGAAACAAATTAATTGTTCCATGGGACATCTAATCCCCACCATGTTCTCACATGTCCACACATTCATTCACTGGATCAGCCATCAGCATATGGATCCTTTACCAGCAATTACTGTAGCCAGCATAAAATATATAAGGTATAAATAGGATACACTTGCAACATGGTTAAGAACACAGATCAACAGTATTCTAAGCATACTGAATACTGGCTGTGCTTTATTAATGCCCCTGAGACCCACTCTCAAATTTCATCTTGATTCAGCTAGACCAAGGGTAGTCAACCTTTGGTTCTCAAGCTGTTGGAAAATACAACTCCCATCATCCTCAACCAGCCAACTGCTGGTTGGGGTGATAGGAGTTATATATTCCCCAATTGCTTGAGATTCAAAGTTTGGATACTCTTCAGGTAAACCTTGGTACGGAATTATTGTGTGTGACTGATAAGCAAATCCTATTGTAAGAAGGCTAGTAAGATTCCTAATCATGATGTATGGTATTATTGTCCTGATCATAATGGAGAAAAGCTACAGTTGTCAATTATAAGGCCTATGTTGTATAGCTCAACTAATAGCAATAGTTAGGCAACCATTTTGTGCCTCTGTTCTAACTACTGGGTTGAAACATTTAAAACAAACCATACCCTGGGTACTTTAAGCAGTGAAAATATCTTTAAAGAACTATTTAAATATTTGGTATTTTATGGGAGACATAAATAAAAGGATAAATTATTTCAGAAGTCTTCTTCATAAAATAACAGGAATTTAAAAGTTGTACTCACTGTAAGTCTAAGATTATTGATGACCTAGAATTCTGGTTTAAACCATTGAGTCACAGGGCTTTCAAAGTATTCCAATTTGCAAATCATTGCATGAAACAATCCTCTGGAACCTCAGGGACTGAATGTCACAGGGTTTGTGGAATTGCTTTGGCATTTAGGCCGGGATTCATCAAACTGCAGGGAAAAGCAGCATATCAAATAAGCTGCTCTTCGCCATGATCATTGATGGAAACCTTTGTGTATTCATCAAAGCAGGGTAAGTTGCTAAATGAATGAATGGTTAATGCGCAAAGAAATCCTCAGATTTTCTTGTGCATTAACCCATTTTGCACATTGTAGAATCCTGGCCTTAATGTCTATTTCTAGAAAAAAATTGTCATAGAGTCCATTGTAAATAATAGACTTGTGCGCGGCAAACATTTTCGTTAAAATTCGATTTCGGACAAATTTTTTTTTCCCATTCGGTGGATCCGAATTTCGGACCGGACCTGTTTGACTTGGACGAAATTCGTCAATAATCTGAATTATTTGGCCGAATTTAAAAAAAAATTAATAATATTCAATAAAAAAATTAAACAAATAAAAAAAATACATTAAACTAAATTAATAATAATATTACATCTCTAATGAGACAGGAAGGGGTATTTTATAAACCTCTACATACTTATATATGTATATGTCACATCAAATTAAAGCCCTTTCTGCCCTTTAAAAAACGGTATATAATATGTGTTTGTGTAATAAATGACAAAGATAGGACTTATGGTTGAACACACACATAGCAAAAATGGCCAAATTGCTTGTGTCCTTATGTGGTTAATATCTGCACTTTTCATGAACTATAAAGCGACTGTTTTACCAGATCTATTTTTAGCAGCATGTAGCAACATTGTAATAGTTTCAGGCGGGAAAGCACTGACCAAAATTTCGGACTAGGTCTTTTTTGGATTCTGATTTTTTCTGGGGGGCGTACCTTGGCTTTCGGAAGGTCAGAATGATGCAGAATACGCCTTATTCGTCTGAATTCTGAAATTAGCCGAACCAAATCGCACAAGTCTAATAAATAAGTGTAGGATAGTACTGTAATATCAAGTCATCAAATCAGATACTGTATTTCATGTCTTCATTTCTTACAGATCCTACTCTTAAAGTAGATGACAGCAATACCCGTATCCTGATTGGCTGCCTAGTTGCCATCATTTTCATCTTGGTGGCAATTATTGTTATCATCCTTTGGCGACAATTTTGGCAGAAAATGCTTGAAAAAGTAAGTTCCTAGCACAGACATCTGCATTTCCCAATCATATGGGGTATTTTTGGGATTCACAGAAAACCGATCGGAATCATCAATGCCTTCTGTTTTAGATGGACCTGCAAAGCATCATGGAACAATGTCTTGTCCGCTCATGAAACTCAGAAAGACTGAATTGGATGTGTATTTGTAATCCTCAGTCACTTTTCTAAGTAGGAGTATTGCAGGCTGCCAAAAGACCTAAGAATTAAGGCCAATTAACGCAACACGGAGCACAATTCCAAGAAAATAAATAATTTATTATCATTATGGGACACCAAATTAATTAGAATATAGATCTTAATACACATTTACCAATACACTGACCAGGGCAGTATTGTAACATTATATGTATTAGACTGGCAACAATATTCAGGCTTTAAAAACAGGACATCTGAGTCTTGAGTCCGTTCAGCCAGTACTTAGCAATACGTCTGGTTATAAAGATTCTTGTAACCCAAGAGTAGGCAACATTCGATTCTCCATCTGTTGGATACTATACATCCCATCTTCCCCACATTGTAGTTGGCTGGTTGCAGCTGAGGCTGATTTTAGTTCACAACAACTGGAAAGCCATATGTTGCCTACCTATGAAGAGTAAGAGATCCAGCCCTTTAGCCATTTGTCAGGTAAGGATGATAAGAACTGTAGTGAAACAATGGCTGAATGCAAAACAACCATTGTCATTGTCCTTGTGTTCTCTGCTTTGTGTCTTTACACCTGCTTTATTTAAAGAATCCCTACCATAGCATGTCTTGCAAAATTATTGTGATCATTGGAATATTGTTGTCAGTGCTGTATTTTTCAGACTTACTAGGGTTCTCATAATTAACCGCTTTACATGGGAAACTTGTAAAAGTACATAATGTAGGGCTAAATTAGGGCAAGTATTGGAAGGATAGTGATGGAAAACAACAATTACAGTTATTACACCAGGTCTAGCTACTTTTGTCATTGCTCATTTCAAGCTCTCTTTTTATCTCCTGATTGTTCCTCCAGGCTTCCCGTCGGATGCTGGATGAGGAGTTGACAGTGAGTCTCTCACTCCCCAGTGACTCCAGCATGTATAACACACACCGCCGTCGTGGCTCTGTCTCAGCTAGCGAGCAGGAGTCCAATTCCACGTATGATAGGATTTTCCCATTAGGTCCAGATTACCAGGAGCCTACACGACTCATAAGGAAATTGCCTGAATTCATAGCACAAGCAGTTGGAGAGGAGGAAACTGGTAAGCAATGGTCTCCTTTGTACCATTATCAGTGCAGAGAATGCATAGTATATGTTGTGTACAGTGTGGAATCAGGATTTCTCTTTTCCTTAGTAGGCTTCACACCATATTCTGATTAATTATCATGGTCTTACCACAACAAATTAAATCTTAACGAACATGGCAGGGGTAGTCAATTGCTAGACCTCCAGCTGCAGGTCCATTAATTGACTAGCCCTACTATATGGCAGTGGAATGTGAGATGAGATTATTTTCACACACGGCAATGCCAAATCTCACCTCAAAACTGGACCTTAGAGCATCTCCACCTGTTTCAGCTACACTCCCATTAGACTTGACTACAAATTCTGAGGCATAGAGCTCTTTATCTCTTGTTTCTGTTGAAGAGCCAACAGGGTACTATCATGGAGAGATGCATGGAATGGGAATATCATTTTTCCTCTTTACATATCCTTGGTGAGACTTCATCTAGACTACAGAGTACAGTCTTGGTCACCTGTTCTTTACAAAAGACATTTTTACTGGGAAAAGTACAGAGACCTGCAACAAAACTGATAGACAGATTAGAAGATTGTTTATGTTAGAGAAAAGGTGTCTAAGGAATATGATTACTATTTACATATATATTCAAGTCCAAAGAAGGCACTAGCCAAGTACACTTTGTAGACCGTTCCAATTAAGTATTTATTTTTAGATAGCGCTATTTCGGCTTTGCTGAAGAGCCGTCAGCCAGTCAAATGACCAGAATCTGCTGCTGTCAGCTAGAGCGCTGACTTCGGTGAAACATATTAAACATTACTATACCTTTAAAGAGATAGTAATACTTTATTTATGAAGGCTATAATATTGTATGTATTAAATAGAAAACCAAAGCATCAATGTATTTTTGCCATAACATTCTTAGTTTAAGAGTAATTGCGATCTAAAGTTTACACCTCCCATCCCTTTTAGCTACGTCACTGCTCTATCTGTCAGAATTGGATTGTGGTCTGCGGACTGGACGGAGTGTAGGGAGAGATGAAATAGGAGTGGATACAAAGGAAATCTTCATGATGACGGTGTACAATGTAGCCATTGTTTGAGGCAGTAGACCGTCGTGATAAAGATTTCCTTGGTATCCACTCCTATTTCATCTTTATTACAAACCAAGCACATTTTGTAGACCGCTCCAGTTAAGTATTTATTTCTAGATAGCGCTATTTCGGCTCTTCTGAAGAGCCACCGGCCGGTCAATTGACCAGAATCTCCTGCTTTCAGCTAGAGAGCTGACTTCTGTGAAACGGCCAGGAGCGGGGGGACTTTAGCAGGTTATATCTCTCAAACTATAAAGTTTGAGAAATCAGACTTACAGCAATTGATTTCTTTTTTTAATATCATCAATATTATACAATGGTAAAATAAAAAATGACTATCCCTTTAAAGAGATAGTAATATTTTATTTATGAAGGCTATAATATTGTATGTATTAAATAAAAAAACAAAGAATCAATGTATTTTTGCCATAACTTTCTTAGTTTAAGAGTAATCGTGATCCAAAGTTTACCCCACCCGTCCCTTTTAGCTACATCACTGCTCTATCTGTCAGACTTGGATTCTGGTCTGCAGGATGGACTGAGCGTTGGGAGAGACGAAATAGGAGTGGATACAAAGGAAATCTTCATGACCACGGTCTACAATATGGCCATGGTTTGAGGCAGTAGACCATCATCAAAAAGATTTCTTTGGTATCCACTCCTATTTCGTCTTTCCAGACACGATTTAGATCGCGATTACTCTTAAACTAAGAAAGTTATGGCAAAAATATATAGATGCTTTGGTTTATTTATTTAATACATACAATATTACAGCCTCCATAAATGAAGTATTACTATCCCTTTAAAGCTATAGGATAAGTGTTTTTGACTTATACAAAAGGCAGGGATTTTTTTTTACACGAACGGCAGTAAGGATATGGAACTCCTTGCAGATGTGTGCTGGTAGATAAAATAATTCCTTTCAAAAAAGTACTGCATACTTTAGCTCAGAACAATATAGATACTTACTCACTGGGGGCACAATTGAAAATTACTTCAATGTGGGGTGAGTTTGTCTTGATCAACAAAAACATGGGTAATGCAGCAAAGGCTAATGTTGAATTTGCATGTCTTCTTTTTTTCAGCTTTATCAATTATGTTACTATGATTTATTAAAGTGGAACTTTCATGCTTACATAAGTTATGCCCAATTAATTATTAGTAGATGGTTAATAATGGAAATTGCATAATAACATTTCTTAAGTGCAGGCATGAGTTGGAATCATAACATAGTACAATCATTACATCAGTGGGACAGCACAGACATCTTGGTTAAGAATGATCTGTGTGTCTCCGCTGTCCGTCCCCGTCTCATCATTGATAGGTTATTTGCCAAAGGTAAAGGCAGGGAAGGACAGCTCAGGTGCACAGATCACTCTTCGCCAAGATGTCTGCGCTGTCCCAGTGATGTAAATTTCATACGATGTTATGATTCCAACTCATGCTGGAATCTAAGAAATTTTATTATGCTATTGCCATTATTAACAAGCTACTAATAATTAATTGGGCATAACTTATGTAAGCCTGAATGTTCTGCTTTGATAAAAAATATTATTAATTTATTCATCAGAAGAATTTACATTTACAGTTGTAATCAAAATTATTCAACCCCCAATGTAAATCAGGTTTATTGTCAAAATGTAGACTTTCAGCTGTTTGCAATGAACAAATCAAACAAAAGCAATTGAAATAGCTCCACACAACGAATGCTTCAAGTGGTTTCCCCAAATTCAATTGAAAATGCAACTTATAATGACTTCTCCAGTCTCAAAATTATTCCACCCCCTGAATAGAATCCCTCACAACAGCACAAATATGCAAAACAAGGGCTTCATTAGTTGCACCAGGTGTGCTTGATCTGGAACAAATGAAATACTTGAACTGGCTAGGGGACACGTTTGACTGCATGTTAGAAATATGGCTAAGTCAAAAGAATGGTCCAAAAAGTTAAGAGAAGAGATCATCGCCCTTCACAAACAAGGAACAGGATACAAAAAGACAGTGAAGGTACTGAATGTTCCTAGAGACACCACTGGAAGCATAGCTCGCAAGTTCAAAGTCAAAGGAACAGTGGTTACACTACCTGGACGGGGCAGAAAAAGGAAGCTATCAATGCTGCAACCAGATTTCTGGGATGTCAGATTGAGAAAAACCCTTGAGTGACTGCAAAAGACCTGCAGCAAAACTTGGTGGTAACAGGCACTGAGGTTTCAGTGAGCACAGTAAGACACGTACTAAACACAGAAGGTTTCCATGCAAGAACTCCAAGACGTACACCACTACTGACCCAAAAGAAATGTCAGCTCCAATATGCTCAAAATCAAATAAATAAGCCACAGAAGTTTTGGGATTCTGTTCTGTGGAGCGATGGAACAAAACTGGAACTCTTCAGCCAGATGGATCAGAGGAATATCTGGAGGAAGAAGAATGAAGCATATGCTGAAAATATCTCTCTGCCTACAATTAAGCATGGTGGTGGCTTGGTGATGCTCTGGGGCTGCTTTGCATCCTCTGGCACTGGAAACCTGCAGCGTGTGGAAGGCAAGATGGATTCATTGAAGTATCAAGAAATCCTAGGAGAAAATGTCATGCTGTCTGTGAGGAAGCTGAAGCTTGGGTGACATTGGACCTTCCAACAGGACAATGATCCCAAGCATACCTCAAATTCCACCAAGGCTTGGTTGCAGAAGAAGTCCTGGAAGATTCTACAGTGGCCATCACAGTCACCTGACTTGGACCCCATAGAAAATCTCTGTTGGGATTTGAGGAAGGCAGTTGCAGCACACAAACCCAAGAATATTACTGGAGACCATTGCTCATGAGGAATGGGTTAAGATTCCACATGAACGCTGCCAGAAGCTGGTGTCTGGCTATGCATCTCATTTGCAGCAGGTCATAACAGCAAAAGGGTGCTCTACTAAGTACTAAAGATGCTTGCCATGAAGGGGTTGAATCATTTTGACACTGGAGAAGTCATTATAAGTTGGGGAAACCATTTGAAGCATTCATTGTGTTAAGCTATTTCAATTGCTTTTGTTGGATCTGTTCATTGCAAACAGCTGAAAGTCTTTAAATTTTGACAATAAACCTGATTTGCAAGGGGGTTGAATAATTTTGATTACAACTGTGCCTATGTAGTAGAGTTCACACAGTAGTCCAGTATATCCATTTACACAGATTTTGTGCATTCTATCTAGAGCTTCCTGTATTAATGAGCTCTACTTAGTTTGCTTTTAATTCAAAATTACTCACAAAAGCCAGGTTTCAATAATCTAAAGGTTTCAACAGTCTAAATGAAAAATCCTATAAATATTAGCTGCACTTATGCCAGTGTCCATCTATAGACTACAACAGAGTTTCAATGTCAGAAAGTAAATATATAGTATACCAGCCTGCTATATGAAAGACATGTACCTAGGTAAATCATTCTATAATACAAATTAAGAGGCTGTTATTCCTCTTTAATTGCTTTTGTAACCAGGTTCCTGTAAAATACAGCAGTATATGTTGCCACTTTTTACAGGAAAGAAAACATTTGTTTGTGAGCAGTAAGCAGTTTATGGCTTTACCCTCTTGTTTTCTGTACAGCAGGTACCTCTTCTGCAAAGCCTGCTCTTCCTGCAGCTGCTGATGGAGTCCCTCACTATGCTGAGGCAGACATTGTGAATTTGCAAGGGGTAACAGGTGGTAACACATACTCTGTCCCAGCCATCACCATGGATCTTCTCTCTGGTAAAGAGGTGGCAGTGGAAGAATTTCCAAGAAAGCATCTGACCTTCAAAGAAAAGCTGGGGGAAGGTCAGTTTGGAGAGGTCAGTAAATTCACTATGTCTATGTTAAGATGTTATCATTCATTTGGACAAGGGGTGGATAGTGTATTACTAACCAGCTGTTGATGACTTTTGAGTTGTAGTACAACAACAGATGAAGATCCACAGGGTAAGGTTACAATGCAGCCAGTATTTTAATGACAGGTCAGTAAAAACTGAATTCTGGACCACACCAACTGCATTATAGGGAAGCAATAAACATGCATTTATTTAAATCAGCTTTTAAACATGTGAATGCTAGAAATCACCAACATATTGTTTTGCAATGTGTTAGAGACCTTTCTAGCACCGATGAGGTTAAATGCCCCATTTACATCACTATTTAAATCCGTGAGGATATTGGTAATTTTCACTTCTCCCCTGAATTTCAGTTTGGTGTTCACCAGAATTGAACATATTTTGCTTTCTTCACAAGGCCTAATTGTCAGTAATAAGTATATGCATGATTAGATTGACTAGTATTGTATTGGTAGTGTTAGGTGTAGTTGGGGGGAACTTTTAGTGCTAGTGTCCGTAATGTTTGGGAGGATGGGGGGAGGGTGATTGTGAAACTAGATCATGGTCAACATATGACACTATATCAAACATTGGTTAATTTCCTTTGATATTCCCGCTTCTCGCACTACTAAATGTGAGTTGTGGAAACAGACATCTGAGAAGAATGTTAGGCTTCAAGATTTATGGGCTCGATTCAAATGTTGGCATTAAAACCAGCGTCTCCAGTTTTTTCTGCCGACGCCAACATTTGAATCGAGCCCTATATGCCTACACTCATTGCTGATCCAGTGAATAGAGTACCTCCAGAAAAGAGGTATGATTTCTGGTCAGTACTTCTTTTAGCCCTAAAGGCTGTTTTAATGGCCTTAATAAAAGTGAGTCCCTAAAAAGCTGCAATGTTAGAACTCTGCCTATGTACTGACATTGCAGCTCTTTAGATTGTCCAAAGTAACACTGCAAAATAGCACATTATTGTAAAGTCTTAAATATTTCACTGAAAGTGTGAGGATATATGGAAACCTGATTTGGAACATGATTTATATTTATAATTAAAGGGATAGTAATACTTAAAATGTAAAAAATATATGTTGTAGGGTTTATCCCCCTGAGTAACACAAGGGTACTCCCACTACTGAGAGATATTTTATTAAAAAATGATAACAGCTCAAACTTGAATTTTTTAGGTGCAGTATCAAAGTGTCCTGAAAATTTACAGTGGACTGCTCTGGTCTGTAGACCATAAATCTCCATAGGATGGTGTAGCAACAGTACCACTGTAAATTTTCAGGACACTGTGATATTGCACCTAAAAAATTAAAAGTTTGAACTGTTATAATGTTTTTATAAAATATCTCTCAGCAGTGGGAGTACCCTTGTTTTACTCAGGGGGATAAACCCTACAACATATATATTTTTATATTCTAAGTATTACTATCCCTTTAAGACTTACGTACATGCACGTTTATTAGACTACTGTGTTTTGACTCAAAAATGTAAAATCAGCTCCAAATCAGCTAAATCCTGGCACTTCAATAACTCAAAGTTGATGAAGCAGAAATTGCCCAATGAGGTGCCGAAGTGACTATCTAGACTATCCCAAACAGCTTCAATATAATCAATGAACTGTCCATTTCTGATAATGTTTTATGGTAGTTTTATCAGATGCCAATTGTCACTGAAGTGAGCACCCAAATATAATGTGAAGATTAAATCAAATAAAGTCTCCTGAAAGGTGTTTCTTCTACAAATGTTTTCCCTGATGTTTGATTTGAATCAAATGGATTTGAGGTCTATGCTGCCATTTTATTCCTATACTAACAATAAAAGTAAAGTATTTAGTTTCTAAACCCTACAGATATCCTAAGAGTTTAATAAGAAACCTTTTTGTAACACTAGATACTTCTTAAAGGGATAGTAATGTTTCAAAATAAAAGCAGCTCCAATTATTCTTCATAGTATTTGGGCTAAGAAGAGTGTTATTTCAGTACTGTCATAGTTGTAGTTCAAGAGTAATTGAATGATAAAGCATCCCACTCCTACCTCTTTTACCTAGTGCAAGCCACCTCCCCTCACATGTGGAATCTGGTGTTAAGACCAGACAGCTCACAGCAAGGGAAAATCCTCTTACTGTGAGAACAATGAAAACCCTACCCCCTTGGCAGGTTTTTCCCTAATGCTAACTGAACATTGTCCCTCTCTGCAAGCCATCTGGATACCACCTTTCTGTTCTCAGGTGAGCAGTGTTACATGAGTAAAAGGGATGGGAGGGGGATACTTTATCATTCAATTACTCTTGAACTACAACTTGGACAGTATTGAAATAACACTCTCCATGGCCCAAGTACTATCAAGATTAATTGGAGCTGCTTTTATTTTGAAACATTACTATCCCTTTAAATGTATTGCTTCACAATGCGCTGGAGGCGTCTCTAGCATCCAAGGGGTTCAAATAAGATCACCTCTCCTTTAATGCAGGATTACCAGCAGAATGACATCTCCATAAAGGTCTGGCTGCTAAGTTAGATTATTTTATTGAAATACTACTTAACAGTTTGTGTGCTCAGCAATGCTTCACATGCTATGCCAGCTCTGAGAGAGTTAATGGTCAATTAAAACCATGTAATGTGTCAGCTCCTTAGGTAACTTTGTGACCTCTTCATACAGGTGCATCTCTGTGAGGCGGAGGGAGTGGAGGACTTTCTGGACAAAGACTTAATTCTGGATACTACTGTTGGTCAGCCAACCCTGGTGGCAGTGAAAATGCTGAGAGCAGATGCTAATAAGAATGCCAGGTCTGTGTTAGTGTGCATGTACCATACAATGATATGATATGACAGTCAAGAGCACAGCTAAACACTTAGATTCTTCATTGGAGAAATTCTGGAGAAAAGCAAACTGCACCAGAGGGGACAAATACACATTTATAATTTCCCACTGATGTAACTTATTGAATGCTAGAATGAGCATTGCAATGCATTGGATACCTCTTTCCAAGGGGTTTAATATTCCTATTTATATAATTATAATGTTTTATTTGCCATCTGCGGTATAGTAGATTTGCTTCCGAATTGCTCCTCTTTATATTCCTGAATACAGCCCTTATTATCCATGTTATTTATTACTAGACCTTAATCCTTATGCCATTTTGCACGACGTGCCAAGGGGTGGGCAGTGATTGAATGAATGGGTATTTCTGAGCATACCATTCCTCTGCATTCTGGCACATGCTATTTACAGTCTTGACACAAAGAATATCAGCACAGGCTTTTCCATTTTCCCTCACCAGCAACAAGGGTGGTGTTAAGTTGTTGGACTAGATGTTATGTAGTGACAGAGTTGTGCTCAAACATTTACTAATGCATATATCTGTATATAAGCAAAGGCTCAAGAGCTTGATTAACGAACAACCATATCGGCAAAGCTCTTGTGCTGCTTCATTCTTTCATACATTCCCCTTATTGCATTTTACTTAAACTGATGTTGCTAGTGTAGGCATCAGCTTAAGGCCTAGTCCCCATGGGGGACTTTGCTGAAGGAACAGTGTGAATTACTACAAAGCAGTAGCTCAATGGAGCTCTTCACATTAGTATTATTACCTGTAAGGTCTATTGCATGTGGACAACTTTGTTGCAACAGTTTCACAGAATAGATATTATTGACTTCTGTGAGGTAATTCACCTGTGTTGCTGCAAAAAAGTTGCCTATGTAAACTAGGCCTTACTCTGGGTTCACACTGCCACTTGACAGCACTGCTTTGTAGAACTGAGAAAGCCTCCAGAGCAAATTCCCCTGCATTACTCCATGGATCCAGTAGCTGGGGAGGAGAGGAGGGATGTTCAAGAGGTGTGATTATCAGCCAAATATGATTGGATAATGACCACGTGGGCCTCTGTTGTTTGGATCATTGTGGTGAGCACCACAGTGATTCGGTCACCTTTGTGGACAATCTGCATTCTGCACTACAGCTTTCTGATGGGAGTGCATTAAAGATTCAGCAAACACGACAATTGTTGCCTGTGTGAATAGCCTCCTAAATTGCAATTTTAGGAAATTAGAATAAACCCAGCCTTACTCACACAGGGCAATGCAGCATGCTGCAGACTGGATGCCTTCTGTGTTGAATGTATCCAAGTTTCTGCAGACTCGCTTTGTGTAGAGGTCTATGGAGCCAGCAAGCAGATCATTTACACTTGAAGAATGAAATGCTCATGAACAGCCACCAACAACTGGACAATGCATTAATATATTTAGCTGACATTGTCATATGCCAGCTATTAGTCCCTTCCCCTGTTACCTCACCCCCAGTGAGGGTATTCCAGGAGGAATACAAGATGGTACAGGTAACACTAGTATTCTCTCTGCAGCTAGATTGAAGCTTCATGGGAAAAAAACAAATCAGTGTGCATTGTTAAGCACATTAATTCATGTCCCCAATTTATATGTCTCCTTTTCCAGCTTTGATTATGACCTTGGTGCTTTTTTCTGATTTGGCAGAAATGACTTTCTAAAAGAGATTAAGATAATGTCCAGATTAAAGGATCCCAATATCATTCGCCTGTTGGCCGTGTGTATTGCAGAGGACCCATTGTGCATGATAACAGAATATATGGAGAATGGAGACCTTAACCAATTCCTCTCCCGTCACCAACCAGAGGGGGCACTGCCTAGTGCCACACCTGTAATCAGGTAAGGAACACAATACTGGATAAAGCAGGGGTAAGCAATGTGGTCTAGGTTGAACCGTAATAAAGTCTGAATAAAGCATCTCCGGGTTGTAAAAGTATCCTTGTTTTACTCGGCAAGAGAAGCCCCAATAAAAATGTTTTTCTTTCAGGAAAAATAATATAATTATCTCCATTCTTCATTATCTCTCTTGGTTGCAGGGATATTTTATATTTTAAGCCTTTGAATATTAGAGAAGTCTCCAATACATTGCTTCACAGTTTTTAGAGATCTCTCTAGCATCCAAGGGGCCTTAAAAAAAGATATAAATGCTTATGTTTGATATTGTTTAATCCTGTGCTGTGCAAATTAAGAGTCATTGATCCCAGCCACTCCTTAAAAAAATGTATATTTAGGTGGTTACTTAAAGCAGAACTATAATGCATATAAAAGTGCTCCCAATTAATTTTTACCATAGCGTTAAGCTTATCAATCCTTTTATTATCCTTATTAAATCCGGCATTATTTAGAAATCTAACTTCTTCGGAGACTTACAGGCAGATGACAGTGCAGGCATCTTGCCGAAGAGGCATCTGTGCTCCTGTGCTGTCCATCCCTGTCTCCTCAATGATTGGAAAGGGGGAGTTGCATTGTACCTTAAGGAAGAGACAACGACGTACAGCGCATGCACACAGATGCCTCTACTGCAAGATGCCTGCCGATGAGTCTCGGAAGAAGTTAGAATTCTAAATAATACTGGACTTAATAAGGATAATACAAGTACTGATATGCTTAACCTTATGGTAAAAAAGATTTGGGGGGGTCACTTTTATATGCATGATAGTTCCACTTTAAAGTATAACTTTTTAATTAATCGGATGACTTTGAAAGAGTTTTTCGAAATCAACTATATATGTTAGCCATTCTAATACTATAGTTTATGAGATATTTATTGTTATGCAAATTAGCAATTACTTAAAGGGATAGTAATACTTCGTTTTAACTTTATTTTATTTTGTAGGCATTAAAAAACATGAAGAATGATATAAGTCTTATCTCTCAAACCTTTATGGTTTATGAGATATTCACAAGCAAAGTTTCCCCCTCCTGCCCCTTTTACCTAGTGTAAGCAATCTCTTCTCAGATGTGGATCTGGTTGTAAAACCAGACAGATAACAGAAGGGGACACTCTTATTCCTATGAAAACAATGAAATCCCTGCCCCCCTTGACAAGCTTTTCAGGTTTTTCCCTTATCTTAATTGAAGATTGTCCCTCTCTGCAGTCTACCTGGGCACCTCCCTTCTGCTGTGGCTGAACAGTGTGACATCAGTAAAAGGGGCGGGAGGGGGACACTTTGTCATTGAATTACTCTGGAACTACAACTCTGACAGAATTGAAATAACACTCTCCAAAGTCCAAATACTATGATGATTAATTAGAGCTGCTTTTATTATGAAACATTACTATCCCTTTAAGAAGTGGCAAATAGGATGGAGAGTGGAACATTCATTTCTAACACACCAGGCTATGCCAGGCACTACTGCCTAATTCAGTGAGTGCAAATGTTTAAACAATAAATAACAATTCCAATTGCTTTAAACTTTGTTTTAACCCCTTGAATTCTACAGAGGTTTACTAAATATTGATTAAGCAGGCTCATGCTCTCTGCTTGCTTCAGTTTTATAACACTGCCAGCAACTGTCATGTCTGCCTCCATGGACATGAAATCCAAGACTGATTGAAGATGTTGGGGGTTATACACTAAGATGTGATAAAGAAGTGATAAGAGGAGAAGATTTCTCTACTGATATCACTTCTCCAGTTCCTGTGTTATTCTATAGAGCTTATGCACTAAGATCTCCAAAGTTGGAGAAATCTTCGTGCATTGGCTCCATATAATAACATAGGAAGTGGAGAAGTGATATCACTGGGGAAGTCATCTCCGCTTTATCATACTTTAATGCATCTCCCTCTTGTCTCTTGAACAAAGGCAAGAGAGCAAAATCAGAGTGGCCATTAGAATTTTCTGGCCATAGTACAGTAAGAGGGGGTTATTCTTAGGAGTTCTCCTTTGAAGTCATCCTTTTCTCCTCCAGTTACACTGACCTCAGACACATGGCTGCACAGATTGCTTCTGGAATGAGGTACCTCTCTTCTCTGAATTTTGTCCATCGAGACCTTGCAACGCGGAATTGTCTAGTGGGAAGAAATTACACCATAAAGATTGCAGACTTTGGTATGAGCCGAAACCTGTACAGTGGGGATTATTATCGGATACAGGGGAGGGCTGTACTCCCCATTCGCTGGATGTCATGGGAAAGCATCTTACTGGTGAGTCTTTGGTGACAATCTACCCAGAGTCCTGCAATATCTCAACCCTTTGAATTCTGTCCAAGAAAATAGTAATTTCTCTGTTATAACCTGGCATGCAGTGACAGAAATGTAATCATGGCTACAGTCAAATCTACTGAATGGTACAGAGATATATCTCCTTTCATTCACTGCTTGCAGATTGGTATTCAATTCCCTGAGATTTGAGGGTCTAAATTATTGGTTTGGGCATGTGTGCTACAGATTGACAAACTTGTTCTATCTAAGGAATGAGGTTAAAAAATCAGGGCAAGTAGAGAAAAAAAAGCATTTGTATGCACAAAACAGGTTTCATAAAACAAAACATTACTGATTTACAAAGATCAATTGTGCAGATAAAGCATGCATGCTTGAATGAAACACTATATACAATAAAAGGTTGATAGTGTGCATAAGCAGCACTTTTTCGAAAACAAAATAAGGCAACAAATTTCAATCATGATCAAACAAAACATCATATGAGAAATATGAAAGAGTTGGAGAGGGTAAAGATGTCCTAAAATTGACACATTATTCCTTTAAGGATCAGAGACATGCACAGTGCATTATGAATCAATTTATTGCACAACCCTCTGGTCATTAGATGGTTAATATTGAAACATATTAGACAGTGCAGTTTTATTTTCTTTAAGAAAATAACATATTTTGCCCATTCCTTTTAGAAGAAAAACTCTTTGCATGTCAGAGATGTATCCAAAAACCTCTCTGGCTCACAGGATTAAACTATTCAGTACTAAGGGTGAAAAGTGTGAAAAATTTCCAGTATGACATTTCGCGAAAACTTGCCGTTTTTCGATTTTCCCATGAAAAATGTTGCCTCCTTTTCGCCTATTTTAACACATTTTTCGCCTATATTTCCTATAGGTGTTACATTTCCAACTGTAATATTATTTCTTCCGAGAGCTGAAGTTTAGAAATAAGTGGCTGAAAGTCAAAGCTGTGAGTCCTACAGCACCATATGGCTTGAAAAATGTGTTAGCATGCAGAATGCATTTGTCGTTTGCCCACAACACTAACTTCCTGCTTAAGTGACACTGGCAAATTTTCATCAAGATGATGTCAAGTAAAAAAAAAAGTACAACCTACAATGTGGCAGATGTGTATTGCAGTGGTGGGGGACTGGCTGGTATGGTGTGATTTGTGTATGTATATAGTTTTTACTATTGTCATGTTTGTGTCAAATCTCTATCCTCCTTCTCAGATTAGTGACACACATTACTTGTCACTCATAGCGGTGGTCTCAAGTGGTGTAGATGGTGGAAACCCATCTTCATATCCCTCCTCCACCTCCTCATCATCTGTGCTGCTGTTAATATATTTGTCCTGGCTTTGTCTGTCATACTCCTCTGCAGCAGGAGCCATAGGTGTTATTTGGACTGAACTAACTGTTGGCATTGGCAGTAGCATACTCTCTGACACATATATAACTTCACTACATCTTTTTTCTGCCCTAGAGCCCTGTGAACTTTTTAAAGTGCTGCTGCTGCTATTTGTGGCACATTTGGCCTGCTGACAGTGTGTCTCCCAATCAGACCTGTGGTTGTGCTTCAGGTGGAATCTCACAGAGGAGGTGCCTAGGTGTGAGCCTGCTTTCCCCCTGCTCACGTGCTTTTTGCACAGACAACAGATAGCAACATGCTTAGCTTGAGGCTCCTGAGTAAAGTATCTCCATACTGTGGACTTCAAGGAATGAGGGGTTCCTGAGGTGGTGGTACTGCTACTACTACTACTGGGGTTAGATGTTGATGTATTTCTACTGCCACTACTACTAGGTGTCAAAGGTGCAGCACTTACAGAAGCAGAAGAGGCACTCATCATATCTAACATTGTGGATGTTAACTTGTGTTAACTTGTGTTCTCAAACAGTTTATAGACAGGCACAGTGCTCCTTAAAAGTGGTAGAAGATTCAGCCTTTGACTTTTTGCTAACCTTATAGCCCTGTCATCATCCTCACTCTCAACTTCATCTGTATCTGAACAAGAGAAAGATTCTGGAGGGATATATTCTAGATCTGCATCATCATCAGTCATAATTAGGTCAACTTCAGCAGCATCAGCATCACCTGACAATTCTTGCCCACTACCCTTATATTTCTCTAAGCTTTTAGAGGTCTCAAACAATTTCTTTTTACTTTTATTGTAACAAAGTTCCCTACTACGGGTGTTTTGGTGCTTGTTTGTCAAACTATCTGATGCAGCAGGCGGTTCAGCTGTTATACCTTCCTCTATTATGCTATTGCCAGCATCATCAACACTTGAATGTGATTTGTTGTCATCTTCAGTGTTCTTCTTAATTGGGTCTTTATTTCTAGTGGCACTGGTGGTGCTGGAACTAGTTTTGCTGGGACCTTGACAAACTGCATCCTCCCTTGGTGTAGAGGTATCATCATCATTGATTGAACACTCTGCAGCAACCATTGCTGCAGTCAGTTTTTGAACTACTACTTTAATCTCACGTCCCTGCACTGCTCCACCCTTCCCGTTGTGCGTTTGCTGGACATTACGCAACTACACTGTGTTTTTTTTACTGTACGGTACACAACACAACTGATGGAGCTGTATGATGCCTTGCCTAAGCCCAGTCAGCTGTCTGTCACTGACACCTATTATATTTAGTTCTTTATCATTTTTTATTTATTTATTTTTAAGTTGTCCATCCTGTTGTTTTATCACAGTCTGTTCCATTGCTATGGTTATATAGCTCATGGTATGGTTTCATAGCTCATAGTATATCACCTTCAAAGCGCTGAAGACATCACTAGCATCCAAGGGGTTAAATCACACACCACAGTACAAAAATAAGCATAGTTTTAGGCTAGATAAAGATGCACCAGAACAAAAGGTTTCATAAGAACCAAGAATATAAAAAGGGAAACATGAAGAATTAATGATTTACAGAAAAGGTGAAATTTACTCACTGATATGTTTTTCCTCTGTGTCCTTCCATGGCATAGACTGTGGGTTTTGGCTCTGCCCTCCAACTGGTAGGACCAATGCAAAATCTTTAAATGCTGCTGACACAGCACAAGAGGTTAGAAATAGCCAATCACAGTGAAGCACAATATCTGCAATAGGTTTTAACAGTTCTTGAAACTACATAATACCAATAACCAAATAGGGAGGGTTGCCGTGGAAGGACACGGAGGCAAAACAAATATCGGTGAGTAAATTTCACCTTTTCCTCTGTATCCAATCCATGGCATGGGACTTGCCAAAGCAGTACCCAGAGGAGAGGGAAGGGCTGAGTCAAACTCATAAAGGGATGGCTGCTTCCAGCACCTTCCATCCAAACTTGGCATCCTCTGATGCCTAGACATCCAGTCTGTAATGTTTGATAAAAGTAGAGACTGAGGCCCAGGTTGCAGCACAGCAAATTTCATCTGGGGTTGCTGCAGCTTTATATACCCATAAGGTAGCCATGGCTGGTTAGAAAGGGCTTTTATACCATCTGGAGGTTTAATGTTAGCTGAATCATATGCCAGATGTATACAGTCCCGAATCCATCTGGAAATGGAAGGTTTGGATGCCGAGGTACCCTTGAACTTGCCGCAAAAGTGGATGAATAAGTTGTCTGTTTTCCGGAATAGATGAGTTCTGTCAAGATAGAACTTTAGACAAAGGATAAGATCCAAATTGTGAAGTCTCTCCTCCAGCTCATGGGAAGGGTTTGGACAAAATGATGGTGAGACAATCTCTTAGATGAAACTGTGAGACAACTTTAGAGCAAAATGACAATTTCGGTCTCAGGACCACTTTGTCCTGATGAAAAACTAGAAAGGGTGGAACTGCCACCAGAGCCTGTAACTCACTGACCCTTTTTGCAGATGTGAGGGCCGTGAGAAATACCACCTTGAGTGTGAGATGTTTGACGGAAACAGACTCCAAAGGTTCAAAATATGGATGAGATGCTAATTGTTATAGGACTACATTCAAGTCCCAGGGAGGAATAATATCAGGAATAGTTTTATTTTGGAAATAGAGGCAAGATATCTTTTAATAAGATAGTTTTCAGCCAGAGGGTAGCTAAAACGGCAGATATAGCAGAGAGTTGAACTCTCAAAGATGCAGGTTTTAACCCCTTCCTGAATCCTGCCTTTAAAAAGTCTGGAATACATGGGGTAGAAATGGAGGTGCTGTCAAGGTTATTAATCATGCACCAGTTGTAAAAAGTAGCCCACACACAATAATATAGCTTCGTGGTAGAGGCTTTCCTAGCCTTCAATGTTGTGTCTATAACTTCGTTAAACGTTCCTTGTTCCCTCAAAGATTCCCGCTTAACCTTCAGGCCTTGAGCTTGAAGAAGTCTGGATTTGGATGAGCTATGGGATCCTGAGTGAGTAGGTGCTTTGCGTATGGTAGAAGTATTGGTGGATTTACTGACAGTTGAAGCAAGTCTGTGTACCATGTTTTCCTTGGACAATCTGGGGCGATGAGAATCAACTCTGCTCTGTCTGTCTTGACCTTGTGTATCACCTCTGGAATTAGGGGTAGGGGAGGAAAGACATATGCTAGGGGAAAGACCCATGGTAGTCTCAGAGCATCTTCTGCCAAGGCTTGATGTTCCCTCCAACTGCACTAAGTTCATATGGACCACAGGAACAGTCAAGTGGTAAGACAACAGGTAAAGTGCAGGACCCCTTACTGAAAGGACAGATTGAGGAAAGACCAGCAATAATCTTTAAGAAGGCAAAAAATATACAGGCCCGTTTAGCTAGGAGCAGACCAAAAGCATCAAGGTTAAATAGTGAAATACAGCAAACTACACTAGATTCATATAGACCACAGGAACAATCAAGTGGTAAGACAATAGGTAAATTGCAAGATAATTATAAATGTGGATCAGTCAGATGTCTGACTTGTCCATATAGGAAACATCAGAATTGTTTTACGAATACCCTCACAGAAAAAGAATAAGAAGTAAGAGGTTTTATTAGTTGCAATAGCAAAAATGTAATTTACTTAATCCAATGTGGGTGTCAAATGCAGAATGTGGGTCGTACCACTAGATCTTTTAGAGATAGGGCAGGAGAACACCGACGTAATATCACAAAAAAAGATCTGAAACATCCGGTCTCTCCCCATTTTGCTAACTGCTTGAAAGGAGGCATCAATAACCTTTGGGATAGATATTGTCCCACATAATATCAGAAATCCCTTCAAGTGGTTATGCAAAAAAGAGGCCGAATGGATATACAAACATGGGACCCTTGCCCCTGCAGGAATGAATGACAACATTGAATTGAGTAATGTGGTTTGATAAATAGAATTTTTAATAGTAAATTAGATATATTAATATGTGGATTCTGGGTGTAGTTTATGGGAATAAACTGAGCAGAGGAAAGGTGTTTTAACGGAACAGATCTCCATTCTTGGATTGGTGAGCAATGTTCCGCTATAGGTCCCATTTAGTTTATATAGATAAAGATACCAAGAGCTTTTTCATTTAAAAAAGCATTGGAATATAGAACTAACCAAACTGCACTGAAAAGGGGAAAATTGGGATATCCTTGAAAGTATATATCTAATTGGAATTAAGATTGATATAATGGACACATAACATACTATAGGATTAATTTGTCTACAATTCCTGTAAACCATGGGATTCCCCTTTGGTTTTGTGGAATAACGTGCAATAGAGCCAATGTATATTTGATTGCTAAACAAGCTAAGGATAGGGGCACAATAGATAGTCCCAGTTTGCATGTGTCAAATTGGTTAGTAGACCTATGCAAAAATCATGAAGCCAATTGCACCTAAACCAAAACCAAAGGGGACTCCACAAGTGGTTGTGTCATGCTTGAGGAGAAGGGGGAACCTGACTCCCATGTGGAGACTGCAAAAGAATATAATAGATTGTTATGTAGAATAAGGAATTGGATGGTCAAACATTCCGATTTCCAGGAAGTGACATCATGCGTTCCACAGACGAATAATACCACCAGGTGGAACGCACCAGAAAACCATGTAATCGGCCAAAATTGATAGGACTGGTAGGAAATGATGTCATGCGTTCCACAGACAGGATGTTCCATCGACTGGAAGGCAACACAGAGCGGTAAGGGACTCACTATTCGGAGAAAACGGGATTTGGCACTTTTTAAAAGGTATAAATAAGTGTTTGTTTTAATAAAAAGATAGTTACCCCTGATGAAGTTGTAGACGTGTGACGAAACGCGTTGGGACTAACAAACTTGTTATTAATGTTTTTAAAAAATATTGTTTTTTTATATGTTTTGAGAAATTTTTCTATTGCCAATAAATAGAGGCTTTAAAGTGTTAGTAATGTCTAAAAAAACTTTTTTGCATTTAGAAGAGCTCAAAAAGCTGATCTAAATGCAAAAAAACATATCTCTCTATGGGCGTTTGAAGTTTGATTTCTCCTACTGACAGCTGTAAAGCTGTCAGCAGGAGATCAGTGTCGGTCGACACTGTGGCGCTTGAGAAGTGCCGGGATCTCGTTACTTACACGGAATCCCTTCAATGGAATGGTCTAAAACATGTGCCTAGTGTTCAGGCACATGTTTTAGACCATTCCAATAAAGGGATTCTGTGTAAGTAAAGAGATCCCGGCACTTCTCAAGCGCCACAGTGTCGACCGACACGGATCTCCTGCTGACAGCTTTACAGCTGTCAGTAGGAGAAATCAAACTTCAAACGCCCGTATCTCTTAAACCATAGCGGTTTGAGAGATACGTTTTTTTGCATTTAGATCGGCTTTTTGAGCTCTTCTAAATGCAAAAAAAAGTTTTTTTAGACATTACTATCACTTTAAAACAAAATAGCCCAGGCAGTAGTTTTAAATATATAAACTACAGCTCGGTGGGAAATTGGAAGCTGGAAGGTAAACATCCAGGTACCAGAGGCAAAGAGTATACATGACAGAGGAAAGAAGAGAGTGTATTTTACAGGCGATCGAACCCAGAGGCTGGTCAAGCCTCAAGTTCTAGTGAGTACCCACCCTGAGATCCACTGATGGATTTCCTAATGATTGTACCACCATACTGAAGATTCTGTCTTTTAGACTCCATTCCCCTGGATCTCATGCGGCTTAGTAAGTCTGTTTGGCAATTCAGGCGTCCAGACAGAAGGGATGCTGATAGATTTTGAAAATTCTTTTATGCCCAATGAGGAATCTTTAGGGCCAGGATGTTTAACTGCTTGCTTTTTGTTCCCCTTGATACTAGACAGCAGACGCATTGATCGTATCAGAACCGCTTGCTGTTGCAGGGGAATGCTTACGGCCAGAAGCTCTTTCATGTTTATATGGAATAGAGACTCCTGTCTGGACCAGGAGCCCTGGACTGAGTGTTGCTCCCAAATCCCTCCCCAGCCAGAATTGCTGGCATCCGTGTGAATGATGACCCAATCTGGTTCTATCAGGGGTCTTCCTTTTACTAAGTGATGTGGTTTCGTCCCATACTAATTCCTGTGTTGTGCTTCTGAATACTGGAATCCTCAGAGTGGGCTTGTGAGGATTCTGTCTGTAGTACATCAGGAAATTTTGCTGGGTCTGATCTGGATTGAGGATGAGAGATGACCCAGGAGCCTCTGGAAGTTTTTCAGTTAGTGTATTTTCTTTAGTAAGAAACCTGACACAGCTTGGATAATGCGACTCTCTCTGTCGTGTGAAAGAGCGACAAGTCCTTTGGAGGTGTTGAATTCTATCCCCAAAATGTTAGGGACTGGGAAGGGACCAGAAAGCTCTTTTCCAGATTTATCACCCAACCCAGGTTGGTTAGAATTGTCTTGCAAATCAGAGTGATGTTTGCTGAATGTTCTCTGGATGAGTCGATGATGAGAGTCGTCCATATAGGGAATTGCTCGAACTTGATGCCGTCTTCTCACTTTGCCATGGCCACCGCTAATACCTTGGTGAAGACTCTCAGTGCCGATGCCAAGTCAAATGGGAGTACCCTGTATTGGTAATGAGTTCCCAGGATATGGAATCTTAGGTACTTGTGGTGATTCTGTCTGATAAGGATGTGATGGTATGCATCCTGTAGATCTAGTCTGGTAAGGTATGCTTGTGGAGGGATTCATTTCAATGTTGATGAGACTGTCTCCATCTTGAAGTCCCTGTTTCTTAGTAAGGTGTTCAATCTTTTGAGGCATAATTCTCCAGAAGGTTTCAAAAAAGGCACCAGTGTGGAGTAAAAGTCTGTGAATCTCTGGTGTGAAGAGACTTCCTCTATCACATTGTTGGACAGTAATTGGCGCATGGAATGTTGCATCTGAAGAAGTTGATCTTTCTTGATGACAGATTTTATGATTCGGTAAGTCACTGGAACAGTTTGAAATTCTAGTGAGTATACCCTCTGAATAATATCGAGCACCCAGGTATCCTGATGTAGAGGATCCCAGGCTTGCTGGAACTCCCCCAGTCTGCCCCCTACTGGAGGAGGGGCGGGAATAGCATGGACCTCATTGCTAGAACTGGCCCTTTTGCTGGAAATCCTTCTGATCTCCAGATCTTTGGCCTTGATTTGCACCTCTTCTTTTTTGATTGAGGCTTCTACCTGGTCAGTACCGTCTAGCGTCGTGAAATTGTCCAGGTCTATTAGTATGACTCCTTGACTTTTTTCCTTGAGGAAGAAAAGGGCTTTTCCCTCCTGAAGATCTTTTAATAATTTCTTCAAGCTGGTCCCCAAAGAGCTTCGAACCAGTGAAGGGCAGGGAGACAAGCCTGTTTTTGGATGATTGATCAGCTTCCCAGGACTTAATCCATAATGCACATCATGACGTGATGGACAAGGCCGATGCTTTTGCTAGTAGTCTGATGTTGCCCAAGGAGGAATCGCATGAATAATTTATAGCGTCTTTGAAAATGCTTAAATCTTTCAAAATTATCCTTCTGGAAACAAAAGATTCCATTTTTTCTTCTAGCTCAGTGAGCCAGATGCGCATAGTGCAAAACACTGATGCCATTGCAGTTGCTGTTTTTAAATTCTGGTCCAGAGTGAAGAACTATTTATTTAGTGCCCCATCTGCCCTTTTATCCATGGGGTCACGCAGAGTTGAGCCGTCTTCTAGTAAGATAGTTGTTCTCCTGGACGTCTGGGTGATAGCCGCGTCCACTTTAGGAGCGGTATGCCAGGTCACGGTATCTTCATCGGCAAAAGGGTACATGTGATGGAACCGGCGAAAAAGTGAATTACGCTTGTCACACTGCTTCCATTCCCCTGAGATGATTTCCTAGATTAAAGAATGTACAGGTATTTGAGGGCAGGCTTTTATGTAACCCACAAATGCTGAGTCAATGATACCAGATTTTCCATTCTATCCAATGGAAAACTACCTGTATCCTCAGTTATTTCACCTTCTTCTGCAGAGGACACACCTGATTCTATGTCCATGAGCTCTCATCTTCTTCCTGAACCCTGGAGGGTGCCTCATTAGGGTCTAAGTGCCTTGGACGTTTTCGGGCAGCTTCCTGCATGGAGGAGAAAGTCTCTTGCAGATAGCTTCCCATCCATGTAATGAAATCCTGGAACATCACTAGTTGCAGCTCTTTTAAGACAATCTGAGCATAATTTTGAGGAATCCTCTGCAGGCAATAGTTGGTTACATCCTAAACATGCTTTGAACTTTGGATTAAGCTTATCCTCCTTACAAGCCTCAGCAGATTTAGCTTTATCAGATTTCTGATCTTTAGACATTACTCAAAGTAATACACAAGTACAGGCATAAGCAGAAAACTTGTACTCACTTTAGGAGATCCCTGACTCTCTGCTCCGTTATATGGCTGCTGCACTGCTTCCTGAATGCTGTCTGCGTTTCACTCATGGAAAGCATGACATGTATCCTGCTGCTACTTCTGCTGTCACTAAGCAGAGCGCGTGCTTCAGGGAAGTGTGGGGCACTGAGAAGAGGCAACGCTGGTACAGCACTTCAAGCAACTGGCCAGGATATGCAGAGAGGAGGGTGGCAGACTCACAGTGAACTGGGAGGCTGCCCACGGGGAATCTGAATGTCCCATGTGACAGCGGTAAGGCCATTCACATAATGCAAGAAAAAAATAAAAGGTAGGAGAGAACAGTGTCCCTCCGTCCTCTGGCTTGTTAGGACCAAATAGCTAAATGGGGAAGGAAGACAGCAGCATTTAAAGATTTTGCATTGGTCCTACCAGCTGGAGGGCGGAGCCAAAACCTACAGTCTATGCCGTGGATTGGACACAAAGGAAATATATATATATATACATATCTTCTAAGAACAACTAAAACCCTTCCAAGTTCCGTTCCGATCAGACTGCCAAATGGAGGTCTGCAATAATAGTCTACAGGAGGCAAATATATGTTTTTGGCCTCCTGTATTTCAACGGCTAACACGGTACCAACTCTCATCTGATAATAGTCTACAGACTTCCAACGTACAAAACAATATACACAGTTATGCAAAAGACTGATGTATGATGGACTTCTATCTGGGTAAGTTCTTCTATTAATCATACAGATTGATATAAGTACATTTAACCTGTAAATCAAAATGGGACTGTCACTTTGTAACAAATATGAGATTCTGAAAAAAAAAAGCTTTCAAAATAATTTATATTTCCCTCAATCCTCACTTCCCTCAAAATGTACATATCCCAAGAATTATCTCATCACTTAACTGTTTGTCACCTCCATCAATTCTCAGGTGTCTCCAACAAACTGCCTCTTCACAGTAATACACTCAATATTCAAATTGCCACTACTGCCTTTGCACTTTCTGTACCATATCACCAGCTCTGGCACGGAACTGTGTATCAGCTCCATGACAGCATGTGTATACTTTGCCAACAGCTGATTATGCCACATGGCTGCTCTGTTTGCTTATTATGCCAGCTATGCTGTCCACGGAGCTGAAGCTGCCATAAGACATGTATTGGAAGACTAACCCTTTCAATGCCATGTCTTACTGCATCTAAAGGGACATACAATAATTCTCCATCTCTACAGAGGGCACCACTCTCTTTCCTGCCCATTCTGCCTACTTCCACTCCCATTTCACACCAAATCCTACCCTTCAACTAAGTCCTGCCCACATTCTGTCCTGGATTACACCATTTTGACTCTCCATCACCACCCGTTCTGTTGCTTGGAGAGATGATAAAACGTCCTAGGTATGCCAGCATGGTGTCTCATGACAAGAAAATTATTTCAGTTACTGTATGGATTGTTCAAGGTTTCAAACTTTATTTTAGTAACTCAGTCTCTCTGTCTTTTATATACTCCACACATGTCATAAGGAGAGGGTATGATCCCAAAATTAAACACAGACATAACAGGGGGACATAACAGGCAACAACTTTATTGAACTATTTCCAATCACATTAATATTATTGATCTTATTCAACCATAATAATTAATTATTAGTCAGTCATTAACGGACAGTCCTTGCCAATCCTCATTCCCTGAAACCAAGCATGACCAAATTGCACAGGCTCATGCTAAAATCAACATCATCTTCAGCACTTACAGCTGACTCCCAACATTCGTCAGCACTTACAGCTGGCTCCCAAGGAATTACCTCATTGGTCATCCATTTTAACTTCAATGGGTAACGTCAACAACATGCGATCTAAATCTGGGGCAAACTCACACAGGGCATTCTGCCTGAGGATTAAAAACCGCATTACTTTACCACATCAGTTAAAGAACTCTGCAAACTGTGCAAGGACTATCCACCCCATCGTGACACACCAAAGCAAACACCATACTAGGGAGGGAGGGATGCTTCTCCTTGACATCTTTTCCCTGAACAGCAGTCTACTTCCTGTCCCCAGCCCTTAATAAGCCCTATTCCTTTTACTCCTCCCTTAGCACACACACTTCCTGTATGGGTCAACCCTCCATGCTTCGCCTCCTTGCATCTGCGTTCCCATCCATTCATCTGATATCTAGGTCACATGCATTGCAATACACCAATGTCTCACAGCAGCTATTGTGCGCTACACCGAGTACTCTATTGTAAAGATTTCATGAACAACCAAGGGATAGTTTCGATCTTAATGCATTAAGATGCACTGATATCTCACCACATCTGTTGTGATTTACACCAGCTATTCAATTGTAAAAGTTTTCATGTAGGGTTGAGTGATACTTTCTATCATAATGATAGGTTCTTCCAGTTATGTGACAGTTGGCTTTCATTTGTCTGATATACCTTCTCACCTCATAAACCCTTTCAGTTCCAGGGAGGTGAGCAATGCATTACTTACACAAACACAACCAAAATAATTCCCTTACAAATAAAAACAAATTCCAAAAGCAAACACACAAAAATAAAAAAAAAATATAAAGTGGTTTAGCTTTTACTAATTTTTCAACTTTTCCAGCAAGTGTTTTTAATTGTCTATGGTTGTTAATGCTTATAGGAGAGGCAACAGGGAGAGTGCATTTTGCCTCTGATGAGGTAGCGAGCTTTGGCTCAGGAACTCGTTAGGTATAGTATTGTTTTACGTTTTTAATATTCTCTAGTAAACTTGTGTTTTATAGTGCTTTGTAGGTCTACTGCATGGCCTATCATTAAAGTGAAACTACCATCCCTTAGAAACATGGCCTCAAATAATTATCCATCTGGCGACTAGCTGCTCAGTAGCGATAGTTGCCAGAATTATTATCGCATTCATGAAATGTATACATTGCTCCAGGAATGACAGGCGGGAAACCACAGAGACGTCACTGTGGAAAGATGTCTGCATGGTTTCCTGCCTGTCATTCCAGGAGCAGTGTATAAAATCTCATGAACGCAGTAATAATTCTGCATTGCGCTGTCAGCCCCAGCCTGCTCTAAGAGGCGTTGCTAGGAGCCGTTCGGCTCCAAAAGGGACTGACACTGCTTTAATGCTGATATCGAACATCAGGATATGAGTGCCCCTTAGTGTTTCTTATGCTATAACGTTTGCATCCTGCAGAGGATTAAACTGTCAATGTGAGTACTTTGACCAGATGCCAGGTGGCATTTGTAATTAACTTCAAAGTAAGCGGTGAGCCCTTCATGATCTTCAGAACTTTCTATATATCATTTTAACAGTTAAAGGACCAGTTGTGTGTGTAGCACACTGCAAAGCAATGCATTGTATACCATTCTGGTCCTTAACGGTTAAATAAAATTTTCTAACATAAAGATAGGTGCTTTCAAAATCTCTGTAAAAATCACCTATTTCTTACAAAATGACAGTTCCACTTTACATATAGATATGCTAAGCTACTCTTACTAAACTTCATTTAATGTTGACTGCTATATCCCTTAAAAATCACACCTCATACAAGGAGCTTAAGAAAAACATCACAAGCATATGTTTTGTTAGATTTCATAGCAAGTAACGGAATGTCCTAGCAAAATGCAACTCAATGTCTAGGGAGTCAAATAAAAATGACAGCACAGAAATGTTAAAATCACAGCATTCCATCCATTATTTCACATTAGATGTAAAACAGACACCGTCAACATTCCAGGTTCAAACACCTTCCCAGAAATGTTGATTTTTCTATTTTTTTCCAGACTTTTGGGGAATGGATTGATTGAATGTAAATGAGTCTATTCCTTTACTTCTCTGCACAGACATACCAGTACTGACTATTCTTACAGTACAGTAATTACTGCAACTCTTTAATGACCGAAATGAGCAAAAACAACTCCACGATTCTCACTTTGTACATCATTTTGTTCACATTCTACCAGGTAAATGCTGGAAAACACTTCTCAACTTTACCATAAGTTGCATTTGTATACTAAAGACGCTTCCACTATACACTTTACAAACGGAACAAAGTAAAACAGTCTCAGATCTACAAACCCATGAATCTGGTGAACTAGGAATTTTGTATTCCAAATTAAAGGGATTGATCATATTGCAACTGACAAGTGCTATTGTTTTTGTTTAACATACTACCAGCAGCAGTATCTGTCATAGTGGATCAAATCTGGAAAATAAAAATAAATTCATTTTGTGGTAAAACTGTATCCACTTTAAGGCTTAGTTCATGTAGATGATAGCTCCATTTTATGATATAAATGAAGCTGTTGTATGAGTTAGCAATTTGCTGCAGTAATCCAATACCAGATTTCATCACTAGGGGACAATTAAATCAATTGGACATCTTGGAATTTTTATTTATGCCCTATGATGCTCTTGGTTCCAATCAGAATTGTACCACAGGTTGCAGGCGTTCTACAGACAGTCTGGGACATGTGCCAATATGAGCGTTTGATACACGTTAATTAGAAATGTTGTGGCATAGAACAAGTGACAGAAAACTTATTTAAACTGTACTGGGACTTTTTTTTTTTTTTTTTTTAGTTTAATGAGAGGGAGCGGTTAGGAAAGAAAGCATTCTCTAATAAAACAGGACTACAAATCTCATAATACCTTACTTCAATGATTCTTAGCTCCAGTCCTCAACAGGCTTCAAGGATTGCAGCTAAATCACAATGCAAAATAGAAAGAAGGCTACTTCTTAGGCTTAGTCCATGAGTGGGGTTGCTGGGTCCTGTAGAAGTGCTAGTATATGCTGCCATAGAGTGTGATTATCAAAGTCCAGAGCCCATGTTACAGTATACTGTATTGAAATAAAGAAAGGAACCAGTGCAACAACACTTCTAAGCTTAGCAATGAATAACGCAATGGTATAAAATCTCCCAAATCCCTCATGTTGTTTAAATACATCTACTGAAGGCTTCTCCTGCCTCTCAGTGCATCCAGCTTGCCCTGGATACTGGGAGTCACTCAAGGCTGATGACACAATATATGTTTCTTACAACGTGTAATATATATATATGTGTAATTCCTAGGTATGTGAGGCAAAGTATATGGAATATCAATATGTGGACTATTATGCCATAAAAAATGGGTATACCAAGGATATGAATAATAGAATATAAAAAATACAGAAAAGCAGAGGTGAACCCTTTCATACCTTATAGGTGTGTGGGACAAAATAGAGTAGATTTATGTAGAGGGAACTTGCCTGTCATTTTGGAACAGGACCGCCCTTATGGACGGGATTAGTCTAATATGTACTTGGAAATTTCTCATCTGTAATGGCACTAGAGAGCTAAAATGTGATGCTGCTGAGCAGTGATTAGCCATATAACAAACCATTGTGCTTTCTGTTCATCCTCAGAGCCTCTCACATTCTTTAGATGTATTCTGAATAATCTTAGGGGGTCTTCCTAAAAGTGAAGGGTAATCCAGACATGAACCCCTTCTCTCAGTGCCTAAGGAATCCAGCTACACCTCACTGACGAGGCCCAGCATGACTGAAACGTACTTCTGGGGTTAGCTGGTGTTCCCGTGCGGAGGGGACTTGCCCGTCATTTTGAAACGGGACTGTCCTTTTGGGTGGGATTAGTCTAAAATGTACATGGAAATATATTCTCTCTAATGGCACTAGAGAGCTAAAACGTGATGCTGCTGAGTGGTGACTAGCCATAGAACATGCCATTTTGCATTCTGTTCATCCTCAGAGCCTCTCACATTCTATAGATAATATTTTGAATACTCTTAGTGGGTCTCCCTAAGAGTGAAGGGCAATCCAGACGTGGACCTCTTGCTCTCAGTGCAGAGGGAATCCAGCTGCACCTCACTGATGAGGTCCAACAAGGCTGAAACATACGTCTAGGGTTAGCTGAGGTTACCCATGCAGAGGGGACTCGCCCCTCATTATGGAACTGGACCACTCTTTTTGGTGGGATTAGTCTAATATGTACACTACCGTTCAAACATTTGGGGTCAATTAGAAATGTCTTTTTTCCATCAAATGAGTTGCAAAATGAATAGGAAATACAGTCAAGACGTTGATAAGGTTAAAAATAATTATTTTTAATTTAAATAATAATTGTGTCCTTCAAACTTTGCTTTTGTCGAAGAATCCTCCATT
Source organism: Rhinophrynus dorsalis (assembly GCA_037306005.1). NCBI lineage: Eukaryota > Metazoa > Chordata > Amphibia > Anura > Rhinophrynidae > Rhinophrynus > Rhinophrynus dorsalis. The sequence goes on from CM074722.1 coordinate 136,885,235, forward strand.
GACAGCAATTACAGCTTTGCAGACCTTTGGCATTCTAGTTGTTAATTTGTTGAGGTAATGTGAAGAGAGTTCACCCTGTGCTTCCTCAAGTACCTATTACAGTTTGGATTGGCTTGATGAACACTTCTTACGTACCATACAGTCAAGCTGCTCACATAACAAAAGAAAGGAAATTTCTAAGTGACCCCAAACTTTTGAAAGGTAGTGTACATGAAAACTTCTCCTCTGTAATGGCACTAGAGAGCTAAAACGTGATGCTGCTTAGTGGTGACTAGCCATAAAACAAGCCATTGTGCTTTCTGTTCGTCCTCAGAGCCTCTCATATTCTTTAGATGTACAGAAAAACAATAAGTAATAATATGCAAGCTCAACATGTATCTCATCAGGAGATAGAGTAAATCCAAACTGGCATTCTTACCTCCATATATGTGTATCCTCCTTTGTTCCCGCTGTTTTGTCAAACCGCACGTGGTTGTGTCCCTTGCAACAGGTATAAAGGGCAACCCAGAAGTAGAGAGTGCATCAATTGTGTTCCACATATGGAACACAGCATATCATGTCTTCCCACTTACCATACAATACAGGACCTCCAGGACCCCAGTGTCGGTAGGAGTGTGAACAGCTCATGTTTTCCTAATAAGGAAAAGGCAAAGCAGTTCTCTACTATAACTGAGCATATGGGGTCTGCAAACAGCAGAATGGAAGTATATAAACCAGACAAGGATCCCAAAAATATATGTTAATAACATATAAAATAATCAATATGGGTGCTCGTCCCTGTCACACAGCTGTGTAAAAACAATTGTAGTCTGGAAAAAAATGGCAGTAATAGATAATAAATTTATAGATGAAATGAATAAAAATGAATAAAAATTTAATTTTACATATACATACATAGTAAGATACTGGCACTCATAATATTGTTCTTGTTTAGGGACCACTGCTGACCTACCGGGTGCTGTACCCATTAGAAATAACAAGCACAGGAAATTACGTACTCGCAGATCAGGTATCAAAATATCAACTGTATTAAAACGACATCAAAAGATCTTGAGATACAGACAGCAGCACCACTTCAGTCCTCTCAACAGGAGGTGCCATTGAGAGGACCAAAACGTTGCTGCTGTCTGTAGCTCAAGATCGTTTGATGTTGTTTTAATACACTTGATATTTTGATACCGTGAGTGCATACTTTCCTTTGCTTGTTGTTTATATATATATAATGAATAAAAAATACATATTATCTCAAAAATGAATAACAAAAAAATGTATAATAATTAAAAAAATGAAGGGGAGGTGAGAGAGAAAAGAAGGTGGGCACTATCTAGTTAATCATGTAAAGATAACTGATGTCATTAAGTCTAGAAGCATGATGCCACATCCATCTCTGCATTTAGGCCTCCTTACCCTATGGTTCCAAAGGTGAAAATCCAGAAGGCTTCGCTAGTGCAAAGTCTCCTGAATCTGACTCTGACATCCTCTGGAAACTGTTCCAAACCTATTAGCTGAAGGTTGTCCATTTCTCCATAATTGCAGCTATTAAAATGTTTAGGAACTCCATGGTTATTATCCTTCCTATTTATCTTATCCCTGTGTTCATGAATCCGATGTTTAAGGTTTCTTATTGTTCATCCCACATATTTGGAGCCGCAGCCATAGATCAACATATATGTGTTGTTTGGTGTTAAAGGGAAACTAATGTCCCATAAAAAATTATACTTGTTTTGTAGAGGTTTAAAAAATAAGTTATTTGTCACAAATCCTATCTCTCAAACCTTTACGGTTTGAGAGATATTCGTATGTAAAGTTCCTCCCCCCCCCCTTCTCCCGACGTCAGCGCTGTGCTGACAGCAGGAGATCCCGGTCCAGGGACCAGCCAGCAGCAGAGCTGAAATCACGTTATTTAAAAAATAATTACTTAATTGGAAAGGTCTACAAAGTGTGCCTGGTTTTCAAGCACACCTTGTAGACCATTCCCATTAAGTAGTTCTTTTTAAATAATGCAATTTCAGCTCTGCTGAAGAGCCTCCTCGAGTCGCATGACTTTACAGCTGACAGCAGGAAAAGGGAAACTTTAAAAGTGAATATATCTCAAACCACAGCAGTTTGAGAGACAGGATTTGTGCCAAATAACTTATCTTTTAAACCTCTACAAAACAAGAATAATTTTTTATGGGACATTACTGTCCCTTTAAAATAAGCTGTGTATTTGCTGGCATTTGAAAGTCCCCCAGGGCCTGGGTTCTCTGATCTTAGATTCTGCCATCATTTTAGGGTGACTAGGTTCTATATACCATCTGATGCTTTTGTTTTCCTAAATGTAATGGTCGGATGTTTCCTATGTTGTCTTTCAAGTTTTGGTCCTGCTGTAAAAAAATGTTTCATCCTCCCTCAACCTGCCCTCCTATATTTGGACAGTGTCATGATTCCCATGCGGTAGGCGCTGGAGGAAACTGCCACATCCGTTCTTCCTCTTCTGGACTGGCGCTCCTATGGTCTCGCGAGAGTGTGCGTACGTCATTGGGAGAACTATGATGTGCCAGTGCTCTTCTTATTGGTGGATTTGGCAGCTTTAGGGGCTTTATCTGCTGCTCCGATTCTCATATCAGTCGTCATTACGTGGTGCTTCTGATCACACCTAGTTCCTTGTACTCTTGTTTGACCCTTGTATTGGCTTCCTTTCTCCCCTTGCTGTTGACTATTGGCTTGGCTGACTTCCTCCTAGGGTTACTGACCATTGGCTTGGCTGACTACCACCTTGGGCTACTGACCATTGGCTTGGCTGACTACCTCCTTGAGCTATTGACCACTGGCTTGGCTGACTACCTCCTTGGGTTACTGACCATAGGCTTGGCTGACTACCCCCTTAGGCTCGGACCACTGGTTTGGCTGACTACCTGTATAGTCTTCTGACCATTAGCTGGCTTGAGTATCTCTCCTAGTTCCAGATTCCTGGCTGTATCCTGCATTTCAGTTATTATTTATTGTTTAATAAAGCAGTGTTCATTGAATTCTATTTGTCTGACTCAATTCCCAGAGCATACCGTTACAGAAAGTGAATTATGATTGTCATTATTATTAAAGTAATGTACCATCTGGTTAAGTTCCACTCGGCTTTCTCTCCAGATCATCAGCATGTTGTCTATGTATCGACCATAGTACAAAGACTGCCACCCCCCATGTCGTTGAGACATGCATTATGGGCCTTCCAATGCCCCTTAAATATGATATGCATAGTTTAGGAGAGGCTGATACTGTTATTTTTCAAAAGTCATATTTCTGAGTGAAACATTATAAGCTAATTAAGTTCTCACTGCAACAGATACCTTAATTATTAGTTAGTATTCTGAGTAACATGATACATAGACAGATTTGAATAACAATTTCTATATGCAAACATAAATTTAAGGTGACAGAACCACTTTATTAAACATTTTGCAATAACTTACCGAACAGAAAAAGAAAAATTTTCTTTCTCATACACTGGGGGTGACACAGAGACTATGGAGTTAATGTCCTTCCAAAGGGGATAAAAGTTTAAAAAAACAAAACCATCGGTAGGAAGACACTCCCGCTCAGCCCTGCCTAACCTCTGCCCAGTTCAGCCTGTCATCAGTTTTTTGTACTACTACACAAAAGGTATCAGGGAGGGTCTCATTTATCATCTTTTTATTTATATTTTATTTTTCTGATGATGAGATGAGCATTTTTCGTTCACTAACACTTGTGGGGAGGAAGCAGTTCATCTGCCTCCTGTGTACAAGGCCTCACCTGTCCCATAGATTCATGGGGACCCCCTGCATTTTATCACTAGTAGATTTGGGTTGTGAAGTTGCATTACCCTGTTCTCTGTACAAGATCAGAACCAGATGCGGTGAGGCATCCTCTGGAAAAATCCAAGGAAGCTGGCAAGACATCTGCCCACAAGGTGCAATAGCCTGCAGTGCAAGCAGTTATACACACAATCACACACCACCAATAAGTTTCATGACTATAAATGTGTCTATGTTCGTATATTATGTATTAGTTTAACCACTGAGGTCTGTATGGGACTAGTCCATTTCTAACTCAACGTACTCTGTATGAGTCCTCACCAGGGATGACATGAGGGGGGGAAATGTATTTGATCTTTATTTGCAGGACGGCAATGACTTCCATGTGGCACTAACAGGATGCTGTTAGCTTGTCCTGGTGACCAGTACATTTTTTGATGGGATATCCTAGGCCACATTTGCAGTATGACACTAGGAAGCTTATAATCAGGGATGTTGAGCTTTGGCTTTTCCTATATATGTAAACTAAAGACAGGTTGAGGTGGGTGGCAGTTAAGCAGGGCTGGGATGAAGTCTCCTCCTCCAAAGGTTTTTTTTTCAGCAACAGTAGAAAATTTAACATTCTACTGCTTAATTGCAAAGTGGGGAATAACAGAGGTGATCTTCCTGGAGTCTTAAAAGCAAGATAATCTGGCAGTTCAGGGTAATGTATGTTCTTTCCTACTCTGATTCCACTTACTTTGTTGCAAGGTCAGATGACCAGATCCCATGCCTTTGTCATAACTTCAGCATGAACAAGGAGACCTTGGTATAAAGACACATTCTATTTAGTAGTTTATGATCTTTGGTAAAACTCAGTTATTCCAGATTTATTCTCCAAAGGCCCACTGCATCTTCGAGTTATAGATGGGTTGGTGTTTCCTATGAGGCAAAAGTTTTCACATGACCTGTTTTATTTTTTGGTTGGTTGCTGTTGCCCGATGATCTTTTATCTTCTAGGATGTTAGGTCTTTCTTCAAAATTAGTTGCAGAAAGTGTTGCTCCTCATCTTCCTCAAGGTGAAGTTGTTCAGATTGACCTATACTACTCCAGGAAAAATTGTGTTTGTTTTTTTTTCCCAGACTTACATTCTTTTGCTCCACATGTTACACCAAGCTCAAATGTGTAATGACACCTGGGGAATTTATCTCTATGGGACTTTTCTACTGTCTCTGCAGTGGCCTTCTGATGGCTTACATTGGTGGTAATATCATCCATTATGTTGAGTCTTGGGAGGAAAGTGCTTCAGGCTGTGGTAACCGACTGAGTAGCTCTTCTCCCTGACTTCAAATCTTACTTTTTTTTATTTTTCTTTTCTTATGTTTGTTATGGTGTCTATTGAATATTTTGTTTGTCATTTTAGTGGCTTTAAGAATTTTCTGTCCCTCCCTGGTGATTTTTGTGACACTATTGGGATGTCCCCAATGGTTTCTGTGTCCCCAAGTATATGAAAGAGAAAAGAGGATTTATGTGCTCCATACAGATAAATCTTTCCACACAGTCATTAGGGGACATGCAGCATCCCTCAAGAGAAAACTTCTGTGTCTGAGGGTGGCCTTAGTGTTTTGCCATGACATTCTTTGGTTTCTCTGTAATGGAGACTTTGTCTCTTTTCTTGTGAATTTTTCAGGCCAGCCATTGGCCTTAGTTTGGCTTTTGCGATATGTAAACTAAGGACAGGTTGAGTTGTGTGGCGGTTATGCAGGGCTGTGAGGGACAAGACTCCTAGTGGAAGAACCTTAACCCCATCCTTCTCTGTATGTATTTCCTTACACACTTTAGTGTACTCAGCAAAGATTGAGACATTACATAAAATACCCACTTCAAGATCATTAGTAAACAAGTTAAAAAGCATTGGGCCCAATACTGGCCCCAATTACAACTTTAGACCAACTTGAAAAGGTTCCATTTACAACAGCTCTCTGCCACCTGTCATTCAACCAGTTATCTAACCATGCACAAATATTTTCCCCCAAACTGAAGCTTTTTAATTTATGCGGTAACCTGTTGGGAGGCATAATATCAAAGGGTTTTTGCAAAATACAAGTATACTACATCAACAGCAATACCCTTGTCCAAATTACTACTTACCCTTTTGTTAAATGCAAGTAGTTTGACATTATATATTCTTCATAAATCCATGCTTGTTCCTACTAATAATGTTGTTGGTCATCACATAGTCCTGAATACTATCAGTTAGTAACCCTTGTAATATCTCACTCACTACTGAAGTCAAGCTCGAAGGGCTATAATTTCCCATTTTTGAATACAGGTAGTACATCTGCTTCCCTCCAATCACAGGGCACTATGCCTGATGATTGTAAATCAATCAATATTAAGTGTAAGGGTCTTGCTATTACTGAAATAAAACCCCAATTTAATTTAACAGGAATTTGTATCGGTCCCCAATGGTGCACTTGGTTTACTCCAGAATAATGCTAGTTTGCTTTTATAAATATGGGCCTAAGTACCCTCAGGTGTATGCCATCAGGTCCAGGTGCTTTATTCACTGTAACCTTTTCCAGTCTCTTTTGGGCTTTGTCCTCAGTAAGCCATGAACATGATGAAGGAAATCCTGTGATTCTGTCTGTTTGTCCATAGCCTGCCATTGTTACTTCCTTTGTATGTATACAGAAGAAAATTAAGGGTTTAAGGTATCAGCTTTATCATCCATAATTAATTCACATTTCATTTAAAAGAAGACCAAAATCAAGCTTAATATTTTTGCCATTTATATACTTGGAGAATTAGTATAAACATTTTCTTATGTGAAATGATGTGTCTAAATGTGAGTTTGAGATAAAGAGATAATAAGTCCACATTATAAAAATATTATTAGTAAGGTAAATATAGGGGCAAAACGTTTTGACAGCATTTGTACAATTACCAATCTCTATTGCTTTCTTGGCACAGAAAAATTTGCCTGAAATTAGTTTCTTGCAGTGGTTTTTCATAATTTTTGCCTTTATGCAGGGAAAATTCACAACTGCCAGTGATGTATGGGCATTTGCAGTTACACTATGGGAGACATTCACATTCTGTCGGGAGCAGCCCTATTCAGAGATGTCAGATGAACAAGTAATCGAGAACACGGGCGAGTTTTTCCGTGATCAAGGAAAACAGGTAAGACCAGTACAAACCTAAAAGAGCAGTCAGGGGTAACTAGTAGTGTAGGCTAAAGGAGAATTTGTACTGTAGACTAAATTAATTTTCATCATGCGTAATCAAAAAATGTATGCATGCACTATAGGCAGCCATACAAAAAGTCTATGAACACTAAGGGGACAATTCATCAAGCTGCAAATTGCTGGATGCATAAATAAATCATCTGATTTCCTTGAAAAGAGCCATTTAAAGCGGAACTACCACCCCTTAGAAACATGGCCCCAAATAATTACCCATCCGGCAACAAGCTGCTCAGTAGCGCTAGTCGCCAGAATTATTACCGCGTTCATGAGATGTATACACTGCTCCAGGAATGACAGGCAGGAAACAGCGCAGACATCTTTCTATAGTGATGTCTGCGCTGTCAGTACCTTTTGGAGCGGAACAGCTCCTAGCTATGCCTCTTAGAGCTGGCTGGGACTGACAGCACAGGCGCGCAGACATCATTATGGAAAGATGTCTGCTCGGTTTCCTGCCTGTCATTCCCGGAGCATGTATAAATCTCAGGAACGTGGTAATAATTCTGGTAACTAGAGCTACTGAATAGCTAGTCGCCAGATGGGTAATTATTAGGGGCCATGTTTCTAAGGGGTGGTAGTTCCGCTTTAAAGTTCATCAATTGTCAGTTTGTTTTCCTGACAGTCAGAGAGTGGCATCCATGACCACACTCTTGAGATTCCTTGAATGAAGCACAACACACCAAAAGAATAGACAACCTCTTTTCAATTCCAGAATTTATTGTATTAAGCCCATAATAATGCAACCAGAGCCAAAATGAATTCACTACACAGTATCATTATCACTGAGACTGAACTTCTCTTTACACACAAAATGCATCAAAAGCTTGAGCAATCTCAATTTAGCACATTTATGGCATTCAAAAAAATAGCTTATGTTTCACTTTCTTCTATTCTACATAGTAACATAGGGTAAAGCAACTATCTAAACTAAAAATAGTCAACAATAGATAGAGCTCCGTATGGAGGGGAACAAGAAAAATAAAAAGTCTAAACAGACTTAAAAATAAATACCAGCCAAAAAGAGAACTGAGCGCTAAACAATCACAAAATTTATTGTAAACAATCAAAACAATATTTAAATATCACCTTCAGGATACATGAATTCATGAAGTCTTGATATAACTTAAAGGGATAGTAATACTTCGTTTTAACTTTATTTTATTTTGTAGGCATTAAAAAAACATGAAGAATGATATGTCTTATCTCTCAAACCTTTATGGTTTATGAGATATTCACAAGCAAAGTTCCCCTCCCCGTCCCTTTTACCTAGTGTAAGCCATCTCTTCTCAAATGTGAGTCTGGTTGTATGACAGGACAGATAACAGAAGGGGACAATTTTCTTTGTATGAAAACAATGAAAGCCCTTCCCCCCTTGACAAGTTTTTCAGCTTTTTCCTTTATCTTAATTGAAGACTGTCCCTCTCTGCAGTCTACCTGGGCATCTCCCTTCTGATCTGGTTGAACAGGGAAGGGATACTTTGTTTGTGAATATCTCTTAAACCATAAAGGTTTCAGAGATAAGACGTATATCATTCTTCATGTTTTTTTAATGTCTACAAAATAAAATAAAGTTAAAACGAAGTATTACTATCCCTTTAAGTGTCCTCTTGTGTCTGTCCCAATACTCTACTGCAATGGAACATACATCTGTGTTACTAAATGAGCTGTTAATTCTATTACACCAACTGAGATCAATACTCAGACATGTAGAAGTATTTGTTGATACTAAAAAAAATGAATAATCAATTTTAGACTACCACACTAAAGAATTATCTTATATAAACATCAAATATAACAATCACATGTAAAGATATGCGTTCACCTATATTTATATGGTTCCCAGTCTTGTTGAAGGCATATAATGGTATTGGATTTTCTAATGCTGATTTATAAGACTGCATGCATTAGTAACTGCAATCTAGCATGTGTACTTATTCAGTAATAATTGCAAAAGAATATACATCTATGACTGTATATATTGGTAACTCTGTTTCAGCATGTATACTTATTTAATAAGGATTTTAAATGGTTATACATTTAACCCTTTGAGTGCCAGAGGGGTACGCAACAAATTGCAAAGCAACATGCTGCGTACCCTTTTGGCAGTCAAATGGTTAAATCAACCTCAAATATATGTAGTCGATATCACAAAGTAAAAAATCCTATTATATATACCAATTAATAATAAGACAGTTCATATATGATGGGTAACAAGTATCTGTATATACTAAGTGTCCTCTGCAGAAGGACAAAAAGATATATGTGTCCTGTACTGGAATTAATACAAGTATTGAAATTCACATGGAAGAAACATGTACACAAAACATGTATTGGTCCATTGATTCAATAGTTCCTATATAGCCATGTTTTGAAACCGTATATATACCATATTGTAAATAGCTGACCTTAAAGTGTTAGTAATGTCTAAAAATAATTTTTAATAAATTTGTAGAGGGTAAAAAAAATAATCGGATTGCCACAAACCCCATCTCTCAAATCTTTAAGGTTTGAGAGATATTCAGAATCAAAGTTCTCCCTTCTGTCCCCTTCTCCTGACTTCAGTGTCTAGCTGACAGCAGGAGATCCCACTCCTAGGATCAGCTGGCGGCTCTGCAGCAGAGCTGAAATCTCTCTATTGCAAACAAATTAATTCATTGCAAAGGTCTACAAAGTGTGCCTGGTTTGCAAGCACACTTTGTAGACCTTTCCAGTGAAGTAATTTGTTTGCAATAACGGTATTTCGGCTCTACTGCAGAGCTTCATCGTGTCGGCCGACACGGATCTCCTTCTGTCAGCTTTACAGCTGACATCAAGAGAAGGGGAGGGAAGAGGGAACTTTGATTGCCAATATCTCTCAAACCATAGCGGTTTCAGAGATGGGGTTTGCAGAAATCCGATTATTTTTTTACCCTCTACTTACTTTAAGTAATGTGGAGCTCACCACAATATAAGTATATCGGCAGACAACGTATGAATGGTGCAAATGATTTTACCTCTGCTCCACCACTTGTCTTGTTAAATCGGGAAATAGCTACCAATATGTAGAGTCACAGAAGTATAATATTTTGCAGTTATTACTGAATAAGTACTCATGATGACCACAGTTACTAATGTATGCAGTATTATAAATCAGTATTAGTAAATTCAATACCAACATATGTATTGTAACAAGGCTGCAAGTCATATAAATATAGGTGATCACATATTGTTACATCTGATTGATATAATTGAAGTTTATTCTTATGTTGATTATTGATGTTTTTTTATCCCACATCTGGAAGGGTACTGGTATGAGCATATTCTTCTACATGTCTGAGTATTGATTTCAGTTGGTGTTATAGAATTGGAACATTACAGTATAGCATTGGGACAGACACAAGGGGGAGATTCACTAAACGGTGGTAAAGTAGAGATGACTTCTGCATTTTATCACTTCTCCAGTTCCTGTGTTATTCAATGGAGCCTATTCACTAAGATCTCCAAATCGTATTGCATAGGCTCCATAGAATAACATAGAAATTGGAGAAGTGATAAATTGGAAAAGTCATCTCCACTTTAGCACCTCTTTATCACCACATAGTGAATCTCCCCAAGACAATCCTTTAAGGTTAGATCAAGCCTTCATGAATCCATGTATCTTGAAGGTAATATTTAAATATTATTTCAATTGTTTACAATAAATGTTATCATTGTTTGTTACTCAATTTGTAGTGTATATATTAGTGCTCAATGCAGTCTTTAACTCTCTAAACTAATTCCAAACCAGTGATGCATTGTGGTTGTCAATTTCTTTCTCTTTTTGATGTGTATAAATTTTCATTAGTCCACAAATCTGTGACTGGTAAAAACAGCAGACAAGTATGAAAAGTAAGAGATGGTACTGTATGTTAGATGCTAGCTGGCTAGTCACTGAAAAGCTCTTAATCTCTTTTGAAAATAAATATATAATTTTATATTTCCTAGGTTTACCTCCCTCAGCCAGACATCTGTCCAGACGCAGTCTACAAACTCATGTTGAGCTGCTGGAGACGAGAAACCAAAGATCGACCAAATTTTCAAGAAATCTACCAGCGTCTCCAGCCAGAGTCTAGTCTGCAACAGGGACCTTTGTAAACACCTATAAAAAAAAATATCTGTTTGTCAGAGAATATGGAAAATGTACACAGCCAAGAGTTAGCTTACCCAAAAATATGGACTTTTAGTAATCTTTACATTCTAGTGATTATCATCTAAAGGCATAATTGTCATCTTGACTCATCTGACCAAAGAGCTGTTATCTATTAGATCAGCCCATTATTTCCCAAGTGTGTCATCTTAGTAGCATGTGGTAAAATAAGGCCTTCAAGTTATCTTGCCAAACATAACTATTTTGAATACTGTAAAATCTTACGTATAACACTCACAATTTTCCCCATTTTCACCTAATGTGAACTGGGGATGTGTGCATTATATAAAAGTATATAAAAAAACCAATATATATGTATATACACTAGGTAGCAGGTGGGCACTCCATAAGATTAGCAAAGAGTGGGCTTGTGAAATGTCTAGGGGCAACTTAAAGTAAAAAATACTTAAATATAGCGCTTTTTGGTTGGGATCTAGGTTCCAATTACTTCGCTATATATATCTCCACATGTCTTCCCCCACCCACCTCAATATGATGCCACTTTCCCCTCCTGACACTCACTCCCTCCAAATGCATGTAGGATATTGGCACGGCAGGTAGCATGCTTGCAATTGCAGCCCACTTCCTGCATCCCCCTGTAAGGACCTGTGTTAATTCTAGATAATGGTAATGCCCTTTGTGGACCTGAAGGGCCCACTGCGCAGATATCCCAGAAGCCTCCAGAGGGCATGTGTAGAGGGAGGTGAAGGGAGGTGAAGGAGGGAGCATATTGAGGTGGAGGGAGGGCAAGAATCAGACAAGAAACTATTTTTTTTTTTGGTGGGAGAAGGGAGGGAAAACAAGTGTGCATATTATACACAGGCACTATTGTTTTTCCTTAAAAACTTGGGTTAAATTTCTATCTGCGTATTATACCTGATGATACTTTACGGTATTTACCATTAAATATGAGGATTTTAGTCTTACCTGTTAAATCCTTTTCTCTTAGTCCATACAGGTTACTGGTAACTTTGGGTAGGCAATTTGCCCCTTTAAAATAGGCAGGAACAATTCCAGAAATGATTGCAGGGGGTGAAGCCTACCTTCCTTCCTTGGCTGCAGCTAGCCAACCAGCTCCAGAAAGATTTGAGACAATAACTATGACTAGATAGTGGAAGGAAAGAAGACTCCTGTGATCGTGTCCCTGAAGGACCCCCACAGTCTGCCACAGGAGAGCCAAGCATGGTCTCTTGACAGGGTGGGAGACCAGTAACTTGTATGGACTAAGAGAAAAGGATTTAACAGGTAAGACTAAAATCCTCCTTTCTCTGTCGTCCAAAACAGGTTACTGGTAACTTTGGGATGTACAACCCATTGAGTTTCCCAGAGGCGATAAGTAAGGCAACGACCAGGCGCAAGGCCCTCAAAGTCACCAGAGCAGATATGAACCATCAGATCAGAGACAGCCCAACAAAATAATAAAGTGTCAACTGACACAAAACAGGGGTAACAACACAGCACACTGAACTAGAGCCAACAGGCTCAAAAGTGAAGGAAGTACCAAGAACTGAAGAAGATCATAGACAGGCAAGACTGCTTCCAGGATTTTCCTCCCAAAGCTGGCATCAGCCGATGCCAACACATCAACACAGTAGTGCTTCGAAAAGGTGTGCACAGATGACCAGGTGGCAGCCTTGCATAACTGATCAGCAGAGGCCTGATTCTTGTAAGCCCAAGAGGCCCCAATTGATCGAGTAGAATAAGCAGTGACCCTGAAAGGGACAGGCTTTTTCCTCAGCTCGTAAGCCTTACGAATAGTGGACTTGATCCAAGAAGCAATAGTCACTTTGGATGCAGGTCTTCCTGCCCTGGGACCCTCAGGAATGACGAACAGCGCGTCTGATTGCCTGATAGACTCAGTGTGATGTACATAAAACTTGAGACAACACACCACGTCTAACAAGTGGAGATCCCTCTCCTTATCAGAGGTGGGGTCAGGGCAGAAAGAGGGCACCACAATCTCCTGATTGATGTGGAACTCCGAAACCACCTTGGGAAGGAATTCCTGAGGGGTGCGGAGCACCGCCTTGTCCTTGAGAAACACCAAAAATGGTGGTCTACAGGACAGAGCATGTAACTCCGTGACACAGTGAACAGACACAATCGCCAGGAGAAAGGCCATTTTCCACGTCAGAAGGCATAGAGGAATAGTAGCCAAGGACTCAAAGGGAGGGTGCTGAAGAACACCCAGAACCAGATTAAGATCCCACTGAGGAGGAGGGCGAATATGAGCAACTCCCTGGAAAAACACCTTGACATCAGGAAGGATAGCAATGCGCCTCTGAAAGAAAACAGAGAGAGCAGAAGTCTGAACCTTAAGGGAACTCAAACTGAGTTCCTTATCCACACCGTTCTGCAAGAAGGCCAAGACTGTGGGCAGATCAAATTCCTGAGACAAGTCCCTATCAGCACACCAAGATAGGAAGGTCGACCAGACACGATGGTAGGCCTTTGAGGAAACTGGCTTGCGAGCACTAAGCATGGTAGCCACCACACCGGAAGAAAAACCTCTCTTCTTCAATATTGAGGATTCAATTTCCAAGCCGTCAAAGCTAGACAATGAATGTCCTCTTTCCACAGGTAGCCCTGGAGGAGAAGATCCGGACAAGGGTGGAGTCGGAACGTCTCCGGCCCTAAAAGATCCAGAAGCTCCGGAAACCAAACTTGTTGAGGCCAGTAAGGAGCAACCAGAATGACTGGACATAGCTCCAGTCTCAATTTCCGTAATATCCTCTGAAACATAGGAAGGGGAGGGAGGATGTAAGCCAGAGGAAATAACCAAGGAATGGACATGGCATCCACTGCAAAAGCTAGAGGATCCCTCCAGCAAGAGCAGACAATTGGAACCTTCCGGTTGTGTCTTGTCGCCATCAGGTTGATGCAAGGACGACCCCACTTCTGAACAATGAGGTTGAACACCTCTGGACGCAGTTCCCAATCTCTGCTGTCCACTGTGTGTTGACTGAGGAAGTCTGCCATGATGTTGTCTACGCCTGGAATGTGCACTGCGGATATGGCAGGAACGTGTTCTTCTGCCCAGGACAAAATAGCCTTGACCTCTAACCAAGCGGCGAGACTTCTTGTTCTGCCCTGCTTGTTGATGTAAGCCACAGCAGTGGCATTGTCGGACTGAACCCGGACTGGCCATTCTTCCAGCTGGGGTATCCAGTGACGAAGGGCATGAAATATCGCCTGAAGTTCCAATACATTGATGGGAAGGAGAGATTCCTCTGGAGACCACCGTCCCTGAGCACTCAGGCAATCCAGGACCGCTCCCCAGCCGGAGAGGCTGGTATCCGTCATCACCGTAATCCAAAAGGATATCAGGAAGTACTTGCCCTTCAGGAGATTGGAGAGGTTGAGCCACCATGACAAACTCAGTTCCACATGAAGAGGGAAGGACACCGACATCTGCAAAAGGTCCGGCTGACCCTTGAATACCTGGATCACAAACTGCTGGAGCTCCCTGGTGTGAACCACGGCAAAAGGGACTGCTTCCATGGTGGAGATGAATTTCCCCACCAGAGAGGATAGCTACTTGGCTGGAACTGGATCTTGAGCTAGAACAGCTGAAACCCTGTGTGTGATCTGGTGAGCCACATCCTCCGTGAGAAACACCATGCTCTGCTGAGTGTCGAAGAGAAGGCACAGGATGACCAAATGCTGGGATGGGACAAGATCCGACTTGTCCAAGCTGATGATCCACCTGTGATGAGTGAGTGCATGAATGCATTGCTGAACTTGCTGATGAAGTTCTGCAGAGGGGGCTTTCGGAAGCAGATCGTCCATGTATGGAGTAACTCTGATGCTGTCCCGGTGGAGGATGGACACTAAGGCTCCCAGGACACGGTTGAAGACCTGAGGCGCTGTAGTCAGACTAAAGGGAAGAGCTGAGAACTGAAAATGCCCTTGGTCACAGGCAAATCTGAGATACTGCCTGCTCTCTGGATGAATGGCGATATGTAAATACGCATCCTGAAGATCCAGAAAAGCAAGACATTCCCCAGGAATCATAGCAGCAATCAACATCCTTAGGGTCACCTGGTGATAATGAGACCGGATCACAAAGGAATTAAGATCCTTCAAGTTCAAAATTGGACGACAACCACCGTCCTTCTTGGACACTACGAAGAGGTTTGAGTAAAAACCGGTACCTCTGTCCTGAACTGGAACAAGTTCCAGAACATCCTTGTCCAGAAGAGAATGGATAGCGCTGCTGAAGAGATGGTGTTTTTCCACGCCCTGGGGAGTATGAGATGGGAAAAAGCGAAAAGGAGGAAGAGAGGCGAAAGGGATCCTGTACCCTTCCGCCACTACTTGTAAAATCCTTGGGCTTCCATTGCTGTTTGGGCTTGGAGGAGGCACGTGGAGCTGAGGAAACCGCCTGGTTCGCCGGACGTGTTTCAGTCTAAAAAGGATGAAAAAATCTGTTACGCTTAAGAGGAGGTTTCTTCCTGGGGACCAAGGGCAGATGAGTGCTCTTACTCCCAGTGGCCTCACTGATCAGATACTTAAGATCTGGCCCAAATAAGGACGTACCCTGAAAGGGCAAAGACAGCAAGGCTTTCTTAGAAGTGATGTCAGCACCCCAGATCTTGAGCCAAAGCGTTCATCTGGCAACCACAGACATGGTGGAAACCCTTGCCATCAGACGGATAGCATCAAATAAGACAGCAGAAACATAGTGCTGTGCCTCAGATATGTTGGCTGGACGCATGGCAGTACCAGCAGTGACAAAAATGGACTTGAGGGAAACCTCAAGCTTCTTGTCAGTCCAGTCCTTCAGCGAGGACTCATCAGAAACTGGTAAGGGGGATCAACCCATTGAGCAAGTGCTGCCTCAGAAAAGGGGTAAAGCTTAGCAAGCTTCTTGGAGACAGAAGGCTTTCTGTCCGGAGATTTCCACTCATCAGCCACTAGGCGGTTCAGAGTGGCGTTATGGAGCTGTATAGGCTCCTGGAATACATCAGACGGATCTGAGGAAACCTCCTGAACTGGGGAAATGTTTATCGTGTTTAAGACCGCCTTGATCAGGCCCTCAGCCGAGGGTTCTGGATCAACCTCAAAGGGAGCCCCAAAAAACTGAGAGGAGCCCACAGCAGAACATTCCTCAACATCTGAATCCACCAACAGTTCCTCATCAGAGGAATCTGAAATGTCAGATACTCCTTGCGGTTTGGGCAGAGAAGATCTGACTGAGAAAGGGGTCTGCCAGGAATGGAAGACTCCCTGTAACTGGGATGGAAAGAGTTGCAACGTAGACCTGAGGTCCCTGGTAGCAGTCTTAAACTCTTGCACCCAAACTGGCTCTAATGCATGGCTGGAGGTCCCTGGGATAGACTCAGGGACATCAGAACATGCTGGGTATAAATGACCTGAGAATTCTCTAGGCAACCCTGTATGACATGAGGAACAGTGCGCAATTGGCGATACAGAGACCCCAGTGTCCTTAGTCTTAGGCCTGGCCCCAAGCTCCAACGGAATAGACATTCTCACAGTGTCAACAAAGTTCAGAATAATTAATAACCCAATTTACAGTGTGTAAGATTAAAATTTCACCCCAGAAAATGCTAAAATAAACTAATCTGGCAGGTGAAGGGTTAATCTGCAAGGCGAGAAGGAGAGTCCAAGCCCTACATAGGATACTCATTCTGTAAAGCTCACAAGATGGCTGCCGTGGCGGGTGCCAATCAGAAACGAGCATGCGAAGCAAGCGCTCATGGGAAAGGTAGTTTTCCCAGAAAAAGTACCCCAACAGTGCCTGAAGCCCCGAGCCCCCAACACACTTGCAATGTGAACCGCATGATAGAGCAAGTTCAGACAATTAAAATGAGCCATCTCTGAAGTCGCTAGGTTGAGCAGTTGCACAGATATGTCCCAAACTGTACAGTGCCATAGAAGTGAATGGAGCAATGGCGTCTATGCAGTAAAGCAAACTAAATTTTGTCTAAGTTAGAACTGAGAAATACATGATACATCACTAGAACATGTAATCAGACCCAGAAAACACTGAACCCAGTAGGGAAAGTGCCAATAACCACCCCAAAGATGCCAACCAGCAGTTAAAGGGTTAATTTACCACATATATTTGCTCCAAACACTGACAGACATAACAGAAAGACCCAGTGAGTGCAGGAATGTACAATAAGAACTCCCAGGAATAACCCCTGCGGAGGGGCACTGTGGGACAAGTGGACCTGCAGCACTCAAAGGGTTGTTCACCTTTCCTGCACATCTTCTGTCTTCAGATTACCATATAGTAAGACGTAACCTCAGTGGATAACTCCTGGGGAAACACTTGAACCCAAGATTTTCCCCCTCAGGGCTTAAGGTCCACAAAAAGCACCTGGATACTGAGCTAGCCACATCTAAGAGCATTATCAGTTATGGTAATCCGCCTAATGGTGGTATTCCATATCTAACAGAAAAATAAAAATATTTCTAAAACTATAGCAGAACTGTTCTCTTGCCTGTGTTATCTTCACCAAGGAACAAATCTTTCTGGAGCTGGTTGGCTAGCTGCAGCCAAGGAGGGAAGGTAGGCTCCACCCCCTGCAGTAATTTCTAGAATTGTTCCTCCTACGTAAAGGGGCGGATCGTCTACCCCGAAAGTTACTAGTAACCTGTATTGGACGACAGAGAAAAATACTTGAGATACCATATATACATACACACATACATACACACACAACCATGTGTCCTGGAAAGAGCATGATGCATTTACAACATTTACGGATATGTATGCAAACACTTTCGTACCTTGGTAGAATGTCAGCTGTATGAAATTGCATGTGCTGTTTTTCAGCAGTGTAGAGAAGCAGTGTGGGGGTTTACTATACTACTAATACATGACGAGTGTAAGGAAATTGCTTCCCCAAAGTACTGAACAATAACTAGTGATAACCCAAGCAATACAATGGGGATTATGTACAAAAGAAAAGAGGAGCAATTCTGGAGCACTGCACCACAGTGAAAAAAATAAGATATCCCATTGGGTTAAATTGGCTTTTAACCCTTTGACTGCCAGAGGGATATCCAATGCATCGCAGAGCAATGAGTGTGACACTCCTCTGACACTCAAAAGGTTAATCCTTTGAATGCCAAATAGGTATCCAAGGCATTGAGAAACAATGCATTGGAGATCTCATTAATATACATTGGGTTAAAATCCCTTTTTTATTAACCACCATTTAGGGATATTTTATTTGTCCCCTGTGGTGCAGTTTGTTTGCTCCAGAACAGCAAATATTTTATTGATTTATACCTCATGTTTGTTAACCCTTTGAGTGCCAGAGGGGTACGTAATGCATTGCTTTGAAATGCGTTGCGTATCCCTCGGTCACTCGAAGAGGGTTACGTTTTATTAATACATTAGTGTAAAAGCCCGTGTACACGGGCCAAGGTCCGGGCGATGTTAACCCTTTGAGTGCCAGAGGGGTACGTAAAGCATTGCTTTGCAATGCGTTGTGTACCCCTCTGGCACTCAAAGGGTTAAGAGGCCAGTCCTGCTCTGCGTCCTGCTGCTGACACAGTCATGCACTGTACAGATTGTCTGAAAGCACAGAATGCTAACAGTACAGAACTCCCAGCAGCATTCCGTGCTCCCAGCATTCCGTGTGTTCGGGCAGTCTCTACTGCGCATGACGGCTTCTGACAAACATTCTAGCGAATTATTATATAGGATACGGTAAACTGGGGGTGGACTCACCTTAACGTCAATCTTCTCAATCAGTTGAGGATGCAGCAGTTTGTCTATCAGATAAAACAGTGAAAAATGAACCTTACAGCATACCTGCATTTCAATTTCACTTCAAAAGCCATTTTTGGGTCCTTTGTAATTAATGATCATACATTACCATACCATACCTTAGTAATTAATGATCATACCTTATCATAGCATACCTTAGTAATGGAAGTTCATACCTTTTACCCAGTCCCTGTTAAAAAGTAACCAAATGTGCACAAAAAATCACAGAAAAACCTATGCAAATTTTGTGGTTTTCTCTCTTTTCCCCATTTTGTTATTTTATTATCAGATGATGGGTTATCCACATAAATGTGGAATCAAAAGAAAGCCTTTCTTGAGCATAACAAATCCTATATAATAATTTGCTAAAACGTGTGTAACGACAAAGTCATGCTCAGTAGAGACTGCTGCGCGTGCTGCAATTATGAGCAGTAGAGACTGCCCGCGCCGTGGCTGATACAGCTCTGTATCAGCCGTGGCGTGGGCAGTCTCTACTGTGCATAACTGCTCCCCGACCAACTGGCAGTGGCACTGTGGCCCGTGTAACGGGCTCTTCGACTAGTTGTATATAATTTGAGTGGGTGTACTAAACGAATTGGAGAAAAAATATGGTTGATCAAAGCCATACTAAAAGCCAAAATTGCTCCTGTCTTTTAGTATTAAAAAATCCCTAGTCACTAAGGGGTTAAATTTATCACTATCCACAGCACAATTATCCTCTTAAAAGGAAACAATTTTTAATTAATTTATCTGTCCTAAAATGTATTTAAAAAAGCCTGAATATCTAATTGTATCAGAATTTTCTGACAAACTACATCCTTCTTATTACTGAACAGTCATTCCTCCCTTCTCAGACTCAGACATATGTTTATTACAGAGGCATGTGCTAGCTTCGCTCCCAGTTGTATAAATGTTATGTCGACACAAAAGTGAGGCTACATTAGGAAACAACATCAAACTGAGATTAGAGCGAGTGCCAAAAGCCAACAAACAGCAGCTCAAGACTGAAGGCATACAAATTAATGTTTATTATTTTATATTTAATATAAAAATATCCAGCATGTACATTGGGATGTTACTGTATTTTATGAAATAACTTTATTATGAAAATAGAATAAACATGTGTAAGGTGATAATTTCCTATTAATCTGACAAACAGATTTAGCTTTTGCTAGGGAAGATTTTTTTTTTATTTTATGTCAAACTTTCCAGGGATACAATATGGTGATTGGTACTAAGTAGATAAGCTCTGTAATTTAATTATACATTACATGGTTGTTCATACAAACCCCCTAAACCACAAGACAAGGAAAAACAACAACATCCTATATATATGAAAACTCATGGAAGCACTGTCATTTTAAGTTGGGTCTCTTAATTTACTAAATAATAAATTAGTGCTGCAGTGTATGGTATGTATGATATGAACGTCAATATAGAAAGGTGTTTTGTGCATCTTTAGTTTGTCATTAGGTAGACTAGCAAGTTAACCACATTTTCATTATTTTCTTATTTTTTTTTACATTTCTGTGGTAAACAAATCATTTGCATTGTGTCCTACTAATGTTAATTCCTGCTTCTTTGAACTAAGTCGATATTTCTTGTAGGGTGTATAATTAACTCGCATACTGAAATTCCCATTTCCTTGTATAGATTTGTTTATTTATTATTTTCATGAATTTATGCCAAATGAGTTTGGTTTCAGGCATGGCTGTCACTGCAAGCATATACACATACTGAAACAAAAGAAATGTACGCAGGTATGAGTTTCTTGCTATGTGTACACTGTATATATTATGATAAAAATGGCAGTGTTGCTCAACAATAATTATTGCTTTATTTTCCATTTCTGTGAAATTAAACCTTGGATGCTAGATGTGTCTAATACATATTCCAGATTGTTCAAGGTACTGAATTTGTATACATATCCATTAAATATCTAGGGATATAAAATTCATCCACTGTTAAATAACCCAAAGGATTTTAAATTTTGTGATATCACCTTAATACTGCAGTTTTGACAAAAAATCAGAAGTCAATATAAAGGAATGGCTTTATGATGTGTATATAATGAGTGTGACAAAGGGAGCCTTCTGATTGGCTACATAACTATGTACATATTAGTGTATGATACCAGATATATGTTCCATATTTGTAAGGATTTGTATATTGTACTGCACACACAATGCATGAAATGCAGTATAAAGGCCCTACTGTGCATATTTGTTATGTATGAATGCCATAACTGCTTTCCCCTGAGTAGCGACGTAGTTTGTTTATTAGCACATATTTACATTTCCCATTGCTATAATTTCCTAAACGTAAATCTGGATATTAGGCCTTTCCCATTGGCTGCTTTCTTCACTTATTACCTTTGCAAAGCAAATAACAGCAGTTCCATAAGTAGCAGTACGCAATGTTCTGTGCTGTGAGGTTTCCACTTTTGAGGAGTCATTTCCTTTCTTTGGACTGACTTTTCAAAAGTTCTGTAGTTCAAGGGCTATACAATCAGAAAGAATCCCCCTCCAGCCCCTTTCCCTGTGTCACGCTGCCTCTCAGTCTGGCCTAGATGGAAGGCAGTGAGGGACAATCTTCAGTATGCAAAAGGAAAATCCTGCCCTCCATCAAGGGGCGTAGGGTTTTCCTTATACTTACTTGTGAAGTTTGTCGTGTACTGCATCTGTCTGATCCCACGACCAGATTATAGATCTAATGAGAGGCGGCCACAAGGGGCGGGAGGGGAATCCTTTCTGACTGAATAGCGCTTGAACTATAGAACTGAGTATTCAAATATAGCGTTATGTGTTAAAAAAAAAGATAAAGACACAGAACTCAAGTTTAATACAAGTATTACTATCCCGTTAAATGTCCCACGTAAAATACATGATACAGCATCATTTGAAATTATATCTGTTTTCATTACTTAATTTGTATGAGGTGGCATCGATAACTCTGATCTAGTAGAAATGTGAATTTCCATGAGATATTGTTGGGTCCAAATGGCCAATGACATTGTTTATCTATTAAATAGTGTAAAAGCCCATGTACACGGGCCAAGGTCCGGGTGATGTTAACCCTTTGAGTGCCGGAGGGGTACGCAACACATTGCTTTGCAATGCATTGCGTACCCCTCTGGCACTCAAAGGGTTAAGAGGCCAGTCCTGCTCTGTGTCCTGTCTCCGACGCAGTCATGCACTGTAGAGACTGCCCGAAAGCACAGAATGCTCCCAGCACAGAACTTCCAGCATTCTGTGCGTTCACACAGTCTCTACTGCACATGACGGCTTCTGACAAACATCCTAGCGAATTATTATATAGGATGTGTTTAATTCTTTATCAAATTAAGAATAAAATCTCATCAAAGTCAATTGAGAAGTGACCACAGAGGGAGACATTTTGGTTTATTCTCCCGTGGCAGCAGAATTCCACCTAAATCCACCTTATCTCCATCCACTCTAGATCTACAATATAAAGTTTTCTTGTCCTAAAGGGTTATGCACTAAGGCATAATAAAATGGTGGTAAAGCAGTGATGATTTCTCCAGTGATGTCACTTCTTCAAGTCCTATGATATTCTATGGAGCCTATGCACTAAGAGCCCCAAAGTTGGAGAAATCTTTGTGGCATTGGTTACATAGAATAGCTTAGTACTTGGAGAAGTGATATACTGGAGAAGTTGTCTCTTTATCACCTCTTTATCACACCTTAGTGCATGACCTCCAATGTTGTTACATAAACTGTGCAGTGTTTATGAAGAAATAGCAAAACAACAATTATACTCCCCCGGTTTAGTTAGCATCTGAAGGAACAGATAATACATATAAAGCTAAAAGTATTAGGCAGGTTGGGGAAGGGGGTTAACAACCCTGATCCTTGTAGGCACCATGTTTCCTACTTGAAAAAATAAGATTGACGTTTGTCCCCACAAATAAAAAAAAAACAAAACATAGTTTGTTTTTCATGTCTTTATCATTATCTGAATTTATCCGAGGTCTGTAAACCCATGTAGGTCCTCTAATAAGAAAAAGCCCAAGCAAAGAGTAACAAAATAGAATGCTATGAATTCCATGTTAATGTATCATACATTACAAGAAAGCACTGTGGTTATTACTTACCTTTAAAGCAAGCTCCATACTAGTTATTCATTAACCTGAACTAAACTTTGCCCTCTGTTGAGTGATCAATGCTCTAACCGCAGTTTTCAAAACAGAAAGGAGCATTTCATATTTTCAACCTGTACCATTGCATTTGAATGCCAACAGCATGGTCACTTTAATATATTAGGGTCAGTGTTGTGAATGTAAAGTGGAGTACATTAGACATATACTAGGGATGGAACTCTATATGTGGTAGCAATTTAGCATAATTTGGGAGTTGTGTAATTTAAAATCTGTAAGGTTTTAATGTAATGAGTACAGGAGAATATCTCCTTCAGTACAATGCAGTTCGAACTTCAGTGTTAGTATGCACATAACGCAATGTATGACTCATAGAGGTACATTTATTGCACAGTGTTGACTCCTGTGTCTGCCATGGGCTCATTTATGAAGTGCTCTTCAAACAGAAGCAAACACAAACAAATAGAAATATATTTGAAAGCTCAGTCTTTTATTAGTTCATCTTTACGCTCACCTCTGGGTGTAACAGCATTATAGCTGTATAGCCTATAGTGTACAGGTCTTCCATTTTTCATGTCCGAACTCCTGTAAGAGCTGAAGCTGCCAGTGGCAGTCTAACTCCTGTTGGCCATGCATGTGCTTGTACCATCCCATCAGCTGTCTCTCTGGAAAAGAGAAGCTCAGTGGCAAACCTGTACGTGGGAGCTTTAAGTTTATAATGAAGTCATTCCCTGAAGTGGGAGATGCAAAGATTAACTAGGAAAAGATGGAGCTTTAGTATATTTGATTTTTCATGTAAATTGGCTTTTACATTTCAGTGAGTGGAACTGTGATTTGCACTTACAATCAGCAGACAGAAGTACAACTGGATACAGAATCTCAGTGAGATGAAAAGACCTGTGGGGAAGTTAGATACCTCTGAGGTGTCAATATCCTCCCGCTATAGGAGTGAACAAAGAAAGAATTATCAATCTGATGTTGCGGTTTTACTAATCAACACAGATTTGAAGGTTCTGTGCCTTCAGAGCAATATTTTTTATTGACAAAAATGTGTCCCAGAACTATAGAAGGCCCCTGCTACAGTTCTGTCTCTGTTGTAAATGTTCTTTTCACCTCTTCCACTGCTGCTTTGAATATAAGAGGGATGTGCCTGATGGCCAGCCCACAGAAGCTCAACCTGAAAATTACTGTTGGCACCCACATGGGTCAGCCATTCACTGGAGAATGCAATAAGCATTGCAACCTCCAGCATCAGTCCTGTCAAAACATCTCCAGGTGGCCCCCATAGGCCGCCACATACTGCATTTTACTGTATTCCTGTGTGAATGCAGTAAAGGAGCAATATTCTGGACTTCTGTGTGTACATTCAAGGGGATAACCACATGTATGAAAAGCAACATAGCCTAATATAGTACCTTTCATAAAGGGGTGACAGCACCAATGAATCATCACTGCATAGGTGTCACCCATGTGAAAGGGGCTTAAGGATTGAATAGATAATGAAGAAACTAGATAAAAGGACATGTTTGTGTATATTTTGTAGAAACCATTTTAGTTCGTTGAAGAAAGGCAGAAAGGTATGTGTTGTATGTGAGAGAGATACGTAGGTAGGTTATGGTGTTTCTGATTTGTATGTGTATGGGTACAGAAAGTTAGGAGTATCTACATTAGATCTTAGAATTTGCACAACTTCTTATCAACAACAGGAGGAGCCAGATACTTATCATCGCCCCTCCTTGCTACTAGTTTTAATTTCATCTTGTGTAGACATCATCATTTAACTGAATAAAAACACTTTTTAATGCTAGACCTTTCTTTGTATAGAATTCTATTTGCCAGTTTTGCTCTCCTTTGTATAGAAATTACTTGACTATTTTCTTCATTGATGAATATACAATATTTAATGTACATTTTATTAAAAGCTAATTGCAAATAAGGTATTCATCTTATGTTGTGTCTCTCTGTAATTAAAGGGACAATAGCAACTGAAAAGGAAAAGTGTTCATATCAGATAAACCACCTGAATACTAGACATGCCACCAAACAGACATGAAAGGCAATTCACTGAACCCTTATCTGGAACTCAAATGAATAGATATATCATCTGATCTGTGTTTAGGAAGTCTATTGTAAAGACACATATCCTTGTAGGGCACCTGTAGTCTTAGAAGTACAGTAATAGGATCTCACATTGTTTCATCACTCTTGGGTTTATCTCTCTATCAAAAAAAGACTAAAATTAAGATTACATTGAATTATATTGTATGGATTGTGATGGCATGAATTTTGTAGAATTCTGGTTCAAAATATATCAAACCCAGAAAAACAAATATACAATGAGAGTTAATTCATGATTCAGTATTAGGAGTTATTGGCATTATGATAAAGTCTATAGTCTGATAAAGAGTGGACTGGGAATGCAGCAGTACTTGACAATACTGAGCCATTACAGACACAGGCATTCACTTGACAAGAGCATTGAGTAAATAAACAGGACTGACCTGACTGTAGAACTAGTGTGCTAAAACTAGGGCAGGGAAAACAACTACAAGTATAAATAGGCTTACTTGGAAGGTTGCATAAAATGAAAATACCCAAAGGGAATCAGAAAATACCTCAGTGAGCAATGCCAAGTCCTTTAAAGATTAGCTTAAAGTGGATGTACTAAACACACTATTATACACAGGCACAAATCCCACAATTACCCACTCTTTCAGTCTCTCAGTCTGTTTCTCCCCATATCTCTCTGTTCCCATCATGCTGTCAGTCTCTGACTTTCTCACTCTCTTATTGTTTCAGTCTCTTTTACACTTTTTCTCCATCTGTCTCTCATGCAAACACCATATATTACCAGTCTATCACTTTCACTCACTGTCTCTATCTTTTATGCTCTTGCTTTCAGTCTCTGTCTTATAGATAAAAAACAGTGTCAGTCTCATTTTTCTCTACCTCTGTCAATCTCTCTCTCTCTCTCACACACACACACACACACACACCATCTCTCTAATCTTTCTATATTGCTGTCTCAGTATCTCTGTCGTTTTCATGTGCTCTCACTCCCACAGGCATATGGTTCCTCCTGGGCGGTGCTCTCCCACATCCTCTCTGCTCTAACACACAGACCCCACACAGTGTCCCTCTCTATGTGGTCAATATACCGATTCACAAGAGTAGCTCTGCTCGTGTTAACCTCCAATGCTGTAGGCTGCGCTTCAGATTATACATTATAGTGCATGATGTCTGTAGTGCATCCCGGTGGGCACGCTCTACCATCATCAGAAGGATTTTATATCTGCCATTAGCATGAGCAGGAATATGATATACAATCACACCATGTCCACTAATCCTTGTCAGGGCTGGATTTACAGCTCAGGCACCCCTAGGCACAACACCATCTGGTACCCCTACCTTTGCCCCACCCATAGCCACACCCCTCACTTAGCCGCACCCTCTTTGGGGGCCAAACCCGTTTTAGATTTATTCTTCATAGTATTGTGGCAATTTTCCAGAGGAAGATGAAAATGTTATAGATGGGGATGGGGTATATACAGCATATATACAGACAGCATTAATTACCTTTACTAGATATGTAACCTGTGCGTTCCCCTTATTTAAGGGTAAGACCCAAGTAATGGGAAGGTACAGGTACCAAAAGATCAACTGAATACTGAAAAATCAAGCAGCGAGCAATAAATTATACAGTGCAGACAGATGTAACATCCAAACAAATACACAAAACTAATGGCAGATGAAGAAAATATATTTAGCTGACTGTAAAAACCCTAACCTAACCCAGTTCAGTTTTTTTATGGTTGCTCCTCTGTGTTGGATAAATTACCAAATGTATTTAAATGATAACAGTTATCCATTAAGGGAAGTAACTGTGATAGCAGTGTCTCAGATGTCAAAGAATAGGACTATCCAACCCATATCCACAAGGACTACAGATAGACCATATTTTCTAGGCAACACAAACACTTTGCTTGCTGATATGCTCAGTGGGTGGCTTATTGATTGCCTACTGTTAATTATAGAAACCAAAGTCTGGTAGCCAAGTGGTCCTTGAGGGCAGTTAGAAAACCCTCTTGTAGTTACAAGTACAGAGATTTCACGATTCCTATTGAGATTCATTCATATTCCTAGAAGGAACTGTATATGGAGAGGGGGTTTTGGAATGCTGAGGTTACATCAGGGGTGGTCAGCATGTGTCCTTCCAGTTGTTGTGGACAACAGATCCCATCATCCTTAGCAGGCCAAAGAAGGGAGTTGCAGTCCAACAACAGCTAGAGGGGTGCAAGGTGATGCTAGTGGTCAGTCAAGCGACACACTGGAGATCTCCACCAGTAGGGTGGAGCAAAGCACATGACTCCCTAATAAAAAATTTCAACATACCATCAGGGACCTCAGCATCATGGACTAGAAATTCATAGAACGACACTCAGTGTAGTGGTAACTGGTTACTACCAATTAGTTGATGTACAATTCATGAAAACAAAGGGGAGAGAATACAATCTTGTATCTTGTGATGTATAATGATAATCAATCCATGGTTTTAATGTTTCATCCAGTGAAGTGAGAAAATGTATCATTGTTTCATCAATAGCAGATGGAGAATTGTCTTCTTTTAGTCCATCTGACAAAGGAAGTTCTAATCCAAGCCACAGTGAAATTTAATTCCTCCACAGAAAAAAATGCTTTCAAGACCTGCATATCAGTAAATTACTTTCTCTTACAGGTTATATATTTGGGTGCTGTTGACTAACTAAAGTTGAGTAAACACAGGCAATAAACCTGGACTATGGGACCAAAGGTAAAATGCCATTCGCCTGCTATTCCGATTACCCAGAATGACAGTATTCTCTATACCACCAGGAGAGAGCATGCATCTCCCAGGTTATGGAGAACATTATATACAACTGTAACTCAACTGACATATTTATCAATAAAACTGACAAAAACTTATAGAAGAGCCCATGGCTTATAATTTTAAGTCCTTTGCTACTAGCCAGACCTGAAAAGTTACTCGCCACTGCAAGCCAAAACATACCCACAAGGGCTGAATTTCTACTCGCTAGGGCTAAATTTTCACTTGCCATTGGCTAGTGGCGAGTGGAAATTTTGAGCCCTGGAAGAGCCTATAAAATGGTAGAATGTTTATACTATAGTAATCTCTCCTGTTGCCACTCTGTAAGGAACAAACTGCTTGAGTGGGTTATTTGGAATGGGGAAAACAGTTATTATTTTTCATAAAATTCAGAGCTGAAGGAGTCGACACACATACAGTATACACATGCCTGGATATTGAGAGGCTGCTGCTGATGCACCTGCCTGCCCACCAATGACCAATGGCCTAGTTTCACTCTCCGCTGCCTGCCCTGTGCACAGTCTCACCAGCTCCCCACTGCAAAATCCACTTGCATAGCTGGTTTCTGCTCTATATTAGCAGCCTCCGTAAGCTACGCCATGATGAAGAGCATAGTGTATGGCTGCGTTTGGCAAGGGAGTGCTCCAGCTCACATGCTGGATTCCTCTGTCAAAGGAGGTGGTGGTAACTGGAAACAAATGGGGAGGGGAAGAGGCAAAGATTGACAGGCAACATGTCCTGAAGTGATATCACATGGTTACATCTTAAAGCCTATTTCTCTGTGAAAAGAGTTTAAGAAAAAAAAACAAAAAATAAGGATTTAACATTTAATGGGAAGCCAGAATCAAATAAGAAGAACTTTATAGGAGTTGAGAGTTCCCCTTAAAACAAATCATTGAGGAAATGAACACCCATAGCAAAAATGCCATCCACTTGTCACACAAGCTGTTAACCCTTTGAGTGCCAGAGGGGTGTGCAACACATTGCAAAGAAATGCATCGTGTACCACTCTAGCACTAAAAGGGTTAAGGGTGGAAAGATTGGCATGAGTAGTTAGAAAAATAGCTTTAGGCAGGTGTGTAGGGCTAGAAAATCAGTTCAGAATCCTGTTCATACATTCACACCCTGAATCTTTCACATTTAGTCTCTCTTATGACCTCTTACTGTCTGTCTCTCTTTCATGCTTTTGTTCTCTCGGATGTTTCCACTAGGAAGCTCTCATTTTCTATCTCATTCTGAGGATGATGGGAGCTGAAGTCCAACAACAACCAAGAGGTTCAGGTTCCCATCCCTGCTTTAGCTTGTGCCAGTTATAGATCCAGGTATTCTAACAGTCTGGGAACACTTTATGTAGTAACAAGTAGAATATATTTATTAAAGCAAGCAAAAATAAACACATTTTAATATATTTGGGGGTTTACATACCTGGGAAATAATTTTTATAAACTCTGGCTTGCATTACATGATATTTGAAAGGGTATGAACCCTATTCATCTTTAGGTGATGATGCCCCTTTAGAGGAACGTTAAACTGCATTTCTATTCTAAGAAAAAGGTTTGTCCATGTGTCCCTGACTACCAATAAATGCATTTAGTACATCAGAGGTTAAACCTATCGAGTCGCTAACCCGATCCTATGCCACTTCCTGCATGGTCAGGTGAATGGCTACTTCACTTCATGACTGGTTTGCAACTGGCTCATATGGGGACTCAGAAAAGGTAAAATTTATTTACCGATATTTTGTTTTTCGCTGTGTCCTTCCAAGGCATAAATAATGAGTTAACTCCGCCTCCCAGCTGGTAGGACGAATTAGCAAAGCATAAAGGAGTGCGCTGCAGGAATGACTATTGTCCAAGCTGTAATGAGAGAAACATTAGTAATATTCAGAAATATCAAATAATAACTATATAACCAAGACCAAGAATCAAAGCTACAGTACATACTGATGAATACATATATATGTACAAAAATACATACATATGAAGACATGTATACATAAATTAGCACTGACATAGCTGGAAACATTTGAGCAAAATATTCGGGGGGTGGGGGGTGCCGTGGAAGGACACACAGGAAAACAAAATATCGTTAAGTAAGTTTGACCTTATCCACTGTGTCCTTCCCACAGCATAAAAAAATGGGACTTTCCAGGGCAGTACCATAACAAAAAGACGGGAGATGAATAAAAGTTGGATCCTACCCTTAATCGTGGATCACAGCCTCCAACACCTTCCAACCAAACCTTGCGTCTGCTGAAGCCAGAACATCCAGTCTGTAGTGCTTAATAAATGTTGAAACTGAGGCCCATGTTGCAGCTTTGCAGATTTCCTCAGGCGTAGCAACAGCTTTCTGAGCCTAGGAGGTTGATACAGATCTGAATGGGCTTTAGTTCTCAATGGAGGGGACTTCTTTGCAGGTACATATGCAATTTTTATGCAGTCCCTAACCCATCTAGCTACGGAAGCTTTAGAGGCTGCTGAACCTGAATTTGCCAAAGAAATGCACAAAAAGTGATTCTGATTTCATAAATTATTTAGTTCTGTCCAAATATGCTGAAAGACATCTTACCAAGTCCAGATTACGCAACACCCTTTCCTTCTCATTCTGTGGATTTGCACAGAAGGAGGGTAGGACAATCTCCTGGCTGAGATGAAACTCAGAAACAGCTTTGGACCTGAATGAAGGTTTATTTCTCAGGACTACTTTGTCCTGGAGAAAAGTTAAATAGGGTGAACAGCAAGATAATGCCTGAATTTCACTGAATCTTCTGGCAGAAGTAACAGCAGTTAGAAAAACAGTCTTTAAAGTAAGATTTTTTTAAGAAATACATTGTAAAGGCTCAACTGTTTGAGGACTAAATTAAGATCCCTTGATGGTAAAATTTCTCTTATGGTGGGCTTAATCTTTGTTACATCTTTAACATATCTCTTGACCAAATAGTGATCAGCATAAGGAGTAGCTAAAACTGATAGTGCTGACAGTTGCACCTTTAATGAAGAGGGCTTCAAGCCCTTGAAAAAACCTTCTTGAAGAAATTCTAGAATCTTATTCACAGAGTTATCTGAACTATCCATATTCTTATTGATGCATCATGTACGAAATATATGGTAAACTTTATAATATATTTTGAAGAGGAAGCTCTTCTCCCAGCAATGATAGTATTGGCGACTTCCTCGGAAATACCCTTCATTATTAAAGACCTTCGTGCAGCCTCCATGCCTTCAAGTTGTAGAAGGCTGGGTTTGGATGACAAATTGGACCTTGGGCTAGAAAATCTGGAATGTTTGGAAGATGCAGTGGAGGTCGGATGTACATCCTCACTAGATGCCATGGGAAGGACACAGTGGAAAGACAAACTTCCCAACTTCTCCATCTGTGTAGTACAATTGCAGTTGCACACAGAGTTTTTGATAAAACTCTGCCCACTTCTACTCCTTCCTGTCTGTTCCTCCTACTCACCACCCACTTCAAGCAGAGGTTGGCTAGAAGGGCAAGGGCAGGAAGGAGCAGAACCTGGAGATGCATTATGGCTCATGAAGGCCACATCACTTGGTGGGCATTTGGAAGCTGTGATGATGTAGGAGGCAGGAAGCTGATACAATGGATAGAGTTACAGTAAGGGTGAATATGGGCAATGGAGCTGGGGGAACAGAGGAAGCAAATGGTGCATCCGAAAGCACAGTAGAGTCAGAAAGGGATGCAGAGGAATCCAGAGAAAGGAAAAGAGAGGGGGTTATCAAGCACCTGCAGTTTCGAGTTTCCTGCACGAGTGTCCCAGTGACAACCATCCCTGAAACGCTGCAGCAAACATCCTGCTTGGGGACCGTTCTTCTTGTTACAAACTCTCTGAGACCTTGCAACAACACAAAATGAGAGAAAATTAATACTCAAGGTAACTTCTGGCTCTGGTTTAAACCTCAAACTCCAACCCTGTTTTTCCTCCCTTAGGACGGTAGAAGGGACTGTAACGGAAGCTGAGAAGGGACCGCGTCGCCTTCCGCCGTCGTTCCCGGGTCTCTCCTTCTCGACGCAGATAAGCGCCGTCGGATGCACCAGTTGAAGTATGGACAGTCACTGGAAACAGCCGCATGATCGCTGGAAGCAGGGAAGCATGGAAGAGTCCACGTCGCCGCCTGACAGTCCACAAAGTTAGGTCACAGGAAACTGGCAGCAGGCGGTCGGCGATTCAGGATACTTGGCGCAGATGGGTATCAGAGTGGATACTTTAGACCATAAGCAATACAAGACTCCAGGACTCCTTGTTCACTCCAAAACAGAACTCTCTTTATTGGCAAAGACCACAGATATTTATACATAGTACAGGACATTGGATCACATGGGGAACCTGATACAATAGGGAACATGATTAAATCATAAACACATCAGACAAAAGCCAGCAACAGCTGGTCTTAACAGATACAATGACTCAGACAGGGTTACATCTCAGATATACAGGGGTTTGATTGAACAAAGACTTGAGGGCGTGAACTAATTACCACATGGCAGGGGGTCAACATAGTGAATGGCTGGAGTTGCTATAATCCACATCTTAGGGACAGTGGCCCAAGGTTGGAGCCTTTGATTGACTATTTTGACTGCCCTGCCCCAACTTTGATCAATCACTGGTCTGCCTACCATTTCCCAGGTTAAGCTAAGGAAGATATTTGCATACCTGGTAGTTGGTGATTGCACAAACCTTCAAATTGGACAAGTACAATTAAACACATACAATATTTGAAAATACATAAAACCAAACTTAATACACAAACCAATGTTCTTAACTATAAGTCTTTGTTCCTGGCAATAGCTGGCCAGTTCGTATGCCAGAGCCCACAGCTACATCCAAGCAGGGCAACAAGGTCCATAGTTTTTAAGTAAATAGTTTGTGGTCCAGACAAGGGCTCAGTAACGGGTAGGATCCATTACATTTCTCCCCTTTTTTTTGTACCAAGCCAGCGGTTGCGGTAGTAAATGCTGGCGTGGGACTCTAGGAGAGCCTTGCTGCTGTGAGCCGCTTGTCTGGACAGTTCGTTAGTCCAGCGGCCTTGGTCCTAGGCCAGACACAAGTGTGGAGACCCTTGTCCTGGGCCAGGGAAACAACAAGCAAGCCCCTTGTCCTGGGCCAGGTATACAATGTTGGGCCTTAGTTCTGGGCCAAGGAAACTGGTGCCTCCTGATCCTGGCTAGCATCAAGTTGGGAGGCTTCTCCTGGGCCATGCTGCAGGCAGTGCTAGGGTCAGACCCTCCTGGGTCTGGGGCCAGTGGCTCAGGGTCCAGAGCCAGTCCATACGGTGGACCCCTTTGTGTCCACAGAGACTCTAGGCTTTCCATAGCCTGGAAATCAAGTAGTGGGGAGAGGGGCACATCTCCCCCTTTTTGTTGGGCAAGTGCCCCAGAAGGATAGGAGAGGCTGTTATTCCCACTCTCCTGGGCAGGAGCAATACTCAAAGGGTCTCTGGAAACACTGATGATTCTCTCCCTCAGTGCAGGGGCATCCAAGTTTTCAGGTGACCTGGTGGGGACCACATTCCCACCCACCAGACAGTGATCAGAGAATCCAGGGGGCATTAAAACATCCCTGGTGAGGATTGTGTTCCCACTCACCAGGTCGGGGGTCACAGGGGGGCTGATGGGGAGAGCACTCCCACCCACCAGTTTACAGGAAAAAGGGGCACAGTCTCCTGGGTGAGGACCACAGTCCCACTCACCAAGCTGGGGGTCTCAGAAAAAAGGGGAATCACTGTTGGGCTGGGAGTGAGGACTGTTGCCCCACTCACGCCAGCCAGGGGTTCACAGGGAACAGGGAACATAATCGTTGGGCTGGGGATGAGGACTGTTGTCCCACTCATCCCAGCCAGGGTTTCACATGACCTGATGCGCTCGCTCCCACGCACCAAGCCAGGGGTTACAGGGAGACTGGAAAGCTCTATCCTACTCTCCAGCATGGGGGTCTTGGGGCAGCACATAGGGTTTCCAGGGCCAGCAGCAGCACTGCTGGACCCTTCTTCTTCCTGGCCCCCCACATCAGGGCCATATCTTGTCTTGGGGAGGAGGGCAATCTCAATCCTCCTCGCCATCTTATTCAGATACCTGGAGAAGACACTCTTCCCCTTCTCCAGGACTGTAGTAACAGGGGACGGACTGGGGCTGCTGGTGGGGACCTGCATCTCCTTCACCACAGCAGGGGTATCCCAGGCCCTGGTGAGCTCCCTCCCACTCACCAGGTCAGGGTTTACAGGGGGGCTGATGGGGCACTCTTCTCCACCCATCAGTTCATACAACAAATTCACAGGAGGGCCAGCAGCGCTGCTCTCTTCCGGTCCGCTGGGGACCTCCTCTTGTAGGCCATCACTTTCCAGGGCCTTCTCTGCCTTGAGGGAGACCGCAGTCCCATCCCTCAAGGCAGCATCCTCTGTGGCCCTGGAGAGCACATACTGCTCCACTTCCAGGGCATTTTCCAACCCCACAGGGGGCATCATCGTGGGGCTGCTGGTGAGTTCTTCCACACTCACTACAGCAGGGGGGTCATAGGGACTGATGGGCTCTCTCCCACCCATCAGTTGGGACATACAATCGCTGCTGGTGGGGACCTGCATCTCATCCACCGCAGCTGGAAAGACAGGGAAAGGGGCAACATGCCTATCAGGGGAGACGCCTGTCCCATCCCCTGATGCAGAGGCATCTTCTTGGCTGAGGAGGAACGAATTCCCACTCCTCAGCTCAGGCAACACACAGTCCAGGGGCAAAGGGGTATCAGGAAGGACGATTTTCCCACTTCCCGATGCAGGGGCAATAACAGGGGCACTGGTGAGGAACGAATTCCCACTCACCAGTGTGGAGTGAACAGGGGTAACACAATCCTGGCCCTCAAAGTCACTGAAGTCCTCCTCAGATGCGTTACCCTCCCATTCTTCTTCCTCTTTTTGGAATTCCCGGACCTCCCGAATGAACCCAGCATATAGTTGCTCCAGGTCCCATTCACATCCTGCCAGAATATCCAAATTTCCCTGGCAGTCCGCAGGAATGTATCCACCAAAACGGTCCTCTCTTTTGTCCCGGATCTCCCAGTATCTGCTGGAGTCAGGGCACCCAAAAGTAGAGTCCATGTGGTAGGCGTTCCATACCAGCCCTTGGATGTCCCATCGCAAGCGGGCTGGGCACCAGTCAAAAAGGCCCTCGGATCCATATTCCTGGTCCAGGTATTTAACAAAGTCCCAGTACTCCTCCTGTACTCTGAGCTCCTCTGTAATGCATGCATCCAACTCTGGGACGAAGTCGTAGATAACATCGCCCAGCCGGGTCCACCACTGTATTCTGATGGCGCTGTAGCGATCCTCGTATGCTCCCAGAGTGTCTGCCAGCACTGCTTTGTCTGCCATGCCTCAATAGCTGCACCCGATATGAAGGAGAAATCCCACCGCTATGCCACCAATGGGAAGCATGGAAGAGTCCACGTCGCCGCCTGACAGTCCACAAAGTTAGGTCGCAGGAAACTGGCAGCAGGCGGTCGGCAATTCAGGATACTTGGCGCAGATGGGTATCAGAGTGGATACTTTAGACCATAAGCAATACAAGACTCCAGGACTCCTTGTTCACTCCAAAACAGAACTCTCTTTATTGGCAAAGACCACAGATATTTATACATAGTACAGGACATTGGATCACATGGGGAACCTGATACAATAGGGAACATGATTAAATCATAAACACATCAGACAAAAGCCAGCAACAGCTGGTCTTAACAGATACAATGACTCAGACAGGGTTACATCTCAGATACACAGGGGTTTGATTGAACAAAGACTTGAGTGCGTGAACTAATTACCACATGGCAGGGGGTCAACATAGTAAATGGCTGGAGTTGCTATAATCCACATCTTAGGGACAGTGGCCCAAGGTTGGAGCCTTTGATTGACTATTTTAACTGCCCTGCCCCAACTTTGATCAATCACTGGTCTGCCTACCATTTCCCAGGTTAAGCTAAGGAAGATATTTGCATACCTGGTAGTTGGTGATTGCACAAACCTTCAAATTGGACAAGTACAATTAAACACATACAATATTTGAAAATACATAAAACCAAACTTAATACACAAACCAATGTTCTTAACTATAAGTCTTTGTTCCTGGCAATAGCTGGCCAGTTCGTATGCCAGAGCCCACAGCTACATCCAAGCAGGGCAACAAGGTCCATAGTTTTTAAGTAAATAGTTTGTGGTCCAGACAAGGGCTCAGTAACGGGTAGGATCCGTTACAGAGACTTATGAAATAACCTGCAAAACCCACTGGTCCATCACTGAAAACTCCCAAGTGTTTTGAAAAAGTTAGAGGCAAATCCCAATGGACAAAGATGGGCCAGGATCCTGCAAGTCATGAAGAAGTGGGCTTTTCAGCACTAGGCTTCTGAGCTGACTTCCTGTTCTGCCAAGCCTGTTTGGGCTTTGGGACAGGCTTAAAAGAGTTCAGGTGCAATCTGAGGCAAGAGCATGCTTTTGCCTCTGCCTATCAAACTCAAGAACTCTTACAAAATATTGCTTATCTCATTCAAGACTTCTCTACTCTACCCCTTCCTATATTTCCACTCTGACCTCCCACTACACCCCATCCCGCCACTTACGATCAGCCGATGATAATCTTCTCTCAGCTCCTTTTGTGTCTACATCCCTCTCACGTATCAAACCTTTTTATCACATTATCTATGGAATGCTCTTCCTTCCACCCTGTGCCACTGCACCTCACGACTGAAACTAGACTTCCTTAACAAAACTTAAACCAGTTAGAAAGCACTCACTTTGAACAATTTAAGCTTTTTAATAAATTACTTACTTTATTTATGTCCCCTTTCCTAACCAGAACTCTGGCACTGTATTCAGCACTTGACCCTTATGTACTCTGTATGTCTCCCATTACCACTTTAGAGTGTAAGCTTTTGGGCAGGGACCTCACTCCCAGTGTTTAACTTTGCAAAGCACTTGTAACCCTGTGTTGTCTAAACCCTTAAATTGTAAAGTGCTACGTATACTTGTGGCACTATATAAATAAACATATTCATTCATTCAGTAGTATCACTAATGACTTTACTCGGGTCAGGCCCAAAAAGTTGTTTTCCTCCAAAGGAAAAGACAAAGACTTTTTGGAATATAGGTTAGCGGACTAAATCTTGAGCCACAAAGTGTGAGGCCCAAAATTTTGGGTAGAAGCGCGTTGGTAAGCTTTCTTGCAGGTGAGACATCAGACAGCAGTGAGATCAAAACTGGGTATCTTTTTTATTTTCTGCTACATT
This sequence comes from Rhinophrynus dorsalis, assembly GCA_037306005.1. Taxonomy (NCBI): domain Eukaryota; kingdom Metazoa; phylum Chordata; class Amphibia; order Anura; family Rhinophrynidae; genus Rhinophrynus; species Rhinophrynus dorsalis. The sequence goes on from CM074722.1 coordinate 136,922,408, forward strand.
GATCTATACGCTTTGATGCCTTAGAATTATTGATTCTGTCCGGTGTGAACATTGCATCACGTGTGAAGTTTTGGATGTACTGTCTGACCTCTGTGTGCAGCTTTATGCTTTGCAATTGCTTTGCCAATTAACTCTTACTGGATATTATATAACATGGATATTTGATACGCTGAAGCTTATTACTTAGAACATCATGCAGATTTACAAGATTTTTAAAGGTCGCTATCCTGTTTATGTGCGTTTTTTGCTTCAGCGTGCTATATTAACAACACATATGCTGGACCCAGCATTATTTATGGACTTATTAAAACAGGATTATTGATTTGAGCATTTAGGGTGTTATTAAATTTTGTGCTCTATATACTTTTTTATTGTATTTATGGGATATCCGGGAGGAGTATGGGTTTAATATGTGCTGCTTACTATTTTTGATTGGATAGTTCTTTGGTAACTTATAAGATACTTTTTTGACACTTTATGATTAAATTGGAGAAGTTTGAGTGCCAATATAATATTTTTTTTTATTTTCTTATTTATATATTTTTTATTTTCTTGATGACAGCCTTAAAAACCTCATTTAAATCTTTGTGAATTTTATTTAGTTGCCTCTTAAGATTGTCAAAGATAATATCCAAGATTAACCTCTAACAGGCGAACCAATTAGATTGGATATCTTCACATAAATAGATAAATAATAATATTAAATAAATTTGAGAACTTTATAAAATACTAGGTATTGACACGCTACTTTACAGTAAGGAATTGATAAAATAATCAATTATGCATATTTGTGCAAAAATATATATAATTTACGTAAAATATACTATATATAGAAAAAGTGTAAGCAACAATGATATAAATGAGTGAATACCAATTTCAATAGAGATGCAATAACTCAAACCACAATTATCACAATTAGTATTACTAGCAATTAAAGGGTTAACCACATAGGTATGTTCATAGGTATTAAATAACAATTATTGAACCCAGCAGCACAGAAAAGAATAATTGATCCTATAATTAATTAAAATACAGTTGGCATCAGTATATAAATACCTCTGCCCCAGAAACTGTATAAACTAAGCTAACTGTGGTTCAAGGTAGGTTGTCAGGTGAGTAAGCTTTAATATTAAGCCAGGAACTCTGACAATTCTCCTTGTACCATATGCAATAGCAAAATTTAGAGAAACTGGAATAAAATCCCAGATTTAGATCACTATAATTAAATTATCTACCAATTTCAAATATTGCATACCTTCTGAATAAAACACTTAAATTGCAATTAATATAGTCAATATTAAAATATACCAAGAATATACTTAGAATCAAATCCAATAATATATGTCAAACTTCATGCAACATATATCATAAACATGACCATAGCAATCATATGTAAAACCTATAGGGTACTCAAAGGGTTAATCACTTATTACAATAGGATGTCACACCCAAGATGGTGGCTTCTTTTTTCTTGTGAGAGGTTTATATAAACTTCCCACTGTACAAAAGTTTAGACCCAAAAACATACACAAAGAAATCCAAAGAAACACCTCAAAATAGACAAATAGCAGTTGAAGGGTTAATAAATGAATTCAAAGAATTTCCCAGATCAAATATTAGCTATATAACCTTTCCAGAAACACAATATATTATCTAGAAATATCAACAATTATATTAACTAATTTATAAACAAGGATATATAGATCTCACTGCTATCAACTATTTTACACTTATCTGGCAAAATATGACAATTTACCAATCAATTCTGCTTAATTCCAGAATCACTACAGCCAATATGGCTTATTACAATTTCTAAAAATGGGTGGCCAGTCCACTAAGGAAAATGATAAGAAAATTATGTTTCTTCAAATATAGAAGAAATATGTATTTGATTCTGAAATTTTGCAGAGTTAAAATAAGGAAAGATATAGTTGCCAGTCAACGAGTGTTTCTCAGGCTCTCTTTAGCAACCAGCCATATATACTTTGATGAAGAAGAATCAGGAAACCAAGAGAGACCCTTTCTCTCAAAACTTACATATTTATAATGTAAATTCCTTCTATCAAAAAAACCCAGCCCATCTTCTCTGATTGGGTAAAGAGCCATCTCATTATGCAGTGTCAGTATCACCTGAGTGGACACTCTAGATTTCAGAATATTTTATCTGCATTCTTGGAAATTCCTCAAAACACTAGTAATAGCACTATATACCCTGGAGATGTTGATCTTACTCCACATAAAAATTTTAGATATGATCAGTTTCGCGTAATCAGTGATGTATTGAAGAGGTCATTAGACATCATATAAATATGTCATCCTACCAGACTTTCTCACATGGGGGTATCTCTGTCTCAGACATTTTGTCTGTGATAGAGTCGTATATCATCGTAAAACTCACTCAAATATTTCACTCCCATATTGAAGTAAAGAGGCCCCCTTTGTCTAGAAGAATGAGCTAATTTAAACACCTTTTAAACAGACTTTCAAACAATTCTGATTTTTAAAATTAACTCTCTACTCTCCACCAGGACAAAGTCTCTGACCTGATACAGTTGGAATGAATGGTACTGCACCATCAACTATGTATGAATTGTCTTAAGGATAAATATCCCCTTAATTTCAGATATATGGGAAGTGATTGTACCCCCAATAAATTATTGTGGGGTCTTAATTCAAATTATCTTATCAACACTGGGATGAATAATTAAAATAGCTTAATTCCTGCTTGACCTGATAACTGGCTAGTATAGTAGCGGAGAGAACTGCTTAAATCTATAGTAAGCCCCTTTCTGCATCTCTCGACTGTCCTCACTGCCAGTGATGGATTACGCATATGGCAGATAAAATATATACGGCTATATCTTAAAAACACAGATTCCCTGTGTGCTGCAAATGAGTGGTTACACCAGCAGGTGGAAGAATTTTATTTGCAGGGACTTAAGAAGCTGCAGGACAGATGTCGCAAGTGCATTGACTTCCTGGGGGAATATGTAGAATAGTGTGGCAGTTATTGCTTCCTAGCTCAATTTTTTCTGGGTAAGGCTAAATACTTATCAGCACCCTCTTCTATCTAACTAGTGGGATATATTGTTAATCACTTAGTGTAAGGAGATATATATTCCAGTGTGGTATCCCATAACTGAGTTGCGCGTAGTCAATGCCGACTCAGGATAAGTGCAGTTTGGGCTGTGCTGCTGTGTTCCAGCTAGGACACACAGCTATATTAGCATATGTGTGTGCAGACAGATTACAATGGAGTCTCCACGGGTTGAGGCCTTACTGTGTGAATCCCTGTATAAGCTCCTCTTGCTGTACTATCAAGTTATGATCAGTTCTCTAACACACGCCCTTATAGACTGGACTAAACTTCATAAGCCCACCTAAAGCCAAATACTCACATGTACATTATGAGCATACCTGGGAACTTTCAGTTGAGGGCTACCCAGAGGGTAGTCCTCTGTTCAGCAGGGGGTAACAAAAATGACGCTAATCGCGTCAAAAAGGGGCTGGGCTTAACTTGAGTGTTGAGGGGGATTTAACCCTTTGAGTGCCAGAGTGGTACGGAATGCATTGCAAAGCAATGCATTCCGTACCACTCTGGCGCTCAGAGGGTTAAATGTGTCACACAGAAGGCTGGGGACAGAGGCACAACGGGAGAAAAAGCAGATGTGGCAGCGTTTCAATAGAAACTCTCCACATCCGGAGGAATCTGCCTCTGCCCCGGAGACCCGGTAAAGCTCTGTCAGAACCGGAGTCTCCGGGGCAAATCCGGAGAGTTCCCAGGTATGATTATGAGTGTCTCTAAACTGCTTTCCAATGTGAAAACCAAATTTGTCGGCAAGTCGGATTCTGAATATTAAAATTAAGTATTCTCTTAATTACCAGTGTAATGTAACTTACTTCTATTGTAAGGCACTGCGTACACTGTGTGGCGCCATATAAATAAAGATATACATACATACCAGTGGGGGAAATTTCAGATCATTCCTCTGAGCTAAAATTCAGATGGTCAGAGGCACCCCACATACTGGTTCTAACCTGTTAAAAGTTGGTTAAGAGATGGGGAGACCTCTCTAGTAAATACTTATCCTAGACACAGCTGTAAGGACATTTTGATCAGAACAAGAGACTAAAAATCGGGACAACTGGCTCTGTATTAAATATATATAAATGTGTCGATTTGACTTCACAGACCCTACACTTGCAGAATGTGTAGTCAAAATAAAAGGTCAGTATCCCTTTAAGTTTGTTGAACAAGTTTTTCTGCCAGAATCAGTATCTCTCTCCCGTCCCAGAGCACAGCCAACTAGTCTGCCCTAGGACGGTTCGGATTCTGATACGGTGCCAGGTTCAACACGACACCATAAGGTACTATGGACTCCTGACCATCCAAAAGAAACCATCCTGGGAATTATTTTTATATATAAGTCTTAGCAGGAAGAGTAGTAAAAATGCTGTGAGAAAACCATATTATAGTATGACCGGTGAAGAGAAAATTATTAATTTTTTTACTGTAAATTACAAAATAAGACCGGTGAAGAGAGAATTATATTCATTCTCGCTACCTATCGTAATTGAATACTAAAAACGATAAATTAACAACCTCACGCAGATATTTTTACTTTTGCCTTTTGATTGGTTTTTTTTTTTCAATCACACTTCCGTGACGTAACATCCGGACTGTAGAAGATAATACTATTGGTTAACCCGATTTTAGGCCGCGCCCATCGGCCGATTCTCACCTCATACTGTATCACCGTAAGGGTGAAGACACGCCTTTGCCCTGAGCAGCTTGTCTTCCTGCTTACTTCTTTTATTCATTAGCCTTTTGGACTCCTCCCACTGGTCATGTCCCTAGCTGTAGTGGTTGAAAGCCCACCCTGTATGAATTGATATACTCCCACATCTGTGCTAATTACGCCCACTGTAGTTGTAGTCTTATGTTAGTTTACATACAGTATTCCTGCCTATTGCACTTATGTCCCTGCTCTTTGCAATACAAGCCAGCCCTCTTTCAATACCATCCCCGCCTCCTACTACAGCTCTTGCTGACAGCTGTGGTACTTCTACATGGCAAGGATGAGGAGGGTCGTGGTTGTCACCGGAGCTAATAGGTGAGAAGTATGCCTTCTGCTCTGATACATAAGCGGGGCAGGTGTATGAGGCATGGGCATTATTCACAAAATAAAACAGGAGCAACCATGGAACAGACAGTCTGCACCAAATGGGAGAAATAACAATTCCCAAAACTGTTTTTGATCTGTATGAGGGGTTTTAACCGCTTGAATGCTAGGGCAACCTCAAGTCCATTGCGAAGCAATGAATTGAAGACCTCTTGTATTCAGTGGGTAGACCACCATTTCAATGAACGGGGATATTTATTTCTCCCCAGTGGTGCAGTTGGTATGCTCAAAAGCTGTTCTTATTTCAGTTTGAGTATAATGCTTTATATGTTTTTTTGAAACTTGATATTGCATTTTTGAGAATGAAGATATATCATGATTAATATATATATATTGTATATATGTCAAAAGAATTAGTATTCCAGTATACAATAATACATTTTTATTGGACTAACATAAGTCCAATAAAAAAGGTATTATTACATACTGGAATATTCATGCATTTGACCTCTACACCAGTGGGCTAGCATGGCTGACCCAAATTGTATAATATATGTGTGTGTATAACAGTACTTACTGTGTATTTAATTTACATTGTTATATATATATATATATATATATATATATATATATATGCTTAAATCAGTGTATGGATATTGAGTTTGGAAATCATGACTGTGTGTCAAGAAATGTATGTATACCCTGTGATTTACCTGTGTTAAAATATCTAAAGCTAATGTGTGTACATCATTACTCTAGGTCAGTGATTCTCAACCAGGGTGCCGTGGCACTTTGGTGTGCCACGGACATCAACGTAGGGTTCAATGTGCTTTCTATAAAGACTAACAAAAATGGATTTTTAAATAAAGATTTATAGAAATTGTTATGTACAATATGTTTAGTTTTCTTATTATGATTATAAGACCTAATAATAACTGTATATTTATGTATTGTACCCTTAATTATGCCCTTGATAAAGTATATGGTAGGGGTGCCCCGAATGTTCACTATTACCTGTTAGGGGTGCCCTGAGCAAAAAAAGATTGAGAATCACTGCTCTAGGTTAATCATTGTACAGATACTCTGGTCTAGTAAGGAAAAGTGGTGCACTTTTAGGGCAAACCAACTGCATTGTAGGAACTATTACAGTTCTCGTTTATTTAAATGGGCCTTCTAACCCCTCAAATGCCAGAGAGATATCTCAGATGAGCTGCTTTGCAACTTATTGGAGATGTCTCTAGCATTTAAAGGGATAGTAATTCTTCGTTTTATCTTTATTTTATTTTGTAGGCATTAAAAAAACGATATAAATCTTATCTCTCAAACCTTTATGGTTTGAGAGATATTCACAAGCAACGTTTCCCCTCCCGCCCCTTTTACCTAGTGTAAGCCATCTCTGCTCAGATGTGGAATGCAGTCCATAGACCAGACAGATAACAGCAGGGGACAATCTTCTTCCTATGAGAACAAGGAAAGCCCTGCCCCCCTTGACAAGTTTTTCTGGTTTTTCCCTGATCTTAATTGAAGATTGTCCCTCTCTGCAATCTACCTGGGCACCTCCCTTCTGCTCTGGCTGAACAGTGTTACATCAGTAAAAGGGGTGGGAGGGGGATACTTTGTCATTGAACTACAATTCTGACAGAATTGAAATAACACTCTCCAAAGTCCAAATACTATGGTGATTAATTAGAGCTGCTTTTATTATGAAACATTACTATCCCTTTAAGGTATTAAAAGTCCGATTTGATTCAATGGACATTTGGGAAATATCTATTTATTACATCTGGAGCAGTTGGTATGTTCAAAAACTACACCTCTTCCTCTTAGTATGTCATCCGCACAGTATATGCATATCCACACACAATTTGTGCATGCAGGTGTCGATGTACTGATCCTGTGAGTCTTATGTATAAAGGTAAAGTGGAACAATTCTGAGGGAAGCCAACAGCATCCTAGTAGGCTATCCATAGTTTCCAAAATTCCCATGAATTTAAAGCGGAACTTTCAGCATAGGTAAAGTCGCCCTGCAATAATTAGGTAGGTGGAGACTAGCTTAATAATAGTTTTTTACCTCTTACATCATTATAAAGAAATCTTTAATCTTCCTAGACTGACAGTCAGGTTAGTGCAGTCTGCGCTCCTGCGCCGTCAGTCTCTTCCGGTTACCTTGTGGCATAGTGCAATAGTTTTCAATGGAGACCAGGACTGACAGCGCAGGGGCACAGACGATGTCTGCGCTGATGCCTGGCTTCCATCTATGAAGAGTAAGAATTTCTCTAGAAAGGAGTAATTCTAAGAGGTAAGATAATTATTATTAACCCCTTAAGGACCCATGACGGTCCTGCACCGTCATGGGTTGTTATACCCTTAACGACCCATGACGGTCCAGGACCGTCATGGCTTAAATGATAGCAGCGTGCCTCCGTGCACACTGCTATCATTAAATCCAGGCTGAGACTGAGCGCTCCGAGACCGGGGCTTTCAGTCTCAGCCCTTCTTCCTTCCTCCGGTTCATGCGATCACCGTATCAGCGATCACATGTACCGGCATAGTGACAGACAGAGGCAGCATGCAAAGCATGCTGTCTGTGCCTGTCTCGTCTGCCTCTGTCTCCCTTGCTCTCAAAGTAAGGGAGACAGAAGTAGACGGGAGACACCTATTGGTTAAAAAAATACAGCAGTTGGGGGTATTAACCCCTTCACTGCTGGTGCAGGAGGCTGGCTAAATGCAGGTCAATTTTTGACCTGCAATTTTACACTTTTTTTTTTTTAAAAACACAACACACTTTTTTTTTTTTTTTTTTTTTTTACAAAAACATTTTTATTTTAAAAAAAATATATAATTAAACAATATTACAAGTGTGATTGTTGTGGAGCCATGTAATACACTTATATACACCACCAAATGCCAGGGACAAAAAAAGTGTCAAAATAGGGTGGGGAAAAAGGGACATGGGGATTTTCACCCGGGGGGACAGTGGCCACTTTAAACTGCGCATTTTGTAGGTATGACTGACCGGTCATACCTTTCATGCAGTCTCCATACAAATTTAACCCTTTGTGGCCAATTGATCCTAAGAGAAAAATCAAAAATGGTGTTTTTTTTTTACATTTTTTTACCTTTTTTTTTAATTTTAATAAAGTGAATGGTGGGTTATCCATATAAATAGGGTATCAAATGAAAGCCCTATTTATGCTTAAAAAAACAGTATATAATTTATGGGGGTGGAATAAAAGCCGAAGAGGGAAAACACTGTTGAACAAAGACATAGTCAAAAAGGTCGACTCAAAAGGGACTGACAGCGCAGGCGCACGGACGTTACTGGGACGAGATGTCGGTGCTTCCTGTTCCAGTGACAGTCAGAAAAAGGACGAAATCTTCAGAACCGGGTAATATTTCTGGCGACTAGCGCTACTAAGCAGCTAGTCGCCAGATGCATAATCAATACAGGTTAGGTTTTTGCGGGGTGGTAGTTCCCCTTTAAGCTAGTCGCCACCTGCCTAATTATTGCAGGGCAACTTTACCTATGCTAAATGTTCTGCCTTAAATGGAGCTTTTAACCTCTTGAATGCTAGAGAGGTCTCCATCGCATTGCTTGGCAATATATTGGGGATATCCCTAGCACTCAAGCAGTTGAAAGACCCACTTAAAGTGGAAATACCACCCTGCCCAAAGTTGCCCCCAAAGAATTACCCATCTGGCGATTAGCTGCTCAGTAGTACTAGTCGCCAGAATTATTACCTCGTTCTAGAGAATTCTTACTGCTCCTGGGACTGACAGCCAGGAAACAGCGCAGACATCTTTGCATAATGACGCCTGCGCTGTCAGTCCCAATCTGCTCTAGGAGGCGTTGATAGGTACCGGCAGGGACTGACAGCGCAGGAGTGCAGACGTCACTATGCAAATACTAGTACTACTGAGCAGCTAGTCGCCAGATGGTTAATTCTTTGGGGGCAACTTTAGGCGGGGTGGTAGTTCCTCTTTAAAGAGGAACTTTCACCTCAAAAGAATTCCCCCGTTTCTCCATATCGCGTTAACTGAAACCGAATATCTTAAAGGGGATCTATCACGCCTGTACAAGTGTGGCTTAAATGATAGCTTATACAGCGAATATGAGCATGTTTTTATTATTTGCCCTGATATATATGCATATTGCTACAGTTTGTGACTCAGTGTATAGCCTCAGTAGTGTTCAACGTGAGACCTTCTAGTTATTGCTGCACTACAACTCCCATCTTTCTCTGGCAGCTTTTGGCTGCTGAAGAATGATGGGAATTGTAGTCCAGCAAGACCTGGAGGGCCTAAAATTGCTTACCCATGGTATAGACACTAAGGTTGATATTCTAAGAAAAAGTAGTGCAGTTCTGGAGCAAGCCCACTGCATTATAGGGAACAAATAAAGTTTAAACGGATAGTAATGTCCCTATCACGATGCCCGTGATTGCTCTCCCTTGCTGTCAATCAGATGTGTGTATTCCCCATTGGCTGCCTGTTTTACGCCCGCCTAGCACTGCCTATTTAAACCAGCCTGAGACACCCTTTGGTTGCCCTTTCGTGGTGTCTCTGTACCTGCAGTCACCTGTATGGTGTTTCCTTGGGCCTGTGATCTTCTGCCAGTGTCAGCGTTTCTCCACTGTCAGGACTGCTGCTGCATGGTTCCTGTCCTCGTTCCAGATCCGGTTGTCCGTAGTTCCTGATTCTGCTCTGCTCCGGTCCTGCCGTTCCTGCAGTTGTCCTGGAGGGCAACCTGTTCCCGTGCTGTATCCTGATTCACTGCTTCTGGCTGCCTGTCGCTTGGGCGACATTTTCATCTTGTGGTTTACTCCATATACCGGTTGCTGATCCCAGTGCAAAGAACCGTTTGGGCGTTCCATCTGCTCCAGTACGCAGTACTGGTTTACTCTATATACCGGTTGCTGATCCTGCTACATAGAACCGGTTGGGCATTCCATTTGATTCTGTATGCTGTACTGGTTTACTCCTTGCCAGTTGCTGATTCCGTTACCTAGAACTGGTTGGGCATCCCATTTGCTCCAGTATGTGTTACTGGTTTACTCCAATTACCGGTTGCTGATCCTGTTACAAGAACCGGTTGGGCGCTCCATTTGCTCCAGTACGTGTTACTGGTTTACTCCAATTACCGGTTGTAGACTCTGGTGCATAGAACCGGTTGGGCTATTCCACTGTTCTCATATTCCTGCAGGCTGCCTTGCGTAGTATTTTGGCAGGGCCGGTAGAGCCTATTTACATTCTGTTGAACCATCTTACTGGCTGCCCTGCCCGGTATTTTGGCAGGGCCAGTAGAGCCTAATTTCAGTCTGTTGTACCATCTTACTGGCTGCCCTGCCCGGTATATTGGCAGGGCCGGTAGAGCCTATTTTCATTCAGCTTACCATCTCACTGGCTGCCCTGCCCGGTATATTGGCAGGGCCGGTAGAGCCTATTTACATTCTGTTGCACCATCTTACTGGCTGCCTTGCCCGGTATATTGGCAGGGCCGTATCTTGCTACTACTGTTTGCATCCAGATTGTATAATTGATATATGTGTACGTACTGACCCATGGGGGTTCCCATTAAACTTTTCAATAAAGTTTGATTTTTATCTTACTCTGTGTCTGAGATTCATAACAAACCGTGACAGTCCCAAAAAAGATATTTTTCAAATTGTAGTCCTTAAAAAGTTGAGCACAGCACAAAAAAAGTATCTTTCAAACCACTGTGGTTTGAGAGATATCTGCATTTAAAGTTCGTGATTTCCTGCTGTGAGCTGTAAAGCTGTCAGCAGGAGATCCGTGTTGGCCGACATGGAGGTTCTGCAGCAGAGCCGCAATCGTGTTATTTACAATGAATTACTTCATTGGAATGGTCTAAAAAGTGTGATTGCAAACCAAGCACACTTTTTAGACCATTCCAATGAAGGAAGTCTTTGTAAATAACGCGATTGCACGACTTTAACTTAACAGTTGACCCGCAGTTAGACTCCTCTTCTCTCAAGCCTCGTTTTAAGGTCTCTCATCTGAAGCTCCTTCGTACCAAATTATCTGACCTACAACTCCTTGATGCTTGGCGACTTCTCCATCGTACAGACAGAGAGTACACATTTTATTTATCCCCACATGCATCATTCTTACGTTCTTATTCAACATCTTTCAACTTCAGATATCAATCCGGTGTCCTGGACAGACCACTCTGCGGTTTCTGTTACTCTCCATTCTTTATATTCCACACCCAATGCCCGCATCTGGAGATTGAATGAATCCCTCCTCCAGAACAATGACATTGTTAAATCCATTACTTTATCAATTGATGAGTACTTCCAATTTAACTCAACCACAGATGTCCCTTCCCCTACCACTTGGGAAGCTCACAAATGTGTTCTTAGAGGTCTCTTTATCAAATTTAGCGCTATACAGAAACATGCCAGATGGCGACAGGTCGAGCAATTGTTAACCCTGATCAAGTCTTTGGAAAAGGACCACATCCAAACTGCATCTTCTGACACTCTCCGTGCACTCACTAATGCTAAAGCGTCACTCATTTCCATATTAAGAGACTCAGCCATACGCTCTCATATGTTGATCAAGTACAACTGCTACATAGCCAATAACAAATGTGGTAAATCCACGTAAGGCTTCTTATATACCTTCTATCCATACTTCCTCAGGGGATAAATTCCGATCTTTTCTTGAAATTGCAGAGGGCTTTACAAATGTTTATTCTTCCCTTTATAATTTATCAGACCCCTCCTCCTCCTCCCCTTCTCAAACTTGGAAATCTGGGTTCTCTGCTTTTATGGCTAAAGCTAACATTCCTTCTCTCACCTCTACCCAGAGAGATTCTTTAGAATCGCCTATCACACACCTAGAACTTCTCCAAGTGATTCGTGACATGCAATATGGTAAAAGTCCGGGCCCGGATGGCCTTCTACTTCTTTATTACAAACATTCTCTCTTATCACCCATGAGATCTGCTTTTAATGCTGTTATGTCCGGATCTTCCTTTCCGCGCCAGACGTTGGAGTCTCACATAGTTGTCATACATAAGCAAGGAAAAGACCCTACAAACTTCTTAATATCGATTTGAAGCTCTTTGCTAAAATAATTGCTAACTGACTCCACCCTTTCTTCCCCGTCTTGCTACATCCCAGTCAATGTGGCTTTGTCCCTGGCAGAGAAGCCTGACTCAGCACCACCAATGCAATATCCCTCATTCACTTAGCAATGAGTAGACCTATTCCTTCCCTATTCCTGTCCACTAATGCGGAGAAGGCATTTGATAGGGTGTCCTGGAATTACATTTTTTAAATCCTTCTCCACATTGGCATAGGTCCCCGCCTCTTAGCTCCATTACAAGCCTCTACACTGATCCCTCAGCATGTGTCCTTGTTGAAGGGATAGTAATACTTAAAATGTAAAAAAATATGTTGTAGGGTTTATCCCCCTGAGTAAAACAAGAGTACTCCCACTGCTGAAAGGTGTTTCATTCAAAAGTTATTAATTTTCAAAGTTGAATTTTTTAGGTGCAATATCACAGTGGCCTGAAATTGTACAGTGGCGCTGTTGCTACACGTTCCTATGGACAGCTCTGGTCCCGGGACCATAAATCTCCATAGGATGGTGGCTTTAGCTGTCGGTCTTTGTACAAAGTTATCCACCTCTGTACTATTCAAATTCAAGTGGTCTTCAGACTGTATTGTCTACTTAGGTTTTTGCCTCTCCCTGAACCTTCCATCTCTCTGTGACATTAATTTTTCTCCTCCAATCAACTCAATCTCCAAAGATCTCGCCTCCTGGACTCCTCTTTTCCTCTCCTGGTTAGGTAGAATAAACTTAATAAAAATGATGGTACTCCCTAGATTGTTGTACCTCTTCAACTCTCTTCCAGTTCATGTCCCCAACACCTTACGTCTTTTGCAGTCCATGTTCTCCTCCTTCATGTGGGCAAATAAAAAACCTCGTATCCATTTCTCCATTCTCTCCAAACCAATTAGCTCAGGGGGCTTAGGCGCACCTGACATCTGGAGATATTACTACTCTTCTGCTCTTGCTAAACTCTTCGACTTGACCCCTCAATCTTCTGCTCCTTGGGTACTCACTTTAAGCTCCTTCCTAGAACCACATGACCCTCTACAGCTTTGCCTTACACCAAATTCTCCTTTACTCAATCAGATTCGAAACCACCCGATATTAGGTCATATCATGCACATTTGGAAGCATCTTAATGACTCCCTCTCCCTTGCTCCTTCCCCATCGCCCCTTCTTTCAATTTTGGGTAACCCGGACTTCCCTGGAGGATTGGACAATCTTTCCCTGCTATTCCTCAAGGCGAATTCACATGACATGACATGACACTCTAGGATTCCTCTCTTCCTATTTTGCACCTTCTCCCCTTCCCCAAAACGCTACACCTACTACTCCAATCTTGGGTAACCAACATTGGATTCTCTTCATTCAAATCAAACACTGGGTAACATCTCTTGTCTCTCCTTTGACACCCATGCGACACCTCACAATCTTCGAGAAGACCATTCGGGATAGGCCGTCCAAATTGCGTCCACTTTCCTTTTCTACTTCTCTCTTATCAACATCCTACTAAATTTTACTTTCTGCGTGACTGAGAGAATGAACTGGGAACCTCCTTTGATCTCTTAGCATGGTACTCAATTATTCGTACCCTTCATATATCTGCCAGGGATACTGCTACCCGTGAACTCAATTACAAATTATTGTCCCGCTGGTAACTTACCCCACAATGTATAGCCTCCTTCTCTCCTCATACCTAGGCACAGTGCTGGCGATGCTCCGAGGTGACTGGATCTATGTTACATACTTGGTGGTCTTGCCCCCTCATCACTTCCTAATGGAAAACGGTTCTGACAGACATCAATGACGCATACAAGTTCTCACTCCTACTAGATCCGATCTTTTGCCTATTCCTATACCTCCCCGACACTAACCCACGTATTCCACAACCTACTCACTCTTGTATTACTGTCATCATGAGTAAGCGTGGTTTACGCGAAACGCGTTGATGTATTCGGTCTGTCTTTGCATCTAAGAGGTCGTGAGTGAATATGAGATTTGTATTTGATTTTAAATGTTTGAATAAATAAGTATTTTTTATATTGGATTGAGGATATCCCATCATGCAGTCTATATTTTGGTTTTTCATTAACTATTTAGCAGCCTTACCTTCTACCTCATCTTAAGTCAATTCAACCTCCTCCTTTTTCTTATTCCCTACATTCCCCCTATATGCTGAGTCCTTTATACCTCTCCCTGGATCGTAAACGTCTTCTTTGTAATACTATTTTCTTTCCCACTATTAAGATATCCGGGTTGAGGTTCTTTGTCCGCAGCGGGGGGGAGGGGGCGGCTCCGTGCCCACCTGCCTGATCCCGTTCCTCCCCGTTGAGAGACCCCAGCATTCCATTTTCCCCTCATCCCTCCCCTGCTCTTTTTTGTTTTCTCTTTCCTCGCTCTCCTTTTAATTTCTGATCTTCTCCCCTACATATATGAGTTCTCTTTTCTATCTTACTGTGTGTTCATTAACACAATGTAGTCCCTGGCTGTTCGTTCCCACAGTACTCTACTTCTCTTCTAAGAATCCAATCCACATCTCTACACCATTCATACACCATTCACATACGTCTATTTGGATAAGGATTTTCCACTGAACTTCCTCTTCTTTATTGATATCCCTCTGATATCCTCTTGCATGAGCTATTATGCTGGAGCACAACCTATCATGATAGCTCCTCCTATCTCCTCTCTTTTAAGTTCTACCTTTGTGCGAAAATAATTTATTATGCTTCAAAAGCTTCTGTACAACTGATGTTTTGGACCAACGGTCCTTTGTTTTATTCTCTGTATGTTTCTTATCTTTCAATAAAGCTTTTTTTAAAAAAAATAATAAAATAAGTAATTGGGGACCTCTCTAGCATTCATAGTTAACATCCCATTTTAAATCACTATGAGTTTCTAACTCTAACTCTTTCCTATGATCCGACATGGATCTTCTGCTGACAGCAGGAAATCACAAACTTTAAATGCATGTATCTCTCAAACCATAGCAGTTTGAGAGATACAGTTTTTTTTGCTGTGCTCAACTTTTTAAGGACTACAATTTGAAAAATATTTTTTGTGGGACATTACTATCCCTTTAAAGGGAACTTTCACCTTAGAAAAATGTTTTACCAGATGATTAAACAGTTAAGCAGTGTTAGGAAAGGTGCTTATTATTTTTTATTTTTACATTCTTTGTAAGATATTTGATGTCCAAGCCGTGCACTTCTGCATTCTGTGGCACTGGTATCTTCTGCACAGCTCTCAGGACAGTTTCATTCTCCTCCCACCTCCCTCCCAGCTGCCTCAGGGAGCTCGTTCACGCTTCACTTCGGTGTGCTGTGAACGTCTCCTAGCGCTACAGCAAGCTGCGATTAGCATTCTACTGAGGTTGCAACCTCAGTATAATGCTAATCACTTCTTGCTGTAATGTTAGGAGCAGTTCACAGCACACCGAAGTGAAGTGTGAACATGCTCCCTGGGGCAGCTGGGTGGATGGTAAGAGGAGAATGAACTAGTGCTGGGAAGTCCTGAGAGCTGTGCAGAAGATACCAGTGCCACAGAATGTGGAAGTGCATGGCTTGGACATCAAATATCTTACAAAGTATGTAAAAATAAAAAATAAGAAGCACCTTTCCTAATACTTCGTAACTGTTTAAACATCTGGTAAAAAAAATTTCTGAGGTGAAAGTTCCCCTTTAAGTTTATAAGTGCTGTGTGTATAGTATATGTGTTCAAATCAAATATTTGGTTCTGTTTCTGAATATAGAGTGATGGTAACGTTTCTATATGTCATATGTTGTCTAGATGCCATATCTTCATAGATATAAATTCCATCTTTTTTAAATTCCTTTATTTTCCCTTCACAGTGGTATCGGCTTGGCTCTCTGTGAAAGACTCCTCTCCCAGGATGACCAGATCCGGCTGTGCTTGGCCTGCAGGAACATGCAGAGAGCCGAGGCCGCCCGCTCAGCCCTCCTGACTTCTCATCCTAGAGCTGATGTTAGTATCTTGCGGATGGATGTAGGGAATATTAAGTCAGTTGTAAAAGGAGCCAAGGAGCTGAGGGAGCGGTGAGTAGTAGATTTTAAATGTACCTTTACGGCAGAGAAACAAAGCACCACTGCTCATACACACCCTGAAAATGTATAGGCTATTTGAGGATGTAATGAAAGGTTCAACTGCAAAAATGTAGTTATTCGTAGGTTTCATAATCAGAATTATACAAATTCAACATTCACATTTTTGTCTTATAAGAAAATCTGCACCCTAAGCTGGTGCCCAAGGCATATCAAAGTGCCACAGCACCCTGGTTGAGAAACACTTGCATAGCATCAGTCTTGCCAATACAGGACCAGCTTCACAGAGCAACTGTAATCTGTAAAGATAAATAACTTCATTTGTCACTGCCTGTGTCCCTGGAGCTGTTTTGGGAAGGGTTAGTACTCCTTTAAAGATTAATCATACCCTTGGTCTAAGTGACTTAATTTGCTTAACAGAAGAGCTTGCCTGGTTGGGTACCACAGGCTGACCTATCTGTTTTTCTTTTTGCATTTGAACTCTGATGTGGTCTTTATCTGAACAATTTCATGCATGATTCTGAAGAATCATTGGTACTGCTTTCTCTCTTTGGCTAATCTTCAGATGATACCTCTTTACAATTTACAATAAGAGTTAACCTCTATATGGAGAACACATACACAGGGAATCCTTCTGTTAAACAAATAGGCTGCCACTTCTTATTGTAGGTATAGTTCCCGTCAACAGGTGAGTAATTCAAAAAGTGTTCTGGGATACTTACTGGAAGATCATAAGTGCATACGTAAAAATACACAAGGAGGGGGGAACAAAGCTAATGCATTTCACTCCATCTTAAGTGTATCCTCAGAATATGAAATGGACTTTGAGAAACCTCCGATTGTAGTGTGAAGCTCCTTGGCTTGGGGGTGGGCAACCTGAGGCCTCCGTCTGTTGATGACTACAATTTTCAGGTAACTGGGGATGATGAGAGTTACAGTCGACAGCATCTGGAGGGACTTGGTTTGCCCATTCCTGCTTTCTGGGCCTTTTGCTTAAAAAAAAAAAAAAAACTTGAAGTAATTCTGGGCCAAACCAACTGCACCATGGGGTAGATATAAAACTTTTCATAAGTCCCATTGGTTTAAGTGGGTTTTAATCTCATGAATTCTAGATAGGTTCCAACCCGTTTCAGACTTCTGTAGCATTCAAAAGGTTAAAAGCCCCATTTTGCTTGCCCCATAATTACTTCATTTTTCTATTGAACATAACGTACCTTGTGTATTTTTATGTTTGGACCTTGCAGTCTTAAATATTACCGGTGACCATTTGCAGTAACTCACATTTATACAGAATTGACTCCTAAATTTAAGACAGTGCTGAAACTCTGCGGGACAGAAGAGCTCCACTGTCTTATTTTTAAAGCTTTTTAAAACAGTACTTGTGCATGTAAATGCCACAGACCACATATACAACCGCTTTAGATGTGTCTTTTCATAATGAAATAAAGTGATTCATTATTCAAAATTATTTGAAGTAACCCGTGGTTCTGTAAATGTACAACTACTGCTTCCTTCACACCCAGCCAGCCAATTTGAACTGTGAAGATGATCTGCTTAAAACAGCTGGGGAGTTATGCGCTACTGAGTGATAAAGTGGAGATATCTTCTCCATTGATATCACTACTCCAGTTCCTATGTTATTCTGTTTAGCCTATACACTAAGATGTCCATAGTTGGAGACATTTTAGTGTATAGGCTCCATAGAATAACATACGAACTGGAGAAGTGGTATCACTGGAGACGACATCTCCAGTTGATCACCTCTTTATCAAATTTAGTGCATCTCCCCCCTGGAGTAGTCCGTGAGCAAATGCCCCATAGGGCACCAACCAATTCCCCTTGATTTAAATGGGACATTTAGCTAGAGTGGTCGTTCATGCATTGCACTGGTGACCTCTTTAGCCTTCAAGGTGTTAAAAGACCCATTTAAATCCAGTGACATTTGGAGAATTTGTATGTGCAGTTAACTTGTTTCAGGTCTGTTCCCGTTCTTCTTATAACATCTGCCTCTAATGGAGATAAAGGATATTTGTAAAAAATAATAAACGGTTTACCCTTTGAGTGTCATAAGGGTATACAATGCATTGCTAAGCATACTTCTGTGGCACTCGAAGGCTTAAAATATGTCCTTTATTTTGAAGGCCTACTTGTGGTAACTTTTTATTGCCCCTTTTAAATATCTTCTATTTAATCTTATAGTCCACCCAAATTACTTATTTCTCAGTTGAGAGAACACCCCTGTGATTGTCATATTTTACAAAGTCAAATGGCTGCCTCCAGAGGGTCACAACCAATACAGTGCTGAAGGTTTTAATACTGCAATGCAAAACCACAACCCAATGAAAGCCTGTATGCTATTTGAAGTTAGTGTAAACTTAACTTTTTTATAATTTAACCTTTCATGCCAGTTGTGTGTGTGCGGAACACATTGCTCCTGAATTCACAGCACACCCATCAGGGGCAAGAAAACAGTATTGCCGTGCACATGAGAACATTACTATTGTTCCATTTCAGGGGCAATGTACACTAGGAATAAGTGGCACTTAATTTGTTTAAAACATGATCTTACCTAGTAGCTGTCTCTCATTCCACAGTCAGTTGTAGTTGTCTACAATAGTTTGTGCGTTATATCTAGCTTCCTGTATACAGGGGTCTCTGTTTTAACCTACTGAATAATGGACATGTTTCCTGTGCATTGCTTTCTAGTATTCAAGAGGTTAAACATTTTGTTTAAAGGAAGGGAATTTTGTGAAATCATTGGAACATCAGCTTCTGTTTCTGCTAGTGGGCCAATTTGGGACCAAACATTTGACAAGTGTATTTGGTATATTTTTCAAATACAATGGGGGATGTAATAATACCATTCTGCACTATAACATGTACTGGAACCAATTCCCAAGACTTATTCCTGCCTAATGCCAATCTATGAAGATACTTGAAGGAATAGTAAGCTTTTATTTTGAATCTACGTATTCTGCAAGTATGTGATATGTACAATGAAATTGCATGTACTTTTTATTTGATTTTCTTTCAGTTCTTCAACTTTATTTGTTTATACTTGTATTTCCTTGACAGCAAGCTCCCTGGATCTGTTTGTAGAGAGCTGTCTGTCAGGGAAGAAGGCTTCTCTAGAGATACAATGTAAATAAGAGCATTCCGTGCTGCGCGGAGAATGTAACCATTGCATTTCACACTGCTTTGATGGTTGACTGATCTAGAAACAGAAATTCATCAAGCTTACTGTCAGATACATACTTGCAACATGTGTACAGTCACAGTAATGGCATACTGTTCCTTTAAGCTGAACATTTTCCTGACTGGGCAGAAGGGAGGTGAATGGGCATTTCAGGTCATTCTTGTCTTCTAACAAGACACAGAGGAATGCGGCATAACTTAACTCCATTTCCCTGTGCATGCTGTTGTGAAGGTGTTCAGGAATTGTAATGATGTGTGTGTTTGTTCGTGCATTGATATTCAGTAAAACAATCCTATAATCTGCAGTGATTCTCAACATTAATCCTTGGGATATACCAAAAAGGCACATTTTCAGGATATACCTAAAAAAAATTACAGGTGGATAATCATTGAATCAGCCATTGTGCAAAAGTCACCTGTGCTTATTTAGGGGAAAATCTGTTATCGTGTCCCAAAGACTGGAGCTGAGAAACCCTTGGTCTAGTATATATTCCAAAGTGCAGGAACTGAAGGCTGATTTCAGAGGATCTGCAGTTGTGGATTCATACATTATCCCATTAGGTAGCAGAGTGTAATAATTTTTATAGCAGAGCTCTGGCTTTAGACCTCTTGGTTGCTGATATACTAATAAGAATTGGAGCAGTTCTCGAGCAAACCAGCTGCACCATATGGGACATGTACAAATTCCCCAATGCATTGTGAAGCAATATGTTGGAGAAGTCTCTAGCATTAAAGTGATTAATAAGTCCATTTAAAGTAGAAGTAACAGGTAATAAATTAACCCTCCATTTAACTTAGTTTGGCTACAGATTCTAATCTCTCCTTTGAATTTTGCCCTTGTGTCATTGTTCAGGTTATACAATATTCATTATTCAACTGGATGTAATTTCCATACAGGCATGATAGCTGTTAGATGGATCACATGACATAAATTCAGCCCTTTGCAAATGGTAACCCTTCGGCCCTCAACCCCTTAAGGACCACGGACAATTTATTTATTTATTTTGCATCCGGATCAGGGTTTCCCGAATGGTGTGCAACCTCGCAGGGAGCCCTGAAATCCATGATGGTCCTGGCACGTCATAGGTCCAGGACTATCATAGGCCAACCCATGATGTGCCAGGACCGTCATGGGTCCTTAAGGGATTAGTAGGCTCAGTTATTCTGCCTGCTAGCAACTGTCATGTTCGTCTTCATGGACAAAACATGCTGGACTGACTGAAGATGTTATCTTTTGAACGAACGCATAAGGGCAAAATTCATAGTGGACATTAGAATTTTCTGACCATAGTAAGGAACTATCCTGCATATTAAAGTGCCCCTCTACATAATTTTTATCATAGTGTTAATCATATCAGTACTTGCATTATCCTTGGTAAAGCCGGCATTATTTAGAGATTCACCAGTGGGTATCTTGACGTAGAAGAATCTGTGCACCTGTGCAACTCCTCCTTACCAATCATAGAGGAGACAGGGATGGACAGCGCAGGCGCACAGATGCCTCTTCGGTATGATGTCTGCACTATCATCTGCGGTGAGTCTCTGAAGAAGTTACATCTCTAAGTAATGCCAGACTTACTAAGGATAATACGAGAATACGAGATCTGCTGAACGCTATGTAAAAATTATTTGGGAGGCTTTTTTTTTTTTTTTTTTTTCCTCCCCTCTTCTCTTCTTTCTCTTCCCCCTCTCTTTTTTCTGTCTTTTACCTATCTCTTTTCTTTTCCCTCTTTCCTCTCTCTGTTTCCTCTCTTTCTCTTCTCTTTTTCTTTCTCTTCTCTTTCTCGTCTTTCTCTCTTCTCTCTCTTTTCTTTTTATACTTCTTTTTATCCTCCCGCTTGTGACCAGTCGGGGCTTCATATATTTGAGAACTATGTTTGGGAAATATGCTCCAGTTGTTGGCTTGTTTGTTACAATGGATACTTTCTATGTTCTGCTTGTATCTCTTTCTCTCCTCTCCCCATCCCCCTTTCCTTTTTCTTTTCTGTACCCTTAAATTTTGTGAAAAATTTCAATAAAGTTTGAATTAAAAAAATATATATATTTGGGAGGCACTTTAATATGCATAATAGTTCCTCTTTAAATCTATCATAATTTTTATTTGTTCCCTGTGGTGCAGCTGGTTTGGCCCACAATTGGTTTAATTCATCTTGGTACATCTGTGTCCATATGCATTATTTCACAGATCTCAATTCTTTAGCATATTTCCTGTTCTAGAGATCGCTCTACTATTTTCCTTGATTCTGTTTCCTTTATCAGGTATGAACGAGTTGACTATTTGTACCTGAATGCTGGCATCATGCCCAATCCACAAATTAACCTCAAAGCTTTCATCACTGGCCTGTTTTCTGGGTAAGGAATTCTTTTTATGACTTTATAAGCTTGAGGTAGACAACATTTGGTTCTTCAGCTGTTAGAGAATACTAGTCTCATCACCCCCAACTAGCCAATGGCTGGCTGATGATGATGGGAATTGTAGCAGCTGGAGTGCCTACCTCTGATCTAAGCTATTATCAACTACAGAGCTAAGTAAAGTGCTAAATGAGATAGTCACAGCATACATCTGTTCAGAGCATCTAATGTGCAACTCAGATGAAAATATGATGTGTGTTAGAATGTAGTCTATGTAAAAGTCTCTGGTAGCAAAGGTGTTTTATTCTGTTGATGTGGTTATCCAGTGACTTTCCAACTGTTACTAGACTACACTTCCTGTCCACAATGGCTTGTGGGGATGATGGCCGTTGTTTTCCAATAACCGATGGAAGAGTCAAAATCTGCCTACTCCATTAATCCTTTGAGTGCCTGGGGGGTATGCAACGCATTACATACCCCTCTGGCACTCAAAAGGTTAAATATATATGTAAAATTTACATCACAAACTAACTAATCTGCAAACCAGCTGTACCATAGAGTATATATCAATTTTCCCATTGATTTAAATGGGACTTTTAACCCTTTTCTATAAGGCTGCTAGAGCTTCATGTAAACTAAATGGTGTTTGTTTACCTGACTTGGCATTAACTCTGGTATAATCCAGTTCAGTGTGATACTGAGAAAATATATAATGTTTCTTTATTTCTTTGCCTGAATTAGTACTCTTCAAGATATAATCTACATGTTATCCTGAACGTCCGTATTTCCTTATGGCTCCCCTGTTATTATTTCAAAACAAATCAGTTTTTTTTTTTTTTTTAACCCGTTGGGTGCCAGAGAGATATCAAACACATTTTGTTGCAATGTGTTGCATACCTCTCTGGCACACAAAGGTTTAAAACTGTGATAAAGCTAAAAGTGCATTGATCTAGGGTTACATACACATGGGCGATACTGGAATTGATGTCTCCATGGTGTGGCTTGTCTAGTTGGGGTGTTCATGTGGGTGATTATTCTATATCAATACAAACCATCTGGGCATGCCACAGCTTCCCTGTGTTTAATATGACCAAACCTGATGATTGCTCATAGATCTAAAATTGGAGGATATATTTTTTTAATTCAACCTCCATCAACTGCTAGACAATCAGTCCCATCCAACAATGGAATAAGCAGGGGAACACAGAGCAGTTCATGTAAGTAACATGGACTACTAGATAGTGCAGCATTTCTGCCACGTTCTAATTGCCGACATGAAGTAGTCCTCAATGGATAAGGCATGCTCATATACAAAAATTGTGTGTGCACACGCGCAAGTTTCTTGTCTTGATAGACTGTAAAATAAATGAATCTGTCTGTGCTGTTTTGCAGAAGGCTAGAGGAGCAATTGCACCTGTATTTCATTCTGTCTTTTCTCTCTGACAATAACATGTTTGCCACTTGGTAAAAAAGAAAATCACATTGATTTGAAAAAGAGTATTTAATGTCCTGGATGCTAGATGGGTCTCAACAGCATTGCTCTGCAATACACTGGAGATCTCTCAAGCATCCAAGGGGACAATCTTCATACCTTTATAGTACAGGAAATGCTACGGATTGCAGGTGTTACAAAATGCCGTGTAGTCTTCTATGGGTAAAGCGAAGCACCGTGTTAGTCATAGAGCATGCAGGAGACTAGTCGAGTAAAAATTATACCTTTTATTGGCTCTAAGTTGCAAGCTTTCAAGACAATTAGGTCTCTTCAGGTATAATAAGAATGAAAACTGAATACGCAATACATGACTTTAAAACTCATACACATGTTAACATGTAATTTCTACTACTTACCAGTTTTCATTCTTATTACGCCTGAAGAAGAGACCTGGTTGCCTTAAAAACTTGCATCTCATAGCCACTCAGGTTGCCAATAAATGTATAATTTTTACTCTACTATATCTCTGACACAGAATTAGAGATACAGGTACACTGAGAAGCTTAATAGTCAATTGTGGTACTCAAGCTGCCAATCCCCTCCACATCTACAGATACAGCTCTCATGCTGTTGTTGGACTACAATTCTCATCATGTTCTGAACCACTTCTTCTGATCTAGACACCTGCGCATGTCCCTCTAGTGGCTTTCCTCAAATGAACTAAGATAAACCATTAGACACAAATTTTTCAATGACTGACAATATAGCTTCTTGTTAGATGATCAAAGCGTGCTTTTATCAGTGAACGGCAAACACTACACAGTCGAGTCCATAATATATATGACACTATAAGGAGAAATCTCCACTATTTCAAGAGTTTCCCTTAAAGGGATAGTAATACTTCGTTTTAACTTTATTTTATTTTGTAGGCATTAAAAAAACATGAAGAATGATATAAGTCTTATCTCTCAAACCTTTATGGTTTATGAGATATTCACAAGCAAAGTTTCCCCCTCCCGCCCCTTTTACCTACTGTAAACAATCTCTTCTCAGATGTGGAATGCAGTCCATAGACTGGACAGATAACAGAAGGGGACACTCTTATTCCTATGAAAACAATGAAATCCCTGCCCCCCTTGACAAGCTTTTCAGGTTTTTCCCTTATCTTAATTGAAGATTTTCCCTCTCTGCAGTCTACCTGGGCACCTCCCTTCTGCTCAGGCTGAAGTGTGACATCAGTAAAAGGGGAGGGAGGGGGACACTTTGCTTGTGAATATCTCATAAACCATAAAGGTTTGAGAGATAAGACTTATATCATCCTTCATGTTTTTTTAATGCCTACAAAATAAAATAAAGTTAAAACGAAGTATTACTATCCCTTTAAGTCCGTATAATAAACTTGAATGTCCTTCAAAACTTTTACCACTTTTTCATCCTGACGAAGTACCTAGTACGAAACTCGCTGGGTGGAGTTAGAAGCCAGTCAGTGAACCACTTACCGACCCATTAATCCAAGCCTGGGAGCTGGACCGGCAGTGACATCAGACGCCGAAGCTCTTTGTTCTGAGAAGAACTTCTCATTTGTTCGGGTAAAAGTAAGATGGGGACGGGGTGTATTTGTGTTCACTTATACTGCTTAAGTAGGTCTATTTTATTTGTTTTAGAAATAAAGATTTTTATCTAAGAGCCCTCTCTTTGCTGTGAAGTTGTTCAGTTGATATACACGCTTGATCCACTATTAAAGTGTGAGTACGGTTTTTGGGAGATCCCTAGAGAAGAATTGCTACAGTTGCAAGTTTTGTCTGAATATTGAAGAAGTGGTAAACATTTTGAAGGTCATTAAAGTTTATTATATGGACTTAAGGGAAACTTTTGAAATAGTGGAGATTTCTCCTTATATTGTCATATATATTATGATGATGATTTCAAATGTGTAGTGTTTGCCGTTCACTGATAAGAGCGCGCTTTGATCATCTAATAGGAAGCTAAATTGTCAGTCATTGAAACGTTTGTGTCTAATAGTCTATCTCGGTTCATTTGAGAAGAGCTGGTAGAGGGATGTGCGCGGGTGTCTAGATCAGTATTTGTTTATTGGGTGGAGTGCCGTTACGACCGGCTGCTCCCCTGGTCCAGCACTCACAGATAGTCTCCTAGGACTGCGCTTATAACTTTAATTTTTTTTTTCTGAGCCACTTCCCCAATATATATATAAAAAAGTCAAATAAGAAATACACAGGAGCCAGCTCTATTCAAATAATATCATAATGTAATAAAGTACAATGGCAAAGATGGTAGCTATTCTTTTTCTGTTCACCGTCCTCATTAAATTTATGGAGGACTTACCCCCTTTCCAAACCTCCCCCTTAGCAGGCGTTTTCATCTTGAAAGGATTTGCATGATTATTTCTACTTATCAATTTATTCCACCTCTCTATTGGTATTCGCAGCCTAAGAATGTGGAGAGGGGTGATTTTCCCAGACATGTGAGTAATTAATTATGCAGCTTTATCTGACCAAGTCAGAAAACAAAGCTCTGATTAGGTTAGGTTCCCCAAATACAAAATCTCTAAATTATTAATCTGGTTGGAAAACAAAAAAAAACAAGTTTTAAACCGTTTAGATAGATACTTATACAGCTTTAAGTCACATTAAATGCATCAGGATCACGTTAACAAATTATGGACTGAAGTGGTGTGCAACACCTTGCAAAGCAAAGTATCGCAAACATCTCTGGTTTTTAAAGGGTTAATAATAGAAGCTGCAGGAACTCTGTCATTCACAATTATTCTTCTTCTGTGTGTTCAGAAGAAAATTGGAGTCATTATTTGGCAATCCACCAGAATAGGAGGGAAAACAAAGCTTCCAATTAACTCGAATGGGTTTTTGCAATGCATTTGGGACCTACCTAGCAGTCAATGGTAAAAAGCGCTATTTAAATAAATGGTGATTGGGGAATGTTTATTTGTCCCATATGGTTTAGTTGGTTTGCCCCAGAATTACTTCACTTTATTCTTGAAGAAGTCACAAATGGCCTTATTTACAAAAAGAGAGAAGCAAACCATTTGTACCAGAGGGGAGAAATAACAGTTCCCCTAAACTTCCTTTGCTTAAAATGGGGCTTTAAACCCCTTGAATGCCTGAGTTCTCTCTAATGCATTGCTTTGAATTTGAGGGGTTACAACCCCCCTCTTCAATCAATGGAAAGTATTATTTCTCCCCTATGGTCTACTTCAGAATTATTCCTGTTCTCTTTGATTGAATGAATAAATATGTTTATATAGCACCACAAGCGTACTCAGCACTTTAAATGTGAGGATTTAGACAATACAGGGTGACAAGTGCTTTGCAATGTGAACACTGGAAGTGAGGTCAAGTATAGGTGATCGTATCGATAAGGAAGGCATTTTCTGCCTTCCTTTCTTACTACTGGAGCTGTCACCAGGTTAATTCACGAGAAGCACATTGCTGGCCTTTCATGAATAAATCACCCTTTCAAAAACTGGGTGATTGATTCATTCATGAAAGCGCATCAGTGCACTTCTCTTGAATGAACCCGGTGACAGGGTTCATTACAAGCGTTTTACTGGAGCCTCCTTATACGGCTGCTCCAGTAGTAGGAAAGAAAGGAAGGCAGAAAATGCCTTCCTGTCGCCCCATGGATCACCTATCCTTAGCGTTGGTAATAGTATTGAGGCCCCAGTCTGCACATTTAAGTTTTATTGTAGAGATGTAATTTTAAACTTCACTTGAAGACCATAAAAGAGGTGCAGTGGAGCAGGGTGGGAGGTAGAGCATTCCACAGATGAGGAGCAATGAGAGAAAAAAAAGATTTGATACGTGAGAGAAGCAGAGGAATTCTGAGGAAGAAAATAGCTGCATAGGGGGGAAAAAATGTAACATGATTTAAATAGTCCCATTTGAAAAGTAGAATGCTAGCATTCAGGTGGTAAAAAGCCTTGTTTAGATAAATGGGAATGTGTCTTTCTAACTTATGGTATAGTTGGATTTCCTTAGGATTATTCCACTTTTCTTTTGGACCTAGGGCACTTTAAATAATTGAATTTCCTCAGCAGCTAGTACTATCTCATGCATCACCCATGTTCTTTTTGAGTGGCATGTTAGATGTGTTTCCATAGTGAAAGCTAAGCGGTGTTCCCTTGTAACAATATATCAGAAGAAGCTTTTGTTTCATTGCAGGAAAGCCATCAGTATGTTTGCAACAGGAGAGGGGCTCCTGACCCAGCAGGACAGGGTGACTGAGGACGGCTTGCAGGAAGTCTTCGAGACGAACGTCTTTGGCCATTTTATACTGGTAACATGATAGTGTTTTGGCACGGTGGATGCATTTGTGCACCCTCTCAATGTGTTTTATCTGGGTTGCTGATGTTGTCATATTCCTTGTCAGTATCCTGTTTCCCTGACATACCTCTCCATATGCAAGAGAAACCCATATATATTATTTTTCGACAATACGATAACATAGCTGAAATAAACAAAGTTTATCTGGATATCAATAAATTACTGAACAAGCTTGTTTAGCAACTTATACACTAAAATATGGTAATTGAATATGGTATTGAGAGTCCTCCGTGGCAGTGTTCATCTAAGGTGAGCAATGGTGAGTGACCCAGCACTGTAAGACCTAATTAAGCCTGTTTATGCAGAGCCGAACTGGAATAAAACATGCATCTTACAGTCCTTCCCAGTTTAAATTATTCATTTAACACTTTCAGTGCCGGGTCACACACAGTTGCTCAGCTTAGAGGGAACACTGCTCCCTGGCTTTAGGTTTAGGGGAAAATTAAGTAAATTTTTTATGTTGTTGTAGCAATAACACACACACATACACACACACACACTATTTTTGTTGTAACTATAAAGGGGGCAGTCTTGTTTAAAGTGATAGTAATGAATCTTCATAGTGTCTGGTCCATGGAGAGTGTTATTTCAATACTTTCAGAGCTGTAGTTCAAGAGTAATTGAATGATAAAGTATCCCCCTCCTGCCTCTTTTACCTAGTATAAGCCACCTCCCCTCAGATGTGGAATCTGGTCACTTGACCGGACAGCTCACAGCAATTGTCAATCTTCTTACTGCGAACATAAGGAAAACCCTGCCCCCATGACAGGTTTTTTAGGTTTTTTCCTTATGCTCACTGAAAATTGTTCCTCTCTGCGATCCATCCGGACAGTCTTGCTGCTCTGAGGTGAACAGTGTTACATCAGTAAAAGGGGTGGGAGGGGGATACATTTTCTTTTTATTATTATTATTATTTATTTATATAGCACCAACTAATTCCTCAGCGCTGTACAACAGAGAATGGACATACACAGAGAGAGAGAGGGCCCTGCTCATGAAAGCTTAAAGTCTAGAGGAAGGAGCTTAATTTACTCTTGAACTACATCTCTGACTGTATTGAAATAACACTCTCCATGACCCAAATACTATGAAGATTAATAGGAGCTGCTTTTATTGTGAAACATTACTATCCATTTAAGGGGAAATTAAATACACTAAGAATATGTGACTTTTGATTTGTTTAGCAGGAGAAGATACTTGGGTAGGTGTCCTTCATACAACAGTCAGGTAGATGTGTTAATGTATCTGTGCATTTCGTCTACTGCTGTCTGTATAGGGGCATAACTACATGGGATGCAGTTGTGATAAGGCCCAGTTTCCATCAGGGCCCATCGGCCTCAGGGCCCAGTACATTCTACTTGCACCTCTGTAGGAACATTTTTGTCTTAGGGGACCCAAAATATTTTGCATCCCTGTCCGCCTTTTCATTTATTTATCTTCTTCTGTTTTAGTTTCAGACTATTTGGGGAGAACGAACCAACCATTTGACAGCAACCTGTATCTGGGTCAGATCTATAACCCAGTAGTGTCTGTCTTGCTGGCCTATCATAAAAGTGATCGACAGCATATATGTTTGTGAATACTCATGAGTGGGGTGTGTTTCCTTTGGTGGAGGACTAACAATCTATGGATATACTACACTAGGGGGCATCTTTGTTTTTTTCCCTCTGTTTATTTTCTAAATATATATCAAAAGTTTTAAAATGTAAATGCCAAGGAATACTAAGATAAGTACAATGGTGTGTATCAGTAATGTGGCTGTATATAATAAATGCAGCCTGTGTGCTAGCCTGCCCATTCCAAATAAGGAGAAGGGGGAATGTAGATGCTAGTTTAAAGTGACTGTGCACCCTCCATATTCTGTTTGTCCACACTTGGCTTATACATACTTTTGGTTATACTCCTGTGTCTTTCTGATTGCCATGTACTTTCACCTAAAAATACATAAAAACCTAAAAAGTTGTTTCATTTACATTTTTTAAAATCCTTTATTTCCCAGCCATATATTTTCCGTTTCTAAAAAACAATGGTTGCCTATGTAGAATAAAGTAGGTGGTGGAATGGTGGTGGTATGTTTCTTTTGCCTTGTCAAGTTAACTCTTTGAGAGTCAGAGAGTTAGCCAATGCATTGCAAGGCTTTGGATACCTCCCTGGCAACTATCTGACTGCCATTTGGAGTCAGAAAGGGATTTTTTACCCTCCTGGGGCTAACTTGGAAATGGCTTCAGGGTTTGTTGTTTTTGCCTTCCTCTAGATCAACAGGGCTGTTTTGGCATGGGCTGGACATGATGGATGCATGTCATTTTTTCATCCTTGTCAACTATGTTACT
Source organism: Rhinophrynus dorsalis (assembly GCA_037306005.1). Classification (NCBI taxonomy): domain Eukaryota; kingdom Metazoa; phylum Chordata; class Amphibia; order Anura; family Rhinophrynidae; genus Rhinophrynus; species Rhinophrynus dorsalis. Next base: position 136,952,342 of record CM074722.1, read on the forward strand.
ATGATTAAAAGGGTTAAAGTAAATAATACTGGGGGTTACTGTATAATACCAGTTTAATCTATGTACATCAAAATTTCTCCCCATAACTTAACTTGCAGCAAGAGTAGGGCAGTGTGAAATCTGTGCGCATAGAGGAAATGGTATGATTTTACCATTTCCAGGGACATGCTTGGGGCAGGTATAGGGAGCTTGCTTGATCAAAGTGCAAATGGCAGCAGTGTGTCCAACACGGTGCACTTTAACAATGATACACAGTAATTCATAGCTTGAAAGTGCAGTCACTGGCGATGTCCATTGCAGCTGTGCTGGTGTATTTTTACATTCAACCCATTAACACAAGTATTCTTTAACGCATTGCCAGTCAATGTTTAAAGAATAATTTCATCCCTTTTGACACCTTTACACTCAACACTGTGGGCCATATACATTAAGATAAGTAGTATAAATGTGAAGCAAACCAACTGCAGCGCAGTGTTAAAATCAAAATTCCACAAATTCATGTAGATCTAAATGGGAGTTTTAGCCCTTCCAATGTAGTGCTGTACAATACGTTGGAGACCTCACTAGTATTCAAGGAGTTAAAATCAGTGGGAATTATTTTTTTTTTTTTTTTTTTTTACTTTATGGATATCTCCTTATGTTTCAGCCAACATATATTTGCCTTTCTAATGTTCTAGTTGTCTAGTTTGGCTTCCTCTACAGTTAACAGAATAACTGGCAGTCTCTTTTTCTACATGCAATCCATTAGCCACACAGCCTATGGATTTTATTAGGGTTTAATTCAAGACTACTGCAAATGAGGCTATAATTATCAAGCTTTACTTATAAATTGGCAGCATGTTTTGTAGAATATTCATGTTCAGATCACATTAAGTTAATTTCTGATTTAAGGTAAACAAGTTAGTTGAACCAGACAAACTGCATTCAATAGTATTACAAGTACTCAAAGCTGTGCCGGTGACACCGTTAGCTGAATTTTCAATTAATGACTTGGCAAGAATCTTTCATATGATTGGACAATTCCTAGTCTAATCCCTGTTTACAAAAATGATAATAGTAGGAAAGACTGACATTTTCATGCCTGTGATTCTTACATTAGTAGCTGGAAAATTAATAGAAACTCTTTTGAAAGAATTGTTGCATATCTCAAATATACAGATTTACAAGATTCATTTCAGTATGAATTTACTACAGGAAGGTCTTGTCTAGGAAACTTACAGAATGTTTTTGACTATAACTAAAATGATAATCCAGGCTGGGGCAGTAGATCTAGATTTTAATAATGCTATTAATGAGCAAAAACCTAATTACCAGGTGCGCAAAATTGGCATTTTTTTTCCACTCCTTCAAATGTACTGAACTTTTTTTAAAACTATTGCATTTGCTTAGCTAGTGCTCTTACGTGAAAAATGTAACCCCATTGGTACCATAAAATCTTGTGTTTAATATGCACAGTTTTGCCCCTCTTTACCATATGTGAAGTGTGTGTGGGGGGGTGCGTATTATACAAGAGAATAAATGAGTAAAAAAAAATTCCCATCGCTACTACTTCCCTCCCCGCTTACCCACAATCTCCTCTGTGCCTCTGTAGTGCAAAAGCGGCAGCCTGACAGGGTCCCAGCTAGCTATGCGCATTGGAACTATGGTATTGGCCTGCAAGGACCTTGTGGTCCTCGCAAGACATTACCATTTTGTAAAAAGAAGAGACCATGCTGGAAGCAGGTGGCAGATACAAGCATGCCACCCACTAGAACCCTGTCAGGCTGCCACATTTGCACTACAGAAGCACAGAGGAGGAGGAGGAGGATATGGGGAAGTGTGGAGGGAGGGAAGCAATGGCAATGGGAATTTTTTTTTTGTGTGTGTGTGTGTGTGTGTGTATGACAGGGGAAAACAAGGGTGCATATTATACATAGACACTCTTGTTTTCCCCTAAAATATTGGCAATAAAGAAAAAATCGTGCACACTCTAACTAACTAGACCGCTACAATAAGACCAATAATATTAGCAATGTATATAGGGTGCTACAAGGAATAAATATAAAAAAAGGAGAAAAAGAACCCTGCTGTACTAGCACACCTATGTGTTCATAAAACTAATAAGGTCAAACTAGCAAGTAAGGACAAATGTCTGTATAATACTAAAACTTAACCTTTATTGTACTTAAAATTCTAAAAGCAACAAAAAAAAAGAAAAGAAACTTAAATACCGGGGCATAAACCGGCTTGCCACATTATATAATAAAGTAAAGTGATATTACTTGTTACACGCCTGTAATACGTTCTAACATATAAGAACAACTCAGAGGCTCTCCGTGAATAATTGCATCTTCCGGAGCCAATCAGGCACTAATTAGGGATGCTAGTAAATGAACTTGATATAATATATAGAGAGTTTGAATGATATAAATTCAACAAGGCACTAATCAGCTTGCCTGGCAAGATACAATGTACGTGCACACAAATCAATCTCCCACAAGCCGAGACATTCAAACGGCTTGCCAAGGGTTAATTGCTCACTGGTTCATTGTGAACTGCTATCGCAGCTTCCTCAAGTGTTAATTGCCTAATATGCGTTCAACAAGGCATATCATAATAGCCTATCGAGATACGATATGCGTGCACACAGGCAAGTCTCTCTATACGTCAAGGCATATAGCCGGCTTATCAAAGGTTAATCATAACGGCATCTTTACCCATTATGGACAAATTATCCACTAACCAAAAATAATGTCCGGATGGGCAAATATAAATCAATTTGCCGATATATTTAAGTAACAGGAAACACAGTAAATATCTAAGCCTAAATGCCGGGGCACTAAACCGGCTTGCTAATAGTTAAATAATATCGCTCCCTAAATACCGGAACTAATCCGGTCAACAAAAACTAGCATTCCCTAGTTCCTGGGGCACTAAACCAGCTTGCCAATATTTAATAAAAATAAAAAAGAAAACACGTCACGCCTGACTCGCATTTCGCCAGTCTTCGTCAGAGGCAGCATGTGAACCCCTATTGGCAAGCCGGTTTAGTGCCCCGGCATTTAGGCTTAGATATTTACTGTGTTTCCTGTTACTTAAACATATCGGCAAATTGATTTATATTTGCCCATCTGGGCATTATTTTTGGATAGTGGATAATTTGTCCATAATGATTAACCTTTGATAAGCCGGTTATGGCACCCCATTGGTATGAGTTCACATACTGTAGGGGGTTCCAAAAGCACAAAATTACACCTACCTGTTTTCTTTTTTGGAAGTGGCTGCTTGTACTAAAATTGTCATAACTATTAGATATATGAAAAAAAGGTACAGTACAGTAGACCTTCACTAGCATCAAATGATGGGTTGTATGCCTTTATAACTCTAGGCTGGTGTGCACAAATATTTCCAAAATGTGGAGTTATAGGAACAAATATACCATTACATTTGCTACTGTATTCAGTACCTGCTTCCAGCATGAGAAAATGGTACCACATTTGTGTGACATACAGGGGTGGCAGGAACACCAACCACACCTGCCACTTTTTTTTTATATTACCTGCTTGCATTAAATTGGTCATAACCATTACAGATAGACAGAAAAGGTAGTTGAGGTATGTCCGTTTAGAATGCACACATCCACCCACATTAAATGAGGGTTCTCTAGTCTTTCTACACTTAGGTTTTTATACATAAATGTTTCCAGAAGGCGGTGCTATAGAAAAATGTTTTAGAGATTTTACTTTTCTACTCATTCAAAGATACAGATACTTTGAAAAACATGGAATTTCCAACTATAACCATTAGCTACTGCTTTTTCAATAAAATGACACCCTGCTGACATACTGTAGGGGGTGTCAGAAGCAAAAAATATGCAAACTGCAGTCTAGCTGCAACTATGATTTGCCTGTACTAAAATGGATATAACAAGGTAGACAAAGCATACCATTTTGGAAAGTAGACCGCCAATCACATCAAATGAGGCATCACTTGTCTTTATATTCCTACATTAGTATGTGATTCAATACCACTGGATTTCCTAGTGTTGTCAGTACCTTCTGTCAGCCTAAGGAAAGAATGGTGCCCCACTGGTATGGGTTGACATACCATAGTGGGCACCAGGAGCGTGACTACCAGTGGAACAAAGATTGGGAAGCAAACTGTATATGTGATACTCTGGCTACCAGCTGAAGAAGGCTGGGGTGGTCAGACAGTGTTTGTGGAAATCTGTGATTACCAGTGGGTAGTATTACGAGGCGGGGGGGTGGGTCACATAATATATGTGGGGGATCCATGACTACAGATGGGCAGTGGAAGAAGTTTGGGAGTTCAGACCACATATGTTGGGGATGTATGACTTCCAGTGATAACTGGAAGCAGACGGAGGGTTAGACTATGTGTGGATCTGTGATTACCAGTGGGCAGTGGATCCAGGCTACAGTGGGGCCAGGGTATGTGGGCATCTTTAGGGAAAGAAGCAGGTTGGGGATACAGATGGTGTGCATGCCACATGGGGTGTACAGCGCATTGCAAAGCAATGTGTTGGAAACCCCCCCCCCCCCATGGCACACACAGGGTCAATACATTTTGTTTTTCTTCATTACTTTTTATTCGACTTCACTGTGGGGCATCATGACCACTCCTGATGCCCCCCCCCCCAACAAATGTGAGTGCCACAAGGGGTGGGTGCAACACAATGCTATGGATACTCCTACGCTCACACAGGGTTACCTTTTTCTTTTCTCCATTATTTATTATTCAGACCTCATGGGGGTGGCATCAAGACCCCTCTTGATGACCCCTCCCAGCTGTTTATTTCCCAGCCATTTTTTTGCTGAGAGATCAATATTTGCAAAGCAGGAGAGCAGCATGCACCCCTGTTTCCATTTCTATCCAAACCAACAGGAGTGTGCAGGATTGGGGAAGCATTCTCATGTCCTCAGTGAACGTATCAAAGTGGATCCTCTCTGCTCCTTCATTGGACAAGTGAGGGAGTAGAGGTAATGCTCTGTCTTCAGGGTTGTCAAACTGCTGGCGATGTGTAAGGAAGGGCATGCTAATGACTAAATTCTCTCGCACCCCTTACATCGTTCGTTCTTAGTGCATATGGTGAAGTGTGTCTCCATCACCAAGACATCCACACATCACCAGACAAGCATCAGCTTAAAATCTCCCCCCAGGAGACACAGTGACACACACAGAAGTAGATATAAGTCTGTCCCTCCTCCTGCCAGCTGACAGACAGAAGGAGCTATGAGTCTGTCCCTCCTCCTGCAGGGTGACACAGACCGAGGTTCAATGTTGTTGTTTTTCTTCCCTTCCTCTGGATCAATAGGGGTGATTTTCATGGGCTACATTGATAGGCGCATGTCTTTTTTTCAGCCTCATTAACTATATTACTAAGTCTCCTTGGGCTGATAGTGCCACTGACGTTTCTATAAAACAATATATTGAGGCGCTCCACTAAATGCATATGTCTCACACGTACTCATATGGCTGACTGTTCTGTTCAGCCTTTGAATCAGCCTTTCCCAAACTTCTGATCAGAACAGCTTTTTTGACTATGCAGATTGCAGGGTTATGTTGCATAGGCACTTAGACGTTTGATGCTGACACAATGCCTTGCTTATCCCCAAGGGAACATGTCCCCACTCAATTTAGGAATCACAGAAATAAACAACTCCATCCTATTGCATCATATCTCTGCTATATTATTTTTAAAGACTGTACTCTCTTGTTTCCGCCATAGATAAGAGAGATTGAACCTCTCTTGTGCCGTCCGGATACTCCATCTCAGCTAATTTGGACATCTTCAAGCAATGCAAGACGATCTGCTTTCAGTCTCACAGATTATCAGCACAGCCAGGGACAGGAATCCTACAGCTCCTCCAAATATGCTACCGATTTGCTGAGCATGGCTCTGAACAAGCGCTTCAACAAACAGGTCCGTACTTCTGAAGACACTTTAAAGGATATCTAAGACCTAAAATATACACACACTTAACTTACTATGGCCACAGACTGCTAATGGATTGGATGAATGCTGCCCTCTGTTCGAGACACAACATCTTCAGTCTGTCCTGGATGTCATGTCCAAGGAGGAGGACGTGACGATTGCTGGTAATTTTTTTCCAGCTGAAGCCAGCAGAGTACAGGAACCTACTTAACACGTTAAGGACCAGAGGGGTGTGTGAAGCAGTGCATTCCATAGCCATCTGGTCCTTACAGGGTTAATATTACCATATGCAGTGAGCTTGAGGTCCTGTGGTCCTGCTAGCAACTGTCATGTCCGTTCCCATGGAAATGACATCCAGGAGTAACTCAAGATGTTGCTTCTTGAACAAAGGCACAAAAGTAAAATTGACACAGGCCATTAGGATTTTCTGATCATAGTAAGTTCTCCTATAAGAAGAGAAGTGTGATTATCCTAATTCTGCTGTTCTATTGTAACACGCTGCTGCAATATTACTACACTAGGGTGATAGTCACGGTGTCACGTTAGTCATGAGCACAGCCCTCCCCTTCATACCTGTTGCACTAGTATATTTGCTTATTATGCCGAGATGGCTTTTGTTGTATATAAAAGTGTAAATATCACCACATTTAAAAACTTGTTGACAATGTATCCATAACAGGCTATAATAAGCTTTAAATTTTGCCATATGGCCCTATACATAGAAGTCGCGATGTAGAATTCTCTTAGGAGTAAACTTGGAAAACATGGTAATTGCCCTTTAAAAGTGACACCACTTTGATTTCATATTTATTTGAAGTGTAATAGTTTAGTTAACATGGTGTGAAATACAAGTATTTTTCCTTTATGTTAATTCCTTTTTTTTTTTCTACCTTGAACTTTATAATAAAACAAATACCAAATAATAAACATTGCTTCATTCCAGGGCTTGTATTCCAGTGTGGTTTGTCCAGGCCTAGTTATGACCAATCTCACATATGGAATCCTTCCATCGTTTTTCTGGACACTAATCATGCCCATTATGTGGCTGGTAAGTCTTTATTTTTTTTCTCTCTGAAGTAAAACATTTTCTGGGTAAACATAAAATGTTTTGTTTTATAGGAGTGTATTTTGCGCCTTTTGTCTTACAAAATCTGGTGATAAAGAGTTGATGGCTTCTCCAGTGTGATAAACTCTCCAGTTCCTATGGAGTCTATGCATTAAGATCTCTCAAGGTGCATTGGCTCTATAAAATAACATAGGACATGTAGAGTCTATCACACTGGAGAAGTCATTACCTCTTTATCACACCTTAGTGCATCTTCCCCCAAGTCTCATGCTTAAAGCATGGGTTTTTTTATCATCTTGGGGCATATACTTGTGCTAATCACCCTATCATTAATAGTGGGATTAGCTTCCACAGTACACTAATAATAATACATTAGGTTAACCCAAGCTCTGAGTCTGATGGGAAACTACAATTTTCACAAAATTCCTGTTGATTTGAATGTGACATTTTTGCTTTGCACTCAAGGTGTTAAATATCCCATTTAAGTCGGTGTGTATTTGTGTTAAACAAATTTAGTTTCATTCACATGCTTTTTGGCTTATCCTCAACCAGGATGTCATGGTACATTGATGTGCTTCAGATATCCACTTAGGGTGCCCCTTAATTTTTTATAAAGATGTTGGTAAGAATGTGAATATTGAGTTTTTATTTTTATGGAAATTGATATGCACATTATATTTTGTATTATTTTGATTGTTACCCCCCCCCCCCCCCTTCAATACATCCTTGACAAATGTCCTATACAATTTTAGGTGTGCCCCAACTGCCTTGGGTGCTTTGAACATTGCTTTTTAGGATACTAAGCAAAAAGTTGACCTGATTCATTAAAGGGCAGATCTGCTTTACTGGACAGTTTCCCGTCATGTGCAGTGCAGGTCCTCATATGCCTGCTGTTTCAAGCATGACATCCCAACATAGTAGGTCTGTGGCTATTGGTCGTCCAACCCAAGCAATTGTGGCTGAGCAACACAGATTTCCCTGTTCTGTTCCAGCTGAGGGGTTCAATTTTCTGATGCGCCACATGGCTGATAAAGGCCATTCTGGAGCTGCTCGGTGCAGCTCCATGCTTTTTACTATGTTTATTTCTCTGTCGTCCAATATAACTTACAGTTCCTCCCTGCAGGCTGGAACTAGAGATGCACCGATACCACTTTTTTAAGACCGAGTACAAGTACCGATACTTTTTTCAAGTACTCGCCGATACCAATTACCGATACTTTTTTTGGGGTCATTTGCCAGTTTTCCAGGTACTTAAAGCGCATATATTTTATATATATAATATATATGCTTTAGGTACTTGGAAAACTGGCAAATGACCTCAAAAAAGTATTGGTGAGTACTTGAAATATAATATTATATATATATATATATATATATATAATATATATATAATATACACACACACACACACCACCTCTTGACTGTCCCCTTTTGCCTCTTTCTCCCCCTCTTGATTCCTACCTTTTACTTCATTCTCCCCCTCTTCAGCTTTTGCCTTGGCTTTTTCTCTTCCTTTTGATCCCCCTTTGTCCCCCTCCTTGACTCTTGATCCCACTCTTTTGCCTGTCTTGCTCTCTCCTGATCCCCCCTCTTTTTTGCCTTTTCTTAGTTCCCCTCCTTTTGTCTCCTGATCTTTATTCCTTTTGCCTTTTTTTTCCCCCTTTTTCTTAGTCCCTTTTTTCTCCCTCCTTTTCACCCCTCTTTGCCTCTCACCACCCGCTCCCATCTAGCCTCCCATACTCTCCTCTGCCGGGTGCTCGCTGTTCTCTCGCGAGCCCCGGCAGAAGTCAGCGTCAGAGCGTTGCCATGGTAACCCGCGGCAACGCTCATACGCTACTTGAGGGAGAGAGGCAACCGGGGAGCATTGTGAGCAGCTCCCCGGTTCCCTCACTGCAGCACCGACCCTGACACAGGGTATCGGTGCTGGCATCGGCCGCATTTGCGCGAGTACAAGTACTCGCGCAAATGCTGGTATCGGCACCGATACCGATACCAGTATCGGTATCGGTGCAACCCTAGCTGGAACAATTCTGCAAAGAAGTTGTGGGTGGAGCCTCCCCTTCTACCTTATCAGGCTATCCCACTAGCCCCGCCCCAGGTAGACTTGTTCCAGCAACCTGTTTGTAGACTGAGAACTTTTCTGCTTAGTTTTTATTATTTTCCTGTTAGGCAGATTACCATTCCTGGTTTCCCCTGGAGTATTGTCCAGCTGACAGGTGCTGTAGTGGACCCTTGCAGACCACTGGGGAGAATCATGTAAACCATGCTTCTCTCCCCTGAATGGGTCTCTCTGAGGCTTTTTCTTTTAATGGTAATCTGAAGAAAAAAGTCTTATTGGAGCCCAGAACTCCTGCACTCATGATGGGTATCTTCTTCTGTTTGATTGATGGGTGTGTGGAGCTTGGATGGCTGCATTTATTTAAATTAACCCCTTTTCTGCTGGTTTCATTGGGTTATGGGCTTGTTTTTGGGTTTTCCCTTAAGTATCATCCATTTTTATTTATCCCTACATGTTCATTTGGGTATTTTTAATCACTTTTAAAAATGTTGCATGTACTGTGCCTTTAAGGCGCGTTTACTGCACAGCTGCAATTGCTCCATAGACTTCAATGGGACAAACTACTTTGGGACATATCTCTGCAACCGTTTCACTTACAGAGTTGAGAGAGGGTTCATTCTTCTTGTCTCCCCATGCCCTACAAGCTGGTACACATGTCTTAGGGGCCCCTAGGGTCCCACAAGTGTGAGTTCAAGTATGAGGATACAGAAACTCCTAGAATGTCCGTCTCACAGGCTTCCTTACAATTGGCTGATACAGATGCCATTTTCTCCTTGCTGTTTTCTTTGCAGAAGCTTGCCTCTCCATGCTCTCCTTCCCAGATTAACCCTTCGCCTGCCAGATACAGTAGGGCAAAAAAGTATTTAGTCAGCTACCAATTCTACAAGTTCTCCCACTTAAAAAGATGAGAGAGGCTTGTAATTTTCATCATAGGTATACTTCAACTATGAGAGACAGAATGGGGGGAAAGAATACAGGAAATCACATTGTAGGATTTCTAATGAATTCATTGGTAAATTCCACTGTAAAATAAGTATTTGGTCACCTACAAACATGCAAGATTTCTGGCTCTCACAGACCTATAACTTCTTCTTTAAGAGTCTCCTCTGTCCTCCACTCGTTACCTGTATTAATGGCACCTGTTTGAACTTGTTATCAGTATAAAAGACACCTGTCCACAACCTCAAACAGTCACACTCCAAACTCCACTATGGCCAAGACCAAAGAGCTGTCGAAGGACACCAGAAACAAAATTGTAGACCTGCACCAGGCTGGGAAGACTGAATCTGCAATAGGCAAGCAGCTTGGTGTGAAGAAATCAACTGTGGGAGCAATTATTCGAAAATGGAAGACATACAAGACCACTGATAATCTCCCTCGATCTGGGGCTCCATGCAAGATCTCACCCCGTGGTGTCAAAATGATCACAAGAACGGTGAGCAAAAATCCCAGAATCACACGGGGGGACCTAGTGAATGACCTGCAGAGAGCTGGGACCAAATTAACAAAGGCTACCATCAGTAACCCACTACGCCGCCAGGAACTCAAATCATGCAGTGCCAGATGTGTCCCCCTGCTTAAGCCAGTACATGTCCGGGCCCGTCTGAAGTTTGCTAGAGAGCATTTGGATGATCCAGAAGAGGATTGGGCGAATGTCATATGGTCAGATGAAACCAAAGTAGAACTTTTTGGTAAAAACTCAACTCGTTGTGTTTGGAGGAGAAAGAATGCTAAGTTGCATCCAAAGAACACCATACCTACGGTGAAGCATGGGGGTGGAAACATCATGCTTTAGGGCTGTTTTTCTGCAAAGGGACCAGGACGACTGATCCGTGTAAAGGAAAGAATGAATGGGGCCATGTATCTTGAGATTTTGAGTGAAAACCTCCTTCCATCAGCAAGGGCATTGAAGATGAAATGTGGCTGGGTCTTTCAGCATGACAATGATCCCAAACACACCGCCCGGACAACGAAGGAGTGGCTTCGTAAGAAGCATTTCAAGGTCCTGGAGTGGCTTGGCCAGTCTCCAGATCTCAACCCCATAGAAAACCTTTGGAGGGAGTTGAAAGTCCGTGTTGCACAGCGACAGCCCCAAAACATCACTGCTCTAGAGGAGATCTGCATGGAGGAATGGTCCAAAATACCAGCAACAGTGTGTGAAAACCTTGTGAAGACTTACAGAAAATGTTTGACCTCTGTCATTGCCAACAAAGGGTATATAAGAAAGTATTGATATGAACTTTTGTTATTGACAAAATATTTATTTTCCACCATAATTTGCAAATAAATTCTTTAAAAATCAGACAATGTGATTTTATGGATTTTTTTTGTCTCATTCTGTCTCTCATAGTTGAAGTGTACCTATGATGAAAATTACAGGCCTCTCTCATCTTTTTAAGTGGGAGAACTTGCACAATTGGTGGCTGACTAAATACTTTTTTGCCCCACTGTAAGTATCTTTTTGGGCTTTTTTAAGGTGAATTATTATTTTGGGACACAGTATTTGGGCTTGCTATACTGTTTAGACACTTCTTCTTTTAGGATGTCGGCTCCAAAGGGACATGGGGCTACTAGACCCAAGGCAAAGGACTCATGGGGCGTCTCTGACCCCCCTTGCATATTATTCCTAATTCCAAATGGGGCTTCCTAGAGAATTCTCAGGACATCTGTGCCGCTCATGTGCTGTGGTTCTCACTACACCACCGGTGCCCTCCAGTATCGAAAAAGAACCACTCTGGGTCAAGGACTTAGTCCTGTATGTCACAGTTTCCACTTTCCCTCCAGGGGTCCTCCATTCTTGGAACCCCCCACGCAGTTCAGGTTTGTGACCCCTAAGGCCTCTGGCATTCCTGATTTCACTGAAACCTCTGAGGAGAATTTCTTTCAGACTGAAATGGAGGAAGATGATTGTGATGTGGGGTCTTCTTCATATGCTTATGACGACCCCTTTGAAGCTGACTCTGCACCCCTTGCAGGTCGCTACTACCCCTGAAGAGGGTCAGACTTCTGACGACTTTCAGAGGCGTAAGGAATCCCACACTATGTTTTTCCACCCAATCCCAATCTGGATCAGGTTATCCTGGATGACTGGAGAACACCTGGCAGGCGCCTTTCTCTTTCCAAGAGACTTTCCAAGCTATGCCCCTTCTCGGAAGCAGCTTTGGCTCAGTGGGTACACCTCCTCAGGTTGACCCCCCCACACACTATTTCTAGACTTTCTAAGTCTACTGCTCTACCCTTGGCTGATTCCACAGCTTCAAAGGATAAGGTGATAAGAAGCTGGAGGCTATCTTGAAGTCTAACTTAGCAACCATCGGTGCTGCTTTGAGACCTACCTTGGCTTCTCTTTGGGTCTCCAGAGCTTCCGCTATCAGGGGTGAGTAGCTTACTGAGGCAATCAGTAAAGATGGCCTTAAGGAAGACATATTAGCCCTCTTGGTCAATATGTCTGAGGCTCAGTCAAATGTCACTGACTTAAGATTTGGTCTGAGGATCAGTCAGCTAAGAAGTCGCTGATTTCTCTCCCTTTTCAGGGCAAGTCTCTCTTCAGGCCTGAAATGAAACAGAACACTCTGTTGCCTCAGGTCTCCAAGCACTCTGTCCTTGCGAGGAAACAGCATCTTTTTCGTCACCGCCAAAACGAAGCGCAATCTGAGTGTGTCTCAGGCCAGCACTCCACGCTCAACCACCAAGCCCAGACAGCAGTGGCACCCAGAGCGCGCCACCGCCAAGGCCAAGTCTAGCAAGTCTGCCTCCGCAAAACTTGTAGAATCCTGGTCCACAGCTCCCTGGGCCAGGTAAAGCTGCATCTTTTTAACAAGGCCATTCACGCTCTCTTGGACAAGGGAGTCCTGATTCTGGTTTCTCCTCAAGAGAGAGGTTTAGGTTTCTATTCAAACCTCTTTGTAGTGGCAAAGAGGGAAGGCAGCAGTCGTCCTATCCTGGACCTCAGGTCTTTTGTGGAAACCGCACTCTTCAAGATGGAGTCCTTGCGCTCTGTCATCTCAGCTATGTGTCCAAGAGAATTTTTGGCCTCTCTGGATCTGCAAGATGTCTACTTACATGTCCTGCCTTCCTGCACACCTGGTGGATTCAGGTGATTCCCCACAAGGCCGACCTTCTGCTGAAGGTGCTGTCCATGGAACCCCTGGACCAACATGTCCAGGACAGTCTTCAGATTCTCCTCCACCATGGGTGGATTCTGAACATGGAGAAATGTGCTCCAGTTCCCTCTCAGGTCCTGTTTTTCCTTGGACTCAGGTTTAATACTTGGCAAGGGAAGGTTTTCCTAACCAAGGATTCTGTCCAACAGGTCATGCATCTGGTATCTCGAGCTCTGAAGTGACCCTCGGCTTCGCTTTGCAAGTTATTGACCCTGACGGGCTTCACAGTGTCTACCTTGGAATCAGTTCCATACTACATGGCTCATATGGGTATCTGGATCTGTTGAATCTCAGTGTGTCTCTCACTCTGGAGGTCAGACAGGACCTGCTCTGGTGGCTGGACAGGTCCAGCCTGGAGAAGGGGAAACATTTTGTGAGTCAGGACTGGACCTTTGTGATAACGGACACCAGTCTCAGGGGCTGGGGTGAGGTCCTGGGTGACCTGGGGACTCTGGAGCTCCGTGCGTTTCTTCATTCTCGGTTATACTGGTCCTCTGCACAAGGGGTTGTCCAGTCCGTGTCCAGCTGGACAACGCCACGGCTGTGGCTTACATCAACAAGCAAGGAGGCACAAGACTCGCTCCCACTTGGGCAGAGGTGAAGTCTATCTTGGCCTGGGCAGAAGATCACATTCTGGCCAGTTCCGTTGTGCACATTCCAGGGGTAGACTTTCTCAGCCACCAACGGGTTGACCCAGGCTAGTGGGAGGTCCATCCAGACGAGTTTGACCTGTTGGTGCAGTGGTGGGTTCTTCCTCAGACAGACCTGATGATAATCAGGTACATCAGGAAGGTTCAGCTCTGTTCCCATTGGATGGACCCTCTAGCCTTTGCGGTGGATGCCCTGGCTATCCCGTGTCATTTTCATTTGGCCTACATTTTCCCTCCAATTCCTCTCATTCCCGGGGTTCTGCAGAAGGTTTGGATGGAAGGTCTGGCGGTCATTCTGATTGCTCCCTATAGGACCATGCGGCACTGGTTCCCAGAATTAGTGGCTCTCTCTATTCAAGATCCGATTCCACTGCCATTCAGACCAGATCTCCTCTTTCTGGGTTATCTCTGGAAGTAGGATGTGGAGCGTATGGCTTTGACGGCATGGCTGTTGAAGCCTCCATCTAAGGTGGAAAGGATTTTCCCCTGAGGTGGTCTCCACTATGATCCAGGCTAGGAAACCTGTTTCTTCCAAAGCCTACCATAGGGTTTGGTCCATTTTTCGGTCCTGTCTTTTTTACAGGACAGTGTGAACAAGGGGCTCAGTCTTAGCTCCTTGAAAATTTGGACTTCAGCTCTCTGTCTTTTTCCAGAGAAGCATTGCTATCTCGCCAGATGTCAAGGTTTTCTTTCAGGGTGTTGGTCATGCCTTCCCTGTCTATAGGCCTCCCACTCCTCAGTGGGACCTTAATTTGGTTTTGGGAGTCTTGCAGCAACCTCTCTTTGGGTCCTTGGCTGTAATTCCTCTGCGCCTTCTGACTTGGAAGCTGGTCTTCCTTTTGGCTGTGGTCTCTGTCCGCAGAGTGGCCAAATTGCAGGCCTTGTCCTGCAAATCGCCTTTCCTGGTGTTTCACAAGGATAAGGCTTTTCTTCATACCTCCCAGGAATTTCTTCCTAAGGGGGTCTCTGAGTTCCACATCAATCAGGAGATTGTTGAAACTTCATTTTGTCCTCTCCCCCAACCTGACAAGGCGAGGGTACGCTGCCTTAGGTTCTCTTTGCACCATACTGGATCTGTCCATGAGACTTATGCGTTATTTGTCATCCCTGAAGGTCCAAGGGGTGGTATGGCTGCGTCTAAGGTCACTATTGCGTCCATAGATTAAGTATACCATTCGCAAGGCTTACGAACTTGCAAAGAAAACTGTTCCTTTCTGCATTACAGCGCACTCCACCAGGTCTGTTGGGGCCTCCTGGGCCTACAAGAATCTGGCCTCTGCTGAATAACTGTGCAAGGTGGCCACTTGGTCCTCTGTGCACACCCTTGCCAAACACTATTGTGTCGATGTTCTGGCTTCAGCTGAAGCCAGCTTTGGCAGGAAGGTCCTGTTTAGGACCTTTTTAATTCCTGTGCCTTACTGTTCTTTAACTGTTTTCTCTGTCGTCCAATATAGGTTACTGGTAACTTTGGGTAGGTGATCACACTTTTAAGTAGGCAGTAGCAATTCTTGAAGAGAATGCTGGGTGGAGCCTACCTCCTCTCCTTAGCTGCATCTAGCCACTTCTTCTCCAGAAAGATTTGTTCCTTGATGAAGATACAAGGCAAGAGAACCGTTCTGCTATAGTTTTAGCTTATTTTTTGTTTTCTATTAGATATGGAATACTACCATTAGGCAGATTACCATTACTGACATTCCCTAGTGGATAGTTCAGTTTCCAGGTGCTATGGTGGACCTCTTAGCTCTGGGGGGAAAATCTTGTTTGACAAGTTCCCTAGGAGATGTCCACTGAGGCTTCTTTACACATGGTAATCTGAAGACAGAAGACATGCTGAAAGGTGAGCGACCCTTTGAGTGCTGGAATCCACTTGTCCCACGTTTCCTCTCCGCTCAGGTCTCCTTTGGAGTTCCTAATACATACTCTTGTGCTCTTTGGGTTTGTCTGTATGTCTGTTGGGGGTTTGGAGCAGTGTTTCTCTGGTAAATTTAACCCTTTGTCTGCCATTTGGCATCTCTTTGGGGGGGTTTCACACTTTTCCCTTCAGGGTATGGTTTTTATTTGACTTTTAACTTGTTTTGTGGTGTTTTTGCAACTATTTTTACTTCACTGTAAAATATTTGCAAAATTAAGTTCCGTGCGCTTTACCGCATAGACGCCATGCTCCATTCACTTCTATGGGACATTACAGTTTGGGAGCAACCGCTCAACGTAGAGACGGCTCATTTTGTTTGTCTGACCTTGCTCTATCATCCGATCAATGTTCTGTGTAATTTGGGGGGCTCTGAGCTTCTGACACTGTTGGGGTATTTTTTTAGGGAAAACTACATTTTCCATGAGCGCTTGCTTCGCATGTTCCTTTCTGATTGGCTCCTGACGCGGCAGCCTTTTTCTGCTTTCCCATCACAAATATCCATCCATCCCATCCAGCCATTCACAAAAGCCAATTTGGATGCAAGAGTTTAAGGCCACTACTAGAGACCTAAGGTCTACCTTACAACTACTTCCATCCCAATTGCAGGGGGGTCTTCCAGTCTTGGCAGCCCCCCTACTCCTATCAGATCTTCCCTGCCAAAACTGCAGGGTGTACCTGATGTATCTGACTCCTCTGAAGAGGAACTACTGGTGGATTCTGACGAGGGGGAATGTTCTGCGGTTGTCTCTTCCCAGTTCTTTGGGGTACCCTTTGAGGCTGACCCTGACCCCTCTGCTGAGGGCCTGATCAGGGCAGTGTTAAACTTGCTAAACATTCCCTTGGTTCCAGAGGCTCCTGCGGACCCCTCTGATGTGTTCCAGGAACCTAAGAAGCAGTCTACCTGTTGTCCACCTAACCCCACTCTTGACCATCTTGTGTCTGACGAGTGGAAAGCTCCTGACAAGAAGCCTTCTGTTTCTAAGACATTTCTGAAGCGGCATTAGCTCAATGGACTTATACCCAAGGTGGATGCTCCAGTCTCTAGGCTTTCTAAGTCCACTGCTTTACCTGTGGCATACGCATCTGTCCTCAAGGACTGGACTGACGGGAAGCTTGAGACTTACCTGAAGTCCATCTTTGCTACGGCTGTTACCTCCTTGCGCCCGGCATTCACCGCTGCTTGGGTGAATTGGGCCATTGCAGTTTGGACTGAACAGCTCACTGTGGCTGTCCGTCAGGGAGCTCCTACTGCTGATATGTTGCGGCTCCTTGCCAACATCTCTGAGACTCAACATTATCTTTCTGCTGCTATTTTTGATGCTATCCACTTGCTGGCCAGAGTTTCTACCATGTCTGTGGTAGCCAGACGGGCTCTTTGGCTCAAGATCTGGTCTGCAGACACTACTTCTAAGAAAGTCTTGCTTTCCTTAACTTTTCAGGGTACCTCTCTGTTTGGACCGGAGCTTAAGGACCTCATTAGTGAGGCCACTTGGGGTAAGAGTACCTTGATGCCTTTAGTGCCTAGGAAGAAGCCTCCAGCGAAGTGGAATTGGCTGTTTCGTCCCTTCGAGGCTGAGGCTTGCACCACGATCCAGGTGGTTCCCCAGGCTCCACGCTCCTCCTCCAAACCCAAACAGCAATGGAGGACCAAGCAGTCATCCACCAAGCCCAAGGCTTCCAAACCTTCTTCGACATGAATTGCCGAACCCCGGTCCCCACGTGCCAGTGGGTGGTCATTTGTGCCAATTCCTCAGTGTCTGGACAGACACCATGGGGGATCCGTGGGTTTTGCAGGTTGCGTCAGAGGGGTACAGGATCCCTTTCACCTCTCTTCCTCCATTCAGGTTCTTTCCTTCTCAGACTCCTCAGGGAGCGGTGAAGTGCCGTCTGTTCCACTGTGCTATCCAGACCCTTTTGGACAAGGAGGTTCTGGATCCAGTTCCAGTGCCGGAAATAGGTTTGGGTTTTTACTCCAACCTGTTTGTGGTTTCCAAGAAAGACGGCGATGTTGTCCCTTTTTGGACCTCAAGGACCTCAATTCCTTTGTGGTCAAGACTCATTGTCACCAGGAGTCCCTACGGACGGTAATCGTGGCCATATCTCCTGGAGAATTCCTCGCTTCTCTTGACTTTCAGGACACATACCTGCATATTTTCCATACATCCAGAGAGCCGTCAGTACTTCCGGGTTGCTTGCTACCAAAGGCATTTTCTGTTTTCTGCTCTTTCCTTTGGTCTGACTACAGCTCCCCAGGTTTTCAATCACGTCCTGGGTGTATTAGTGGCTGTCCTCCACCGGGACAGCATCAGAGTCGCTCCATATATGGACGACTTGCTTTTGAAGGCCCCCTCTCCAGAACTCCTTCATCAGCAGGTCAAGGACTGCATTCATGCAGTGACCCATCATAGATGGATCCTCAACATGGACAAGTCGGACCTTGTACCATCTCAGAGAGTAGTCTTCCTGGGTCTCCTCTTCAACACCAAACAGGGTATGGTGTTTCTCACAGACAAAGTGGCTCACCAAATCATCCACAAAGTGTCTGCTGTTCTGACTCACGATCCAGTCCCGGCCAAGAAGCTGACCTCCCTAGAGGAGAAGTTAATTTCCACCACAGAAGTGGTTCCATTTGCCATGGCTCTCACCAGGGAACTTCAGAGGTTTGTGATCCATATGTGCAGGGGTCAGCAGGATCTGTTGAAGATGTCTGTGTCTCTTCCCCTTCACGTGGAGCTGAGCCTGTCATGGTGGATCAAACTCCCCAGTCTGCTGAAGGGCTGTCCCTTCCTGATATCCTTCTGGACTACTGTGACAATGGATGCCAGCCAGAGAGTGGTCCTGGGTGACAGCAATGCCCAGGATCGATGTGTTGGAGCTTCGGGCGATATTTCTTGCTCTTTGCCACTGGACGCATCATCTGGAGGGATGCCCAGTCAGAGTCCAGTCCGACGATGCCACAGCCATGGATTACATCAACAAGCAAGGCTGTGCAAGAAGTCTTGCTGCTTGGTTAGAAGTCAAAGCAATTTTAACCTGGGAAGAGGAGCATGTTCCGGCCATATTCACAGTTAGTATTCCAGGCGTAGACAATGTGCTGGCAGACTTCCTAAGTCGACACACAGTGGACAGCGGAGAGTGGGAACTGAATCAAGAAGTGTTCAACCTCATTGTTCAGAAGTGGGGACTTCCTTGCATCGATCTGATGGCAACAAGACAAAATTGGAAGGGTCCGTTGTTTTGCTCTCGCTGGAGGGACCCTCCAGCTCTGGCAGTGGATGCCATGTCGATCCCATGGCACTTCTCTCTGGCGTACATCTTTCCTTCCATTCCCATGCTACACAGGGTGTTGCAGAAACTGCGTCTGGAGGGCTCTCCAGTCGTTCTGATTGGTCTGCACTGGCCTCGTCAAACTTGGTTTCTGGAGCTTCTGAATCTCTCAGTGGTGGAGCCTTTTTGGCTTCCCTGCAGCCCGTATCTCCTTCTTCAGGGGTACCTGTGGAAGGAAGATGCGGACCGTCTGGGTTTGACGGCATGGAAACTGAATCCTCAATACTGAAGAAGAAGGGTTTCTCTTCTGGTGTGGTGGCCACTATGCTTAGTGCCCACAAGCCTGTTTCCTTTAAGGCCTACCATAGAGTCTGGTCCCCCTTTCTCTCTTGGTGTGCTGATAAGAATCTTTCCCAGGACTTTGATCTCCCCACGGTCTTGTCCTTCTTGCAGGACGGAGTGGATAAGGACCTCAGTTTGAGTTCCCTTAAGGTTCAGACTTCTGCTCTTCTTTCAGAGACGCATCGCTATCCTTCTGGATGTCAAGGTGTTCTTTCAGGGAGTTGCCTTTCGACATCCTGCTCCTCAGTGGGATCTTAACTTGGTCTTAGGCGTCCTTCAGTGCCTTCCATTTGAGTCATTGTCTACTATTCCTCTGCGTATGCTGACTTGGAAAATGGCTTTTCTCCTGGCGATAGTGTCTGTTCGCTGAGTCGCTGAATTGCATGCCCTGTCTTGTAGGCCACCCTTTTTGGTGTTTCACAAAGACAAGGAGGTTCTTCGCAATTCTCAGGAGTTCCTCCCGAAGGTGGTGTCTGAATTCCACATTAATCAGGAAATTGTGGTACCCTCTTTCTGTCCTGACCCTACATCCCTGGATGTGGTGCGATGTCTCAAGTTCTACATGCACCGCAATGAGTCTATTCACCAGTCTGACGCCCTGTCCATCATTCCTGAGGGTCCGAGGGACGAGGAGACCGGCATCCAAGGTGACCAATAGCGTCTTGGATTAAGTCTACCATTCGTAAGGCTTAGGAACTATGGAAGAAGCCGGTTCCGTTTAGGGTTTCAGCTCATTCCGCGAGATCCATTGGGGCATCTTGGGCTTACAAGAATCAAGTCTCAGCTGATCATTTGTGCAAGGCTGCCAAATGGTTGTCTGTGCACACCTTTTCTAAGCACTACCGCGTGGATGTGCTGGTGTCGGCTGATGCCAGCTTGGGACGGAAGATCCTAGAGGCAGTTTTGCCTGTCTAGGTTCTCCTTTAGTCTCTTCAGTGTTCCTTCACTTCTGAGCCCAGTTGGCTCGAGTTTTGTGTGCTGTGCTACGTTCCTGGTGTGGTTATGCGCTGGTTTTGTGTCTGTTGACACTTCATTGTTATTGTTGGGCTGTCTATGATCTGATGGTTCATATAGACTCTGGTGACTTTGGGGGCTCTGCACCTGGTGCTTGCCTTGCGCCTGGTCCTTGCCTTACTTCCCACCTCTGGGACATCCCAAAGTTACCAGTAACCTATACTGGATGACAGAGAAGAGAGGATTTTAGCCTTACCTGTTAAATTCTTTTCTCTTAGTCCCTATAAGTTACTGGTCTCCCAGCCTGTCAATGGACCATGCTTGGATCTCCTGTGACCGAACGTGGGAGTCTTTTTGGGTTCATGCTCACAGGAGTCTTCTTTTCATTTCTTATTACCTAGTCTCTAGTTAGTGTCTCAAATCTTTCTGGATAGCAAGTGACTAGATGCAGGAGAGGAGGTAGGCTCCACCCAGCATTCTCTTCAAGAATTGTTCCTGCCTACTTAAAGGGGTGATCGCCTACCCAAAGTTACCAGTAACCTATATGGACTAAGAGAAAAGTATTTAACAGGGAAGACTAAAATCCTCTTTTTGTTCGGTTGGCTTTTGTTCTTGTGTGCTTTGTTATTGTTATTCAGTGTCCGTTGACATTTAGTTTAGCTTGAGTTGCTGCACGTCCTGAATAGTCCATGGGAATTCTGGTATCATGGGGACCGGCGCTTGGTCTCTTCTTTCTTTTTCCACCCTCGGAGCTCAATGTTGGTATATCCCCATGGTACCTGTAAGTTATATTGGATGACAGAGAAAAGAGGATTTTAGTCTTACCTGTTAAATCCTTTTCTCTTAGTCCATATAACTTATAGGTCTCCCAACTAGCGAAAGAAGCTAAGCTTGCTCACACTTTGCTGGTCATGAGAGTCTGCTTGGCTCTCCTACTCACAGGAGTTTTCCTTTCTTCTTTCCTGCCGTCCTACTTCGTAGCCTGATAAGGAGGAAGGGGAGGTTTCACCCACAACTTCTTTGCAGAGTGGTTCCAGCCTACAGGGAGGAGCTGTTATCTCCCCATGGTACCTGTAAATTATATGGACTAAAAGAAAAAGATCTAACAGGTAAGATTAAAATCCTCTTTTCTATAAAGGAGCAGACTTGGTAAAATGTGATCATTTTCCTTTTAAAGAATCTTATCTATTTTATCTTTTATCAATTTGCTTTAAATTTCAGTATCTGTGCATAAAAAAACATTCTTCTCTATGACGCTTTTTTGAGGTGTTATGATATTTCTGCTTGGCATAGTTAATATTTGTGTGTTTGTAAACCAGATCCTAATTCTAAATCTGAGGGTGGGGGGCAAAATATGACCTGTGGGTCTGATGCAGCCCAGTGACTAATTTAATTTAATCTGGCCTGCAAATCTTCTAATTAGAAGCAGCAGCAGTTGCACAAAAAGCTTACTGTTCCTCTCTCCTAGAACTTCCACACTGCTTTCCGTTCCATCAGCTCAGCACAAGTTAAGCTTTTATCACCTTTACAGGCAGCTCACCTCTGAATGTCAGATTAGTTTCTGAAATGTATTACATGTGCAGAGCTGTGAACATGCTTTCACTTTTTGTGTTCATCTGATGAAAAAAGTCACTAAATTTGACAGTGCTCCCAAGTAAATCTCAGAGCTGCCAGTTATAAGCATGGGAGGGTAGCATAATTCTTGCTGCAGTGTGCAAATTACAAAATAATACATATTGCACACTTCTTGAAATGAATTGAATTGAATTCCAGGTGGGGCTGGAAAAGTCCACTTAGTCTGTGACCTGTACATTAATTCAACAAATGTATAAGCTCATCTCTGAATTATGTATTAGGTGAACTAGTAATGCCAGCCAACGGTTGGAAAGGAGGTGATGGGATTTGTAGTCCTCAACAGTGGGAGAACCTAAAGTTGACCACTCGTGCTCTGTTCAATAGCATCATATTCCATCAAATGACAAGGTTGTATTATATGTTAATCTGACATTAGCTGAGGCTGTTTCCATGTAACTGTATATTTCCACAGTGGTGACCTGCACAGCTAAAGTAGAAGTATGAATCTATTCATTTAGTTGAAAGTAACTAAACTTAACCTACTTTCATTTTTTTTTTCCCACTTAATTATTCAGATCCGTATGTTTACAAACTCCTTTACCATCTCACCATTCAATGGAGCAGAGGCATTGGTAGGTTGAATAGAACTGTCTGTTTTTACAACTGTTGACCTAAGTCTCCTGGGACCCCAACCCCTTGAGTGCCGGCATGTGGAACACCTTCTCTGGCACTCAGAACACAAATGCACATCCCTCTGGCACTCCGCATTAAAGCACAATCCACTTCTAATAATAACCTCCCACTTATGAACACCTCCTAACAATAAACTTCCACATACCTTACTATGGCCAGAAAATCTTAAAGCGGAACTTTCATCCGCTATAAAGTTGCTCTGCTATAATTAAGCAGGTGGCGACTTGCTTTAGAATATATATATTTTACCTCTGAAATTTACGCAGTTCTAAGGAAATCCTTTATTGTAGAAGACTGCTGGGAAGGTTATAGCAGTCTGCACGCCTGCACCATCAGTACCTTCCAGTAACCATGGTAACTTCAGTGCTTCTCAAAGGAGACCGGGACTGACAGCACAGGTGCGTAGACAAGATGTCTGCGCTGTAGCCTGGGTTCCGGTCTCCTACAATGAAGGATTTATTTAGAATGGCGTAAATTTCAGAGGTACAATATATATTCTAAAGCTAGTCCCTACCTGCTTAATTATAGCAGGGCGACTTTATAGAAGATGAAAGTTCCAGTTTAATGGTCACTATGAATTTTCTCTGGTTTCTTTAAAGGGATAGCAATGTTTCATAATAAAAGCAACTCTAATTAATCATTATAGTATTTGGACTTTGGAGAGTGTTATTTCAGTTCTGTCAGAGTTGTAGTTCAAGAGTAATTCAATGACAAATTATCCCCCTACCACCCCTTTTACTGATGTAACACTGTTCAGCCAGATCAGAAGGGAGGTGCCCAGGTAGACTGCAGAGAGGGACAATCTTCAGTTAAGATAAGGGAAAACCTGAAAAACTTGTCAAGGGGGGCAGGGCTTTCATTGTTCTCATAGGAAGAAGATTGTGCCCTTCTGTTATCTGTCTGGTCTTACAACCAGATTCCACATCTGAGAAGAGATGGCTTATACTAGGTAAAAGGGGCAGGAGGGGAAACTTTGCTTATGAATATCTCTCAAACCATAAAGGTTTGAGCGATAAGACTTGTATCGTTCTTCATGTTTTTTTAATGCCTACAAAATAAAATATAGATAAAACAAAGTATTACTATCCCTTTAACACAGCTAACTTCCCAGCTTGATTAATCCTGGAAATAACTGCATAACCTTTACTCATTTTGTATACCCACATTGGTTATGTAAATATTATTTTTCTATTGTTATTGATTAAGTGGGAGCACACATACTAATAAAACCAGGGCTGCAGTGTGAGCCCCAGCAGGCCAATGAGGGAGCAGAATGAAGTCTGAAAAGATACCTCCTGTGCTCCTTTGTTGGTCCTGTGAGAGATACTGGACTACAAGATGCTGAAGTCTCACAGTTCTCTCATTGGGCTGGATATGTAGCCCCATATAAACCTTAGTGAAGGGCTTCCAAGACCAACACTGTGAATTTATGCAGGCTTTGTGCTGAGAGCCAAATCTTCCCTGTAGTTTTCCAGCCCACTGCAGACCCCCTCCCCAATGGCTGACAAGAGCTACAAAGCACAGTCCCTGGATTTTTGCTGAGTCTGCCCCCATACGAGTAGACGTGGAGAGACAGACATATATGGGGGCCTGATAAAATCAGTCTGAGGGCAAGATCTGGCTAGCAGACTGTGTTTTTATATGACTTAACCCCTTGGTTGTTAGGTCACCAGTGCATTGCTCTGGAATGCATTGTAGATCTCTCTAGCATCCAATGGGTTAACCTATGGTTTTTGCAATATTCATCTGGGTCTTCTGAACTCTGCAACATCCAATTATTATATATATTTGGAGTCCACATACGAAGGTTCATATTTACTTTTAGTTTAATAATTTAGTAATGTTAATTTTCCAGAAATAACTGGTAAGCATACCACAGTCTCTATATTGTTATGTTGTTTATTTAGATTATTTTCTATAAGCCTGTATAGTTATTCAAGCCTCATGCATTCTCCATTCTTTCAGCTGTGGCTGTTCAGCCAGAAGCCAGAATCTCTCAATTCCCTATCAAAATATCACAGCTGCACTTCAGGCTTGGGTAATAACTATGTGCAGTCTATAAAGGTCAGTGATTAATGTTTTGCTCATAAAAGTGTACAATCTACTATATGATTGATATTGACTTCAGTAGTCAGCTGGAGACTGTATAGACTGTAGGGTCCACTTTCCTATTGTTTCTTTGACTGTGGTACTTAAAAGAGCAGTAAATGTTTCCCTTCTGCATAAAAAAATGGTATTCACACAGATGAGAGATGCATGTTTCAAGATTTATTAGTTTAAAGTCTTAATTTTTTTGTTTTCAATTAGACATGCCCTCTAGAGGTCAGATTTCAATTAGTATTCTGTTGCATTCCATGGTAGAGGTGAGTCACTGACAAACAGAATGTGATGTAAACTGCAGAGTTATGCTTTCAGCTAGAACTTTCAGGAATTAAAATCATACTTTTACTTAGTTCCTGAATATCTAAAATGTTGTATTATTTGAATTAAACAAGTAACAGAAGAGGGAGAACCATTTTTACTCAGCAGGAAGTCCTTCTAACATATAGGTTTTCAAAAAAGTGTATTGCTCCTTTACTGTATTAATGTATTCCCTATTTTATTTGCTGTGTATTCTCCTGTTATAAGGTTCTGCCCACATTTTGTGAAGAAATATAAATAATATTATACATATCATAAAAAATAGACTTTTTATATCTGAATGTGATTAGCCATTGAGAGGGTCCACCCATGGTCGTTAAGATTCATCTAAACTTTCTCAAGATGGTAAGACATCACTGTCCCGCTACAGACTACAATACAGCTCAAATGGAGCAGAAAAACAACAGTAAATACGTAACATTCGGTGTGAAGGACAGGGAGAGACTTTTTCCCAATGGCTTAGGTTCACTTAAATTACCTGCTATTTTTTTTTTCCCCCACTCAGATGGATGTCGATGAGGAAAGCAGTGATGTGTTATATGAAAAGATGTTGGAGTTGGAAAAGCAGGTTCGAAGGAAAGTTTTCCCTGCAAATTAATAGGAATATGAGAGCGAAGTGACTTCTAGGGACAGCGAAATGTGACACTGGGATCAGATGCGCTCCAACAAAGTTTCAGTCTGGCTCACCACAAAGAAGCCCAGTGATTCATATGAATATAATTGGACACTGGTAACTCTTACAATGTTGGATGTCAGATATGTCTCCAACACATTGCTTTACAATGAGTTGTAGATGTATCTAGCATTCAAAGGGTTAAACAACAGTGAAGAAACAGAACATGGAGGGAATTATAGAAATATATTTACCATGAAATACTCCTCCTAGTCCTAAGCAGCTCTTGATGCTTTTCCACATAACTGTGTATAGTCAACCAATCCCAGTTCAGTAACATCATCCATTAATAAAGGAGAAAGATATGGCCGTCTCAGTGACTTACTGGAAATCATCCCCTCCCCCAATAGCAATAATGCATTTTCCTTCTCTATGATATGTAAACTGAACTAATAAGACTGATATGCTAAGAAGAACTGGAGCAATTCTAGAGCAAACCAACTGCACCACAGAGGACAAAGTAATTCCCCAAATACCCTTTGATTACAATGGAAATGTTATTGTCCCCTCTGGTGAAATGTGTTTGCTCAGTCCTTCTTATCACATCAGTCTCAGTGTGTTTGTCTCAGGGTTCATTGTATTTAAAACGGAACTGCCACCGCTAAAAAACTTGAGCTCCGATAATTCCCCATCTGACGACTAGCTGCTCTGTAGCTCAAGTCACCAGAATTATTACCTATTACCTTGTTAAATAGAATTATCCATTCTTCCTGCGCTGACAGGCAGTAGGGAGCGCAGACATCTTTCCATAGTGATGTCTGCGCTCTCAGTCCCAGCCGGCTCTAGAAGGCGTTGCTAGGTACTGTTTGGCTACAAAAGGGACTGACAGCACAGACGTCACTATGGAAAGATGTCTGTGCTCCATCCTGCCTGTCAGCCCAGGAAGAATGGAGAATTCTGTTTAACAAGGTAATAATTCTGGCGACTAGCACTACTGAGCAGCTAGTCGCCAGAAGGGGAACTATTGGAACTCAAGTTTTTTAGCGGTGGTAGTTCTGCTTTAATCAGTCTGAGAAACCTTATATCTATGTTCTCTGTTTGGGCTGGGAATTTAATTTGTGCTATGGGGATCAAAGCTGCATCTTCTCAAGTATAATTCCCATTCTGTTAGGTAATAGAAATTGAATGTATGAAAAATAGTATATTGTAATTCTTTTCCTGCTGAGCAAAACAAGGGGACTCCCACTGCTGGGGTCTCCTCATTTCTTGCATCTCTATATTTTTCACTTGTCTATTGGGGTGTTTTAGCTGTGATTCCTTTTTGTTTTCTTTTACTGTGACTGCTGGGACATCTAGTTCAACATATGTTACAGCTAAAACTTGCTGTTAACATAATTAAGTTGTAAGTTTCTATTGTGGTCATCAGGTGGTGCTGTTTTAATCACTTACTATGGAGAAGCATACTGCCTCAACAACCCCTACGTAGTGCATTACATATATATATTGGGAATGCTTTTGTTTTACTCAGCAGAAAAAGCAAGTACTTAGACATCCGAGGAACCAAAACCTCATACGACATTTTACTGGATTGTATATGAGTCAAATATTCACTGATAACAAAGAGATATTTAAAATTATTTTATTAAACTATCATATATAGATAGTAATATATACCACAATATAAACACTATACACTACTCTAAATACTTTCTGTATAAATCAGTGTATGTCCCCTACCTACTGCATGTAAGTCTCCCATTGTATGTGGAACTGTGCTCCAGAACCTGAATAAGCCCACAGTGTTATAGTGTGTATGTTCTCTCCACCGGCATAGCTGGTTACCCCAATCCATCACAATAATCCCAATGCTTCTGTGGGTTTGGGTACACACAGCACACCACTTCACTGTGTTGGATATAGACTGTATGCTTATTCAGGTTTCAGGGCACAGTTCCACATATGGTGGTAAACTTATAAGAATAGTGAGGTAACTGGAGTAGTGTATATGTTTATAGTTTTTTATATTGTGGCATGTATGACTAAGCATACTATCTATATGCAATATTTTAATATAATCAGTTTTTAGGTATCACTTTTTTATCTGTGAATATTTGATTCACATACAATCCAACAGAATGTTTGTATGAGGTTTTGGCTCCTCGGTAGTAGAGATTTGTAACACATGGTAGTGTCTGAGAGCTACCTAAACTCCTTTCATCCAAGAGGATTGTTTTGTTTTATTTTAAATTTCAACAGGACGCTACAAAGGGAGCGAGATAGTGGCTTATGCAGATATGCTGTAAGATAGAATTCATCTATAAAGAATAACTGTGTCTTGTTAACCATATTGCCCTTATCAGGTTTCTGAAATAAGTCCAATGTCATAATCTCTCTACTGCTACACACTGAAATGTGTACAAAATAAATTCAGTTATATCCAACTGCACAACTAACAGACAATTAAAATCAGGAAAATGTGTACACATCCATTCTAGTAGTGTAATTTGTTGACACTGACCTGCATTATGCTTACGGGGAGAAGTAAAGTGGCATGTCTGGGTGCCAGTCACAGATAAAAGTACATAGAAGCAAATACACTCACAGGACTTGCTTGAAGATCAAAGATGTGCAAGTTTATTGATCAATGTTTCAGACCCCTGGGGCCTTTATCAAAGAAAATATGTGTACAATATTCATTCTAGTGGAGTAATGTGTTGAGACTGATCTGCATTATGCTTACAGAGGATGAGAAAATGTATATACAGTATATAAAACAGCTGCCTGTGCAGTGTCAGATAATCCAAACCGGAACCAATTTAAAGAGGAATATATGTATAAGAATGAGTGATTTTGAGAGCCAGATACAATAATTACAGCCAGATATGTCTGCAAATTGTTTTTTTGTGGGGGGGAGAAGCTTCAGCAGATATTTAGAGGTGGTCAGTTCTGCACTGAATGAATGAATATAATTATATAGTGCAACAAGTGTATGCAGCTCTTTACAATTTAACCCTTTGAGTGCCGGAGGGGTACGCAACTCATTGCAAAGTATCCCTCTGGCACTCAAAGGGATAAGGGTTTAGACAAAACAGGCTTAGAAGTGCTTTGCAAAGTGAAACACTGGAAATGAGCTCCCTGTCTGAAAGATTACAATCTAAAGTGTTAATGGGAGACATACGGAGTACATAAGTGTAAAGTGCCGAATACAGTGCTAGTGTTCTGGTCAGGATATGGGACACATAAATATAGTAAGTAAATTATTAATGTAGGGAATGCTAGAGGAGAGAAGGGTCTTGAATGAGAGGAGCTTTATTTTGTAAGGTTTGCAATCATATTCTGAACTCATTTTGTTATTTGGGTGGGGGTTGTAATCAAACTTCCCATAGGAATCTTTTTGGAGTGCTGAAAACAAAATGCTCCAAAACAACCCAAAAGCAAGGCTCAAGAAGCTCAATGGGCAGTATATCTACCACTTCCATTGGGCTGGATCACGCAGGGGGAAACTGGGGAGGGCCTGTAGCCCACCTAGTGCCACGCCTGATTCCTCCATGTCCCTGAGCACTCTCCCCACATCCCTGTCACCTGCACTTAACCCCTTGGTTGCTGGATCACAGAGTTCTCACTGCTGCAATAACTGAGGAGTTAACCTCAATTTAAAAAAAAAAAGAAATCCTGCCATCCACCCCACCCCCAACAAACCCATGCACAGTGGAGGGGTTAACTATCACTTTAACAAAAAACACCTCTGCTAAACCATTTATATAGATCCACATTCAACTGTGCATATGACCGCCTATTGACTGAGATTCTATCATTCATCAGGAGTAGAAGTCAATGTTCATCTTTAATCATGGTGCATAGTTGCTACAATAACAATGATGAGAGTCAGGATAATTGCCATCCAGCAGATTATAGATACGGCATAGTAGTGCTGACAGATTCTTCCTTCCATAGGTGGGCAGGTGCAGGCAAGGCAGTTGAGGCACTTTGCACAGGCAGATATGGAGGCTCTAGGGACTGTGTGTTTATGACTTGTCAGTAATGGCTCTTGATTCAGATTACTTGGCACGGACTCCTCACCTTGCTTGTGTATACTGTCTGAGTTGTATGGAACCCGAAATACCTGCAAAGTCAACTGATGGCAGGAAGGACAGACAGGAACTGTTGTGTTCTTGTTTTCAGGCTAAAATAAAATGTAAAAACTCTGTAAACACCACATAAAAATATATGTAATATTACTTGAAGAGCCCGTGTACACATGCCACAATGCCAGCCGGCCACGGGGCAGTCATGCACAGTAGAGACTGCCCGCGTTGTGGCTGATACTTCGGAGCACCCCGATCCGTATCAGCTGTGTCACGTGCAGTCTCTACTGAGCATGACTGCGTTGTTACAAACTTTTTAACGAATTATTATACAGGACTAGCTGAAGATCCCATGTACACAGGCCACAGTGCCACCCAGCAGCGGCCACGGTGCAGTCATGCACAGTAGACTGCCCGCGCAGCAGCTAATATGGAGCGGGGCAATCCAAATTCAGACCGTAGTCGAGGACTACTTTCTGAATTCAGAGCCCCGCTCCTCTATCAGCCGCGGCGCGGGCAGTCTGTAGTTGTATTAACTGCAGCTTGCACAGCCGTCTCTACTTTGCATGACGGCTTCTGACAAACAATTTAGCAAATCATTATATAGGATAATACACACACTCTAATATAAATGAAGCTATAGACCCGGTTGCATCCACAGCAAAATAGAAAAAGACAAGTGGAGCATTCTCAAAATTAAGAACAAACAGTAAGAAGGCAATCATAGGATTTATTCCATAACTTCTGTAAATGCTGCTTAATGCAGGAGCCTTTATCAAGACAACAACTTCCACATGGCCCATAATGTTAATATTCACTAATGCTATGGAATAAATCCACTTTTTTTTTTTTTTTTAAAGCGGAACTTTCATACATATTAAATTGCCTCCCAAATCATTTTTCACCTAGCATTATGCATATTAATACTTGTATTATTGTTAGTAAGTCCGGCATATTTAAATATCCAGCTCCTTCTGAGACTCACCGGCAGGCATCATGACATAGAGGAATCTGTGCACCTGTGCTGTCCATCCCTTTCTGTACCTTAAGTTACAATTCAACTCACCTTGCCAATCATAGAGGAGACCGGGATGGACAATGCAGGCACACAGATGCCTCTTTCACAAGATGTCTGCTGTGAGTCTTCGAAGAAGTTGAATTTCTAAATAATGCCGGACTTACTAAGGATAATACAAGTACTGATATGCTTACCGCTATGTGAAAAATGATTTTGGGGGTGGGGCACTTTAATATGCATGAAAGTTACGCTTTATTCATTCTTTTGTGAATTATTTCCAAGGAGATTCTCCAGTTCTAACCTGTAACACAATGGACCTTATATAGAGTTACAAAGTGTTTCAATTTTGAGGCAAATCAACTGCACCATAGGAGAGAAATAAACATTCCACAAATTCACTTTGATTTAAATAGAGATCTGTGACTCCTTGGGGGGATTCACTAAAGGTCGATGCTGTGGTGATATGATATTGTCAATGTGTTCAAAGCGCTCCGACATTTCAATGTACACATCACCATATTCACTAAAATTTAGGGATGCAAGGGGAGGAGAAGCACCTCAGTAGCATACAGGATTGTTGAAGTGCTGTCTGTGGAAGGGATACTCTCCCTCACACATTACCAGCTCTACGACAATCCCAAAGTCTGAGAGCATTCACTCTGCTGCCCCACTTGATCATTAGGGGAGTGGAGAGAAAGAATCCTTTCTCTGTCATCCAATACAGGTTACTGGTAACTTTAGGTAGGTGATCCGCCCCTTTAAGTAGGCAGGAACAATTCTAGAATTGATTGCAGGGGTGGAGCCTACCTTCCCTCCTTGGCTGCAACTAGCCAACTAGTTCCAGAAAGATGTGTTCCTTGGTGAAGACACAGGCAAGAGAACAGTTCTGCTATAATTTTAGAAATGTTTTATTTTTCTGTTAGAAATGGAATACCACCATTAGGCAGATTACCATAACTGACAATGCCCTTAGATGTGGCTAGCTCAGTATCCAGGTGCTTTTTGTGGACCTTAAGCCCTGGGGGGGAAATCTTGGGTACAAGCTCTTTCCTCAGGAGTTGCCCACCGAGGCTTCTTCTTGATACATGGTAATCTGAAGACAGAAGATCTG
Source organism: Rhinophrynus dorsalis (assembly GCA_037306005.1). Lineage (NCBI taxonomy): Eukaryota > Metazoa > Chordata > Amphibia > Anura > Rhinophrynidae > Rhinophrynus > Rhinophrynus dorsalis. Next base: position 136,984,206 of record CM074722.1, read on the forward strand.
CAGGAAAGTTGAGCAACCCTTGGAGTGCTACAGGTCCACATGTCCCACAGTGCCCCCCCCACACGGGTTTTTCCTTGGGAGTTCTTACTGCATACTCCTGCACTCATTGGGTCTATCTGTATGTCTGTTGGGTGTTTTGGAGCAGGTTTATGTGGTAACTTAACCCTTTAGCTGCTGGTTTGCATCTTTTGGGGGGTTATTGTCATTTTCTCTACTGGGTTCAGTGTTTTTTGGGTCTTCTAACTTGTTCTAGTGATGTACTTTTATTTCACAGTTTTAACTTTGCCAAAATTTGAGTAAAGGCGCACTTTACCGCATAGACACCATTGATCCATTCACTCCTATGGGACTGCACAGTTTGGGACATATCTCTGCAACCGCTCAATGTAGCGACTTCAGAGAGGGCTCATTTTAATTGTCTATCATCCGGTTAACATTGCAAGTGTGCTGGGGGGCTCAGGGGGCTTTGGGCACTGTTGGGGTACTTATTCTGGGAAAATTACATTTCCCATGCGTGCTTGCTTGCTTCGCACTCTCCTTTCCTGATTGGCTCCCGCTGCGGCAGCCATTTTGTGCCTTTTCTAGAACGAGTATCCTATGCAGGGCTTGGACTTTCCTGCTCTCCTTTGCAGATTAACCCTTCGCCTGCCAGATAAGTGTATTTTAGCGATTTCTGGGGGTAAATTTTAATCTTTCACACTGTAATTGGGAGATTCATTATACTAAACATTTTTGACACTGTGAGAATGTCTAATCCGTTGGAGCTTGGGGCCAAGCCTAAGACTAAGGACGCTGGGGTCTCTGTGTCCCCTATTGCGCACTGTTCCTCATGTCATTCAGGGTTGCCTAGAGAATTCTCAGGTCATTTATGCCCAGCATGTTCTGATGTCCTTGAGTCTATCCCAGGGACCTCCAGCCATGCATTAGAGCCAGGGTGCAAGAGTTCAAGGCTGCTACTAGAGACCTTAGGTCAACATTGCATCTCTTTCCATCCCAGTTACAGAGGGTTTTCCAATCATGGCACACCCCCTCCTTAGTCAAATCTTCCCTGCCTAAACCGTTTGGAGTACCTGACGTATCAGATTCCTCTGAGGAGGAACTGTTGGTGGATTCAGATGTTGAGGAATGTTCTGCTGTGGGACCCCTTTGAGGCTGATCCTGAGCCCTCGGAGGAGGGTCTGATCAGGGCTGTCTTGACTACCCTAAACATTCCCTTAGTTCAGGAAGTTTCTTCAGATCCTTCTGATGTGTTTCAGGAGCCTAAAAAGCCCCTTACTTGTTTTCCACCTAATCCCACTCTTGACTGCCTTGTGTCTGATGAGTGGAAATCTCCGGACAGGAAGCCTTCTGTTTCCAAGAAATTTGCCAAACTTTACCCCTTCTCTGAGGCGGCGCTTGCTTAGTGGGTTCATCACCCCCAAAGTGGATGCTCCTATCTCCAGGCTATCTAAGTCTACTGCCTTACCAGTTTCTGATGTGTCCTGTCTGAAAGACTGGACTGACAAGAAACTCGAAGTTTCCCTCAAGTCAATTTTTGCCACTGCTGGGACTGCCATGTGTTCGGCATTCACTGCGGCATGGGTTAACCGGGCCATTGCGGTCTAGACTGAACAGGTCATCCTGGCTGTCTGTCAGGATATGTTGCGCATTATTGCCAGCATTTCTGAGGCCCAGCACTATGTTTCTGCTGCCTTATTTGATGCCATCCTTTTGGTGGTTCCAAGAAAGCCTTTCTCTCCTTGCCTTTTCAAGTCACATCATTGTTTGGGCCAGATCTTAAGGATCTGATTAGTGAGGCCACAGAGGGTAAAAGTATCCTTCTGCCTTTGGTCCCCAGGAAGAAAACCCCTCTCAAGCGTAATCTGTTTTTTCGTTCCTCCCAGACTAAGACACGTCCGGCGAACCAGGCGGTTCCCTCAGCTCCGCGTGCCTCCTCCAAGCCCAAACAGCAATGGAAGCCCAAGGTCTCTTCCAAGCCTTCTTTGGCATGACTCACCGAACCCAGGGCCCCACTCTGCTGTGGGTGGCTGTTTGCATCACTACCACAGCGTTTGGGAGGATTCAGTGGCAGACCTGTGGGTTTTACAGGTGGTCACGGAAGGGTATAGGATCCCTTTCATCTCTCTTCCTCTCTTTCGCTTTTTCCCTTCTCGTACACCTCAGGACTCATTATCACCAGGAATCCCTAAGGAGAGTGATTGCTGCTTTGTCCCCGGGGGAATTCCTTGCTTCTCTGGATCTTCAGGATGCGTACCTACACATCACCATTCATCCAGAGAGCAGCAGTATCTCAGATTTGTCTGGGACTGAGGGTACTTTCAGTTTTCTGCTCTTCCCTTTGGTCTGACTACAGCTCCTCAAGTCTTCAACCAGGTCCTGGGAGCTTTAGTATCCGTCTTCCACCAGGATGGCATCAGAGTTACTCCTTACATGGACGACCTGCTTCTCAAAGCCCCTTCTGCAGAACTTCTTCATCAGCAGGTTCAGGACTGCATTCATGCTCTTACCCATCATGGTTGGATCATCAACATGGACAAGTCGGATCTTGTCCCATCCCAGCGTCTGGTCTTCCTGGGCCTTCTCTTCGACATTCAGCAGAGCATGGTGTTTCTCATGGACGAGATAGCTCACCTGATCACCCACAGGGTTTCTACTGTTCTGGCTCACGATCCAGTTCCAGCTGTCCTCTCTAGTGGGGAAATTCATCTCCACCATAGAAGAGGTCCCATTTGCCATGGCTCACAGCAGGGAACTCTATAGATTCGTGATCCAGGTGTGCAGGGGTCAGCCGGACCTTCTGCAGACGTCGGTGTCACTTCCTCTTCGTGTGGAACTGAGTTTGTCCTGGTGGCTTGACCTCTCCAATCTGCTGAAGGGCAAGTCCTTCCTAGTTTCCTTCTGGACCACGGTGATGACGGATGCCAGCCTCTCCGGATGGGGAGCGGTCCTGGGTCGCCTGAGTGCATAAGGTCGGCGGTCTCCGGAAGAATCTCTCCTTCCCATCAATGTGTTGGCGCTTTGGGCGATATTCCATGCCCTTCGTCATTGGACTCCCCAGCTGAAAGAATGCCCAGTCCGAATAGAGTCCGACAGTGCCATGGCCTACATCAACAAGCAGGGCGGAACAAGAAGTCTCGCCGCTTGGTTAGAGGTCAAGGCTATTTTGTCCTGGGCAGAAGAACACGTTCCTGCCATATCCACAGTACACATTCCTGGCATACACAACGTCATGGCAGACTTCCTCAGTCGACACACGGTGGACAGCAGAGAGTGGGAACTGCATCCAGAGGTGTTCTCCCTCATCGTTCAGAAGTGGGGTCTTCCTTGCATCAACCTGATGGCGACAAGATACAACCAGAAGGTCCCGAGGTTCTGCTCTCACTGGAGGGATCCTCTAGCTGTAGCAGTGCATTCCATGGTTATTTCCTCTGGCTTACATCTTTCCTACCCTTCCCATGTTGCACAGGGTGTTAACGGAAATTGAGACTGGAGCGCTGTCCAGTCATTCTGATGGCTCCGTATTGGCCTTGGCAGGCTTGGTTTCCGTAGCTTCTGGATCTGTCAGTGGCAGAGCCATTCCGTCTCCCTTGACGTCTGGATCTTCTTCTACAGGGTTACCTGTGGAAGGAGGATGTTCATCGTCTGGCTTTGACGGCTTGGAAATTGAATCCTCAATACTGAAGAAGAAGGGTTTTTCTTCTAGTGTGGTGGCTATAATGCTTAGTGCCCGCAAGCCTGTTTCTTCTAAGGCCTACCATCGTGTTTGATCGACCTTCCTATCTTGGTGTGCTGACAGGGATCTCTCTCAGGATTTTCATCTGCCTACGGTCCTGGCCTTCTTGCAGGGTGGTGTGAATAAGGGCCTCTGCTTGAGTTTCCTTAAGGTTCAGACTTCTGCTGTCTCTGTTTTCTTTCAGAGGCGCATTGCTATTCTTCCTGATGTCAAGGTTTTCTTCCAGGGCGTTGCTCATACTCGTCCTATTTTCAAGAGTCCCGCTTCTCAGTGGGACCTTAATTTGGTCTTGGGTGTCCTTCAGCGTCCTCCCTTTGAGTCCTTGGCTACTATTCCCCTATGCTTGCTGATGTGGAAAATGGCCTTTCTCCTGGCGATTGTGTCTATTCACAGTGTCACGGAGTTACATGCTATGTCTTGTAAACCACCCTTTTTGGTGTTTTACAAAGACAAGGAGGTTTTTCGCACTTCTCAGGAGTTTCTCCCGAAGGTGGTCTCTGAGTTCCACATTAATCAGGAGATTGTGGTGCCTTCTTTCTGTCCTGACCCTACCTCTAACAAGGAGAGGGATCTCCACTTGTTATATGTGGTGAGTTGTCTTAATTTTTATGTACATCGCACCAAGTCCTTTAGACAATCTGATGCGATGTTTGTCATTCCTGAGGGCCCCAGGGCAGGTAGACTTGCATCCAAAGTGACTGTTGCATCTTGGATCAAGTCTACTATTTGTAAGGCTTACGAGCTAAGGAAGAAGCCTGTTCCCTTTCTGGTTACGGCTCATTCTACCAGATCTATTGGGGCTTCTTGGGCTTACAATAATCAGTCCTCTGCTGATCAATTGTGCAAGGCTGCCACTTGGTCGTCGGTGCACACCTTTTCGAAGCACTACAGTGTTGATGTGCTGGCATCTGCTGACGCCAGCTGTGGGAGGAAGATCCGGGAGGCAGTCTTGCCTGCCTAGGATCTTCTTTGGTTCTTGGTGCTTCCTGTTGGCTCTAGTTCAGTGTGCTGTGTAACAGTTTTGGGGTGTTGTTACTCCTTTTCAGTGTCCGTTGACACTTCATTGTTTTGTTGGGCTATCTGATCTGATCTGATGGTTCATATCTGCTCTGGTGACTTTGGGGGCCTTGCCTTACTTCCCGCCTCTGGGAAACTGAATGGTTGGACATCCCAGAGTTACCAGTAACCTGTATTGGACGACAGAGAAAAGAGGATTTTAGTCTTACCTGTTAACCCCTTAGTGACCGGCCGTGCGCACGCGGCCGGCACTTAATGACGGGGGGGGGGCCGCATTATAGCGAATGACTTCCTGGACTTACCAGGTACGGCATCTGTCACTAAGTGACATTTTCGTGTGACGTACCTGGTAAGTCCATTGTTGAGAAGGGGTTAAATCCTTTTCTCTTAGCCCATACAGGTTACTGGTCTCCCACCTTGTCAAGAGACCATGCTTGGCTCTCCTGTGGCAGACCGTGGGGTTCCTTCGGGGTCATGCTCACAGGAGTTTTCTTTCCTTCCACTTTCTAGTCATAGTTAGTGTCTCAGATCTTTCTGGAGCTGGTTGGCTATCTGCAGCCAAGGAGAGACAGTAGGCTCCATCCCCTTCAATCAATTCTAGAATTGTTCCTGCCTACTTAAATGGGTGGATCACCTACCCAAAGTTACCAGTAACCTGTATGGACTAAGAGAAAAGGATTTAACAGGTAAAACTAAAATCCTCTTTTTAGCACCATGAAGAGCATTACTTCCTTAACCCTTTCTGAGCCATTGGTATGTGTATTGCTCAACCCTGTGGCACTCAAAGAGTTAAAAAATAAAACGTACACCAAGCACTGCACAATTAGCCCCTCAATTCTGAATCATTTTAGTCCATACATGTTGTGCTCTCCCAAGGGCAACATCCATGGGGATATGTGTCTCCCAGCTGCCCCCAGCCTTGTTCACCAGTGGGTAGCTACAGAATCCCATGTACACTGTCTGACGCCCCTCAGCCTTGGTCCTTTGCCTACTGGTAGCCACAAATCCAAATGGCCACTGCCTGGGCAAAGGGAACAAGGTTGGGGATGTTGGGCAGTGTACATGGTGCTAACACACAATGGCTATGTTCACCATTGTGCCCCACAATTATAGAAATACGACATTCTGCCCCACAATGTAAAAATCTGACATGCTGCCCTCCATCTGTTAACTCCAATGTGATGCCTCCAGCTAGTAAACTCTGACATGCCACCCCTAGTAAACTCTGACATGCTTCCCTCCACCTATCAACTCTGACATGATGCTCCCCTAGTAAACTACAACATGCTGCACTCCCCTTCCAACATAAGGCGCCCCTGCCAACATGCTGCTCTCCCAGTAAAATCTGATATAAGATGTCCCTGCACAGTTAACCCTTTTACTGCCAGAGGGGTATGCAACGTGTTTTGCTCCTTCTACTCCAAAGCAGGAGTTCATTCATTAAAAACAGGGTTGCCCGCTTTTAATGCAAGTGCTCCTGAGCTGGCTTTCTATCAATGGGTACTCCAGTTAAGAGCTCATTGAGAGAAAGCCAACATGACTGAAGTATAGGAGCTTCAAGGGGAAGGCACTGTTAGTTTTCATGGTAGCTGCATTGAACACCTATACTATTAGGTCGTCAATGCCAGGGGGACATCAGGAGGGGTCCTAATGCCCCCCCCCCCCCGAGGTCTGATTGTAACACATACAAGATGGACATATTTTCTTAACAGTAGCCCTTTGAGTGCCAGAAGGTTACGCAACGTATTGCACTGCAATACGTTGTGTAGAACTCTGGCACTCAAAGGGTTAATCCCTTAAGGACCCATGACATACTGTGACCATCATGGGAAAACTTCCGTTAAGGACCCATGATGGTCCTCCACATCATGGAATTCAGGGGTCCCTGTGCGGTTGCACGCCGTTTGGGGACCCCTGAATCCATTGGGCAAAAAAAAAAATGCCCCATGGCCCTTAACTGCCTGCCGTGCAGTTGGTCCTTAAGGGGTTAATAACCATGGTATACGGCTGATCTAATGTAATAAAATGGGGAGCATGTCCGGCTGTTGAGGGCTGTTACTGCATAGGACAGTACAGGAAGATCCATCCCAACTTCACCAGCCTCAGGTAGGAGATGTTGAGACTGTGAACATAAACAGCAGAGGCTGCTATCGAAGTTTAGTGATTGTGGTGAAGTACCACATCAACATATAAACACACCCCCATGAATACAACACTGGCTCATTATCCTGCATTTCCAGATAGAAATGAGTCATTATGCTGCATTTCCATATGGGAATAGGCCATTCATAATGAAACTTCTTAAACCTGTTGGATGGATGTTGATGTGGGCAGATTATTGTCGAACTGATGGTAATGTGATTCACTTTAGTGAATACTGTGCATGTGCCTTCGACACTGCTCCACCAGGACATTGACATTTTAACCCTCTTCGATCTTTAGTTAATGTAGGCTCTTGGACTCTAGAGAGGTCTTTAACACATTGCGAACCAATGCCTGACCTCTATGGTATTCAAGGGGTTGAAATTCACTATTTAAATTAGAGGGAAGTTTAATTTGTCCCCAGTAGTGCAGCTGATTTATCCTAGAATTGTTATACTTTGCTGTTATACATATGAGCCAATGTTAGCTTTTCATGGATGGTCTTTCCAAAATTATCCCTCAATATTATGAATGCAGGGAGAGGCAGTGAGAGATTGTAATTTACTTTAAATTCAATTCAGAATATAATTAACAGTGCAACTTACAAAAGTAAACATTTTGTGACTTGATGTCATAGTTAAAGGGTATCTTGCATGATAGTTGCCTTCTCAGTATGTCTGTTTCTGTGCACCGGGCCTGCATTATACAGCCCTGTGGTTCAGATGGAGAGTGAAATAGAAGTAAGAAAAATCACCATTGCAGCTGTCAGTTTGATGTTATGACAAAGACTGAAATGGAAGGCTGTGAAGTGTTGCAGTTCAGTCTTGCAGGTCTGCAACTGAAAGGGATAGTATTACTTCAAAATTACTATCCCTCATATTGTAGCCCTTAATAAACTGAGTTAAATGACACCAGCGGCATCTCTCAAACCTTTATGGTTTGAGAGATAGCCACTTTCAAAGTTTCCTCTCCCGTGCTGACAGCGTTCTGCTGCCAGCAGGAGAATCCTGTCTCTGAATCAAGCGGAGGCTCTTCAGCAGAGCCGATATCTCGTTATGGAAGGAAAAATTATTAATTGAAACAGTCTTCTACGTGTGCTTGGTAACCAAGCACACGTAGATGACCGTTTCAATTAATTATTTTTCCTTCCATAACGAGATATCGGCTCTGCTGAAGAGCCTCCGCTTGATTCAGAGACAGGATTCTCCTGCTGGCAGCAGAACGCTGACAGCAGGGGAGAGGAAACTTTGAAAGCGGCTATCTTTTAAACCATAAAGGTTTGAGAGATGCCACTGGTGTCATTTAACTCAGTTTATTAAGGGCTACAATATGAGGGATAGTAATTTTGAAGTAATACTATCCCTAGAAGTGCCTATTCCCAAACCTGTCACTGGAAGTCTGTTGTGTACTGCAAACTTAGCAAGTGAAGCCAATGATTAGATTTCCTTGTTTAGCCCAGCCTGATTGCCAGCCCAATTGGTCAGTTTTCTGACCTCGTACACCCCCACCACACACACACACACACACAGCTGGTAAGAGCTGTTTTGGGGATGCATGGCCCAGCTCCAGTTGCTTTTCTTCACAGGACTGGAAACTGAAAGTGTACTGTATATTTCTTCAACTCTAATTGGGGATAATGGAATTGTAGCCAACTTGTTAATTCAAATCAGGCAATTTCCATCAGCAGAATTTAGGAATCTTATTTTTCACCATTATTACCTCCAATGAATTTGCTTAGTGTGTTAGCTTTTACATTCAGTTGTCTAGTACCAGCTTTAGGAACTTTACCTTTCCATAGAGTCCTTCTGTTTCAGTTGGCAGATATCTGGTGCAACATTGGATACCTAGAATAAAACAAATAAAACATGTTGATATAAATCATAATTGCTCTTATAAGTTACTGAACACTAGATATCTCCAAACGATTTCTTTGAAAGGCCTTGGAGATATCAAAAAATATTTTGAATAGCTACATTAGCATAAATGCTATGAAATATTTAGTTTTAACTCTCTAAAGACCAGAGCAATGCACAACATGTTGTGATACAATGTTTTGCACACCTCTCTGATCCTTAAAAGGTTAACAATGTTTTGGGGTTATGTGCTAAAATTGTAGCCAAAAAATTGCACTTGATAGGGAAGATTTATCTAGAGAAAAGTGGAGTTATTCTGGGAAAAAAGAATTGCAACAAAAAAATCACTATTACTTTAGGTGTTTTTTTTTTTTCTTGATACATAAGTTTTTGCCCTAAAATGTTACTGCTTTTGCACTGAGAAATTGAAGCTTAATTATAAACTCTATTTTGAAGATGCAGAGTATTCAAGAATTTTTTATTAGTATTTATCAGATCAGTTCTGGCTGATTAATAAATATCTATCAATGCCTACATTAAGGATCATTGATGTCTCCATGGGAATGATAGTTGTTCCCTGCGTAACACTGAGGTATACCGTGTACCTCCATGGTAAATCAGTCTGAGGCCAGATTTCTGGTCTCAGTCCTATCACTTCCTGGACCACAGATATTAGCAGAAGTTTAGCAAATTGACCCTTGCAATCATGATTAAAATGGCCTGTAGGGTTTTTTTTGCCTTGTTTTGCTGTATTTTTGTACCTAAAATACATTAGTGCTGGAGAAGTCAATGTTTGGACCTTCAGTTATAGACTGGTTTGGGATTGTGGACGTTATAAGGACATTTGTTTGAAAGAAATGTGGATGTATTCTAGGGTAAAACAGTCCAAAAATTAGTATTCAAATGGTATGTGAGGAAGAGCATGCTAGAGAGGTTTGCAGTGCATTGCTATGGAATGTGTTGGGGATCTCTAACATATGAAGGGTTAACAATTAGGGGCCACAAAAACTGACATCCCGAGCTTTAGTATCTAATCCTCATAAAGCATTATTGTAATTCCCCACTCCAAACAATTTATATGACAAAATTATTCATAGCGAAAAACAGCACACAGACATGGCAGATCTTGTTTTATAGGCTACATATTCTGCAATATTAATAGCAATTTTTATAAAGAATTGACATGTCATGCCACTGTAAAAACCAACACACACATATATATAAAACAGCACAAAGGGTGATCAGGGCCCTGCTTTTGAGAACTTGCAATTTTCTGACAGGTTGTGCAACCTGTGGCTCTGCAGTTGTTAAGAAGCCTCTGTCATTACCAGTTCGATTGCTGAAATATTTGATTGTTAACTCCATGAAGCAATGCACTGGAGATGTCTCTAGCCTACAAGGGGTTAACTAGTAGTATTGCTGAGATGGCTTTATGACATACTATGCAGGCCCTTTTCCATGCGCATGTCCATCTTCATGAGGACTGGAACAAACTAACTGTAACACAGGAGATAAATATAAAATAGTCAAATCCCAGCTGAGTTAAATAGGGCTTTTAATCCCTTGATGCAGTTAAAATGCAATTATTGTTTTTTGTTTTGTTTTTGTATCCCCCACACACACACACACACACACCTGTGTTGCAAATGGTTTGCTCCAGTTCTCCTTAGAACATCAGCCTCCCTATGTTTTTGTTGTGACCTTATGTAGTGGCTGCGTTTCTGCCTCTTTCTGGGATGCTTATAAATTGGAACTTTCAAAATGAGCTGACTCTGGGATCCTTAATATATTAACCCCTTAAGGACCGGCAGCACGCACACGCGGGCAGCACTTGAGGACCACAGACCTTTTTTTTTTTTATTTGTTTTGTATCTGGTTCCAGGCTTACCAAACGCTGTGCAACCGTGTGAGGAGCCCGGAATTCCATGACAGTTTTGGCACGTCTTGGGTCATTAACGCACAACAACCCATGATGTGCCATGACTGTCAATGGTCATTAAGGAGTTAAACCTTAGTCCTCCCCATAACTTTGATTAACTAGTAGATAAGGCCGGACCTTTACCCTGAAACCTTGAGATTTGGGTCAAAACCATGGGAGTTCTCCAGTATTCTCATGCCCCCCTCACCAATATGTTAATAAAATGCACATTGCTCTATTAATTTGAAAACCATGAAGTTCATCACTGGTAACACCTTTGTCATTATAAAATATTCAGGAACGTAATGTTTCGACTGTGGAACTGTGATATTTCAGATGAATATACTAGTACTTTAGAGAGAGTTTTTGTACTATACATATACTTTTTTGAGCCAGCTAGTCCCCCTCCCACAGAGTTTATAATCCAGTGTTGGTGCCTACCAGCATTGTATTCAGTGGTGTCCTACCAGGATTGTATTCAGTGGTGTCCTACCAGCATTGTATTCAGTGGGGTAACCAGTCATTAGAGGGCCCTAGAGGAAATCTTAGAGAATGCTTCATAACACAGATATTTTCACAGAGGCATAACTAGAACCTATTGGCCTCTGGGACAGATGGGGTCCTGGCATCACTGCACTGCACCCCTGTAATTATGCCCCTGATTGCAGTTATATCTGACTTTCCTAAGCTACACATCTTAGGGACCCTTAGCCCCACCCATGATTACACCCCACTCCTCAGTTCCCTCGATCCCCAGACCCATCAACTGAAAATACCTTTATCCTATGACATATACACAAAACACGTCTAAACCACTCTAGCATCCCAAGGGGATAATACATTTGCCAGTAAAGGGGCACTATATAAACTGTAAGTATACCAGCCATCATTCATGAACCAGGAATGGGTGCCCAGTGCAGGAGCAATGGGATTGTCCTGGCCCCATCCATAATCTAGTAAGTAGGAGTACCAGGTGCGTTTCCTTCTCCAGTAATTGTCAACCCTAGCACTCTGTCCTCTCTAACAGGCCAGGACTTGGGCAGTTCCCAGTTTGAACATGGATAAGAGAACCAAAATGACTTAATTGGACTTAAAGGAATAGTAAACTTTATACCTAAACTAGCATAATGGAAAGGCCATGTGTCCCTGACTACTGCTATGCTATTATGGCAACTCAGCGGTTAATACTTGCAAAGACGCTTACCCAAAACAGCACTGATAGTTACAGGGTTGGGTGAAGGCTTCCCCTTTCTGGCTTAATTGGCAACTGGTATGATGGGGTCTTAGCGGGGACAAATGTCCTCACTTCTCAAACCCAATATTACTACTGTGAATGTGCATATCAAAACTTCACGACAGTAAAAATGTTGGGTTTGAGCAGGCATGAATTTGACCCTGCACCACACTGCTTGTAGGCAATCAGTCCATAAGAAGACAGTCATCAGAGCAGAATCGAGTGAGCTACCTGGTAATTATTCCTGAGCTTCCAAAATAGCTTAGTTACATTAAGGAGCATGGCCTTTCCATTAAGCTAATTAAGGGTTTAAAATTGTTTAACTCATCTGTGTTTCAGCAGACAAATTGTCAATATCTGACCTGTTAATAGTCTCTGAGGACCGAATTGGTAATCACTGACCTGCTCCTTTTCATAGTTAATAAGGGTCCTTGTATCTAAAGCACAATCAGTATAATGAAATTGTCTAAGTAATATAAAGAAACAAGTCCAGAAAAATGTCTTCAGTCTTATTTTCTAGTGGAAGAGATGCAGTCTTGGTGCATAAGATCCATATAGGAATAGGAGAGGTAATGCATTATGAAGCAATGTGTTGTTCACCCCTCTGAAACTCAGTGGGTTAAAGAAGCATTACCTCTTCCATTACACTCCAAAGTGGCCTCATATACCTTAAAATTATGTACTTGGTTTTTGATATTTGCACCCTTTTCAGAATGTCTAGGGCTCAGTAAATTTAACTAGTATCCTCCTCATTACATTTTTTGCCTCTAAACCTACCCCTTACAACATTAAAGGCAAGGCCACTGAAAGAAATGTGTGCTCATGAATGGAGAGGAATGGGTGGGATATTAAGTGCTAAAATCACTAGAGGAAGTGGGATTGAGAGCAAGAATTTCCCTATTACCATAGCAATACAATCATTTTGTTAAACTATTTTTTAGATTTCTATGAGAAGAAGAGACTTGAGAACAAAAAAAATAAACAAAGGCAATTCTTTTCTTCCCTTAATATGCTACTGCACTTACTTCACTTTTTTTGTGCTAAAAGGCACAGGACCTTCAGCAGCATCCGCTCACTCGTTACAAGGCAACTTTAGTTCAAAATGGATCTGCCACCGTAAGACAAGTTTATTCTACAGAGAATTAAAATTGGTCTGTATGATCTAGTATTAACCTTTATGAAATTTCCCTGCACAGTACAGTAATTAGTTCTGATCTAGGCCATGCATTGCTCTCTCTGCTATTAAAAAATGCTCTCACTGAACTCTGCCTAGATCTGTTCATAGCACAACAGGGGAGATGCACTAAGGTGTGATAAAGCAGAGAAGACTTCTCCAGTGATAGAACTACTCCTAAGTCTTATGTTATTCTGTGGAGCCAATGCACTAAGATTTCTTCATTTTTGGAGATCTTAGTGCGTTGGCCCTTTAGAATAACATAGGAATTGGAGAAGTGATATCAGTGGAGAAGTCACGTCTGCATTATCACCTCTTTATCACACCTTAGTGCATCTCACCCCATGTGTGATAATGTTGGTCCAACGCAGAAAATTATTAGCATAAAGTGCTATACTCTGCCACCAACATGGAAAAATTGATTTCTCAAAAACTATTTACCAACAAATGACCAGTACAAGATGAACAGATTAAATCCTGTTTTAAATTCATTAAACTTATCTTAAGGTTGACAAGCCCAGTTCAAGACTTGTGAAGAAGAGAAAAAAAAGTCCCAGTGGAGGTCATGTATTATACCTTGGATGCTATATATTTGTCCAGTGATTGTTTCACATTGTATTAGAAACATCTCTACATCCAAAGATTAATGTCCACTGAATGGGAAAACCAGGAACATTTTTTTAACCTTATGGATAAAATCAATTGGACAAAAAAAGCACCAAAATTAATTGTTATTGTTTGTTTTTTCTTAGTTTGAATCATGTGATGCAGTCCATTTATAATGCAGTTCATTTTTGTTTGCCCCAGTTATGCAGATTTTCATATAAGCCCCATTATGTTCTCTTACCTCCTTGGTGACATGCCAAAGTGTGCTGTGGATTTCTTGGAAGATCTCTGTGTACTTTAGGTAGTCCATGGCTTGGGATTTGCAGTGGATTCCTTCCCGTTAACTCTGAGTATGATCTAAAAGCACCCACTTCCCCATTATTTATATAATGATTAGGTATTCCTGGTAGTCTTTCATTTGGTTTGTTTATTGTAGTTGAACCGTAATGAAAACAACAGTTACGTGACCCGGTATTTTGTCCTGTAACAGGACCATCTCTCTGCTGTGTTGGACCATTACTTTGCTCCCATCTTTTACTTGCACCTTGGTGGTAGTCCTGCTCCTTAAGAATGCCTTGAAATGAACATTTGCTAATAGGTTGTCTATCCAAATTTGCCTTGCCAGAATCTGCTTGTTCAGAGACTGTGTGTTCTGCCAGTGGAACTACTCTGTGTTTCCTAGTATACATCACTCTCATACAGGCCAAGTTTTATGTTCCATACTCTGCAATGCCATTATAGTCCTAAAGCTACATTAAACAGAGTATGACAATATTCTTTCTGTTTGCCTTGCTGCTTCTACAGCCTGTTGTCTCCATGTATGTGGAACACATGAATCTTTCATGAACCCTTCTCACTTAACTCCTAGAGTATACAACACAAGTAATGAAGGAGCTTCTGACTACTTCCTTCTCAGAACTGTTGTCTTTCTAAATCCCTTACTATCTTTCAGTCAGGTAATACTGTTTAAACCAGTGGTTCTCAACCAGAGTGTCCCTTTTATTCTGTGATGACTTTGACAAAAATGTAAATATCCAGTTTTAATTGTACCTTTAACCCTTTGATTTTCAGGGGAGTATGAAACTTATTGCTTCACAATGCATTGCATACCCCCTAGCGTTCAACAAGTTAAGGAAATTGTTGTGCACTCTATGCTTGCTTTTGTCATTCTGATTGTGAGAAATGGGCATCCGTGGGGAGGAGCAAAAGGTGGCACTCACACACACACACACACACACACACACACACACACACACACACACACACACACACACACACACACACGATAAACATAGGGGCTGGGCAGAGTGGCCTGAAGGGATATTATGGCTTTAGAAAAATTGTTTACGAATTACTGTAGTTGTACATTAAGTCCTTTGACAAATACCTATGAAATGTGCTCTGAAGATTCTAGATTGTGTGTTAGTGGTGCCCTCAGTGAAAGACTGAGCAACAATGTTTTAAACCCTTGGATACTAGAGAATGCATTGAATGACATATTCAATGCATTCTGTAGTATCCAGGGAGTTAATATAACATTATAGCTTCACTTGTTTTTACCATTATTCAAAAATTCTTCACACACACCCACACACATACATTTATTTATTTGAGTTACATATGTAGTATCAAGTAGAGTAGTGTAGTGTTTGTTTTGTTTTGGTTTTTAAATGGATAGTATTGGTTAATTTTAAGTTGATTTAATATTGTAGACATTAAAAAAGATTAACATCAATGTAAGTCTTATCTCTCAAGCCTTTATGGTTTGAGAGATATAACTTGCTAAAGTCATCTTTTCCTGGTTGTTTTACTCAAGTCTGCCATCTGGCTGACAGCTGCAGATTCCAGTCATTTGACCAGACAGAGGCTCTTCAGCAGAGCTGAAATCAGGCTATTTAGAAATAAATACTTCATTGGAACGGTCTACAAAGTGTGCTTGCAAGCCAGGCACACTTTGTAGACTGTTCCAAATTAAGTATTTATATTTAGATATCATTATATAAGCGCTGCTGAAGAGCCACATCTGTTCGCGTGACCAGAATCTTCTTCTGACAGCTTTACAGCTCGTCAAGCAGAAAGGGGAGGGACCAGACAACTTTATTTTCCTTAATCTCTCAAACCATAACGGTTTGAGAGATACGAATAAGTGCAAGTACTCTCTTTTAACTGTATCTACCATATAGTTAACACTTTTTTTTCTGACAATAATATCCATTTAAATGCTTGTATGGAGATTT
Source organism: Rhinophrynus dorsalis (assembly GCA_037306005.1). Lineage (NCBI taxonomy): Eukaryota > Metazoa > Chordata > Amphibia > Anura > Rhinophrynidae > Rhinophrynus > Rhinophrynus dorsalis. The sequence continues at coordinate 137,000,120 of CM074722.1, forward strand.
TTTTTTTTTAATTCCCTGCCTTCTCCTTGTCAAACTGCAGTCTGGTAATATTTTATGGTAGAAGTTTCCATATAGAGTCCCAATATCCTTCCCTGTCAGTGGATCCCTAGGAGATGATTCAGAAAATGTATTGTAGAGATGAAGCCCTCAAAGACATTGGGGGTTATGCACTAAGGTGTGATTAAGAGGAGAACTTCTCCAGTGATATCACTTCTCCAGTTCCTATATTAATCTATAGAGCCTATGGACTAAGGGCTCGATCAAAATGTTGGCGTCGGCAGAAAAAACTGTAGACGGTGGTTTCGCCCGCCAGTATGCAATGCAAATGTTCCCACTAGTAAGAAATAGCGGCAGTTCTGAAACACACATCGCCCGTCTCCAAAACATCAAAATCTTACCCATAGAGGACAATATAGAAGCGAAGCCAAGAGCCATTCAAATGTTGGCGTTAGGGCTAATGCGAGTTAAATTGCAACATTTTCCTCCACAAATCTAACACCTATTTTTTTTGGAGAACATTACACAAGTCAGAGTAGAAAACCACCGTCGGGGAAAATAAAACAGAGACTTAGGGATAACATGAGTCTGCGCTTCCCTACCCAGCCAGTAGGGGAACACAGAGATGGCTTTCAGCACCATGGACAGCTTTGAATGCCATAGGTATGTGCGCTGCTCACCCCTGTGACATTCAAAGTGTTACAATAAAGAAAACTAGTACACCAAGCACTACACAATGCCCCCCTTTGACACCCCCCCCCCCTTAGTATGTCACATATATTGCATATATGCGACATACTAACTCCATCCACATTCACCTCAGGGACTTCCATGTAGTGGACAAATCTGTCTGATATACAACACTTAACTCTTTGAATACCAGAGAGGTAGGAAAGCATTGCTTAGCATGTTTCCTACCCCTCTGGTACCCAAAGGGTTAATAGGCAAGGTATGGACTACATACCTTGCCTGTATATGTGTGTGTGTGTGTGTGTGTGTGTGTTTTAAACATTTTTTATTAAAAGACTATTATTAAACATATCTCTAGTTAGATCTCATTCATTTTTAATGCCCTACCTCCTGTGTCCCATTGCTATTAGTACTTTTGCTCCACTCTCTTTCAAACGGAGAGTGGAGCAAAAGTAGTAATAGCAATGGGACACATGAGGTAGGACATTATAAATGAATGTGATCTAAGTAAAAATACAATTGCGGAAGCAGCCCTGCACTGCAGCGCTTCCCTAATCTTCATTCATTAATGTCCCGGTGCTGCGGGTGGCTGTAAAGCCCGCAGCATAAAGAAGGCTGGGGACAAGAGAGGAATTGGAGGAAGAGGGTGGAGGGGAGAGAGACATCGGAGGAAGTGGGTGGCAAGCTTGAATTTGCTGCTCGCTTCCACCGATACCTCTCTCCCCTCCTCACTCGTAGGCATTGTCCCCTGCCTGGCGTCGCACATTCTACAACTTCGTCCCTTCTGACAGTTCACAACTGTCGACGTTGATTTTGGATTTTCTGACTGAACTCTCTACTATGGAGTGCTGTGATTGGCTGTGGTGCTAGGTAACATTTTTATCATATGTTTTTAGGTAAGATTTTCTATGCAACGCAGGTTTAAGGTGAACGTGTATTTTGTTGATCATCGCTTGTTAGCCTTTCTGAGTAAGGAATATTTAAATCTCACGTTGCCCAGTCTTGGTTAACTCACGAAGGCAGTTTTTTTCTTCACGTTGGTTTTAACGCCAACATTTGGATCGAGCCCTAATATCTTCAAAGTTGGAGAAATCTTAGTGCATAGGCTCCATAGAATAACATAGGAACTGGAGAAGTGATATCACTGGAGAAGTCATCTCCAATATATCACCTCTTTATCATGCCTTAATGAATCACCCTCATTGTATGGCATCTTCTACCCCATCACCCTGCATACCTTGGGCTCAATTCTATTACCAGCGCTAAAAATAAAACAGGCGTTTTTTTTAAGTCCGTTTTTGCTATCCTATTACCCAACTTGTGAAAACAAAATCAGCGGTAATTATACATACCACCAGTCTAAAAAAGCCCATAAGAAACAACTAAAAACAACATACAATTAGTATCCTATTACCCACGCTCCGTATTACCGTGTCTTTTGTGGTTACATTTAAGCCAGAAATTTTGCGCCTCAGAGGTTGAGGTGTAGAAGCCATAACAACAGTTTCAAAACCATCGTTGTTCGAACAAAAGCAGTGTATAATACAGTATACAGCATAGAAATCCGACATAAAGTGCCCCCCTTTTGAAAGTCGACTTACAGTGCTTTCTTTCACCACATTAATCCGACAAATATTGTTCATAGTCGACAACTAACCCTTCCCCTTCCAGATCTGACTTACAGTGCCTTCTTTCACCATATTAATTAAACAAATATTGTACATCTGACATTTTAGCCCCCCCCCCACCTTGAAAAGTCGACTACAGTGCTCCCATGACTTTCGCCATTTTTATCCGACATTTTTCTTCTCCTGTTATATTCGACATGCCCTGGTATTTTGTATTGCAAGATTAACTCTATGAGTACCAGAGTGGTATTGTAATGTGTTTGCTACCCCTCTGGTGCTCATAGGGTTAGTAGGCAACCTGTATATGTATAAAAAAGAGGTGTTTGTTTTTATTATATATGTAATTTGTGTGAAAATGTAATTAAATATTTACTTTATGTGTAACAATGATTTTCTTTTTTTTTAATTATATATGTAATTTGTATTAAGAAAGTACTTCAGACCTCAAGAGAGGTATCATGACCCCTCATGACACCCCGCTACCATGGTGGCGACAATTGCTCCCCTTTATTAATTAACGAGCATATAACCTAGGTTAACATAGGTTATATGCTTTCTCACATTGGTTATATGCTCTTTAATTAATAAAGGGGGCAATTGTTGCCACCATGCTAGGGGAGTGTCATGATACCCCTCTTTAGGTCTGAAGTACGTTCTTAATACAAATTACATATATAATTTAAAAAAAAGAAAATCATTGTTACACATAAATTAAATATTTAATTACATTTTCACACAAATTACATATATAATAAAAACAAACACCTTGTTTTTATACATATACAGGTTGCCTATTAACCCTATGAGTACCAGAAGGGTAGCAAACACATTACAATAACTCGCTGGTACTCATAGGGTTAATCTTGCAATACAAAATACCAGGGAATATCAAATATAATAGGAGAAGAAACATGTCAGATAAAAATGTTTAAAGAAAGTCATGGGAGCACTGTAGTAAACTTTTCAAGGGGGGGGGTAAAATGTCGGATGTACAATATTCATCGAAATGATATGGTGAAAGAACTGTAAGTCGGATTTGGAAGGGGTAGTGTTAATTATCGACTATGAACAATATTTCTCTGCTCTCACTCACAGATCTCTATACCTCTGTCTCCTTATCTCTCTCTTCTCACTCACATATCTCTATTCCTCTCTCTCCTTATCTCTCTTATCACTCACAGATCTCTATTCCTCTGTCTCCCTATCTCTCTTCTCACTCACAGATCTCTATTCTTCTGTCTCCTTATCTCTATCTTCTCACTCACAGATCTCTATTCCTCTGTCTCCTTATCTCTCTCTTATCACTCACAGATCTATATTCCTCTGTCTCCTTATCTCTCTCTTATCACTCACAGATATATATTCCTCTGTCTCCTTATCTCTATCTTCTCACTCACAGATTTCTATTCCTCTGTCTCATTATTTCTCTTCTCACTCACAGATCTCTATTCCTCTGTGTCCTTATCTCTCTTATCACTCACAGATCTCTATTCCTCTGTCTCCTTATCTCTCAGCTCTCTCTTCTCACTCACAGATCTCTATTCCTCTGTCTCCTTATCTGTCTCTTCTCACTCACATATCTCTATTCCTCTCTCTCCTTATCTCTCTTATCACTCACAGATCTCTATTCCTCTGTCTCCTTATCTCTCTCTTATCACTCACAGATCTCTATTCCTCTGTCTCCTTATCTCTCTCTTCTCACTCACAGATCTCTATTCCTCTGTCTCATTATCTCTCTCTTCTCACTCACAGATCTCTATTCCTCTGTCTCATTATCTCTCTTTTCACTCACAGGTCTCTATTCCTCTGTCTCCTTATCTCTCTCTTATCACTCACAGATCTCTATTCCTCTGTCTCCTTATCTCTCTCTTATCACTCACAGATCTCTATTCCTCTGTCTCCTTATCTTTCTCTTCTCACTCACAGATCTCTATTCCTCTGTCTCCATATCTCTCTCTTCTCACTAGCAGATCTCTATTCCACTGTCTCCTTATCTCTCTCTTCTCACTCACAGATCTCTATTCCTCTGTCTCCTTATCTCTCAGCTCTCTCTTATCTCTCACATATCTCTATTCCTCTGTCTCCTTATCTCTCTCTTATCTCTCACAGATCTCTATTCCTCTGTCTCCTTATCTCTCTTATCACTCACAGATCTCTATTCCTCTGTCTCCTTATCTCTCTCTTATCACTCACAGATCTCTATTCCTCTGTCTCCTTATCTCTCTCTTATCTCTCACAGATCTCTATTCCTCTGTCTGCTTATCTCTCTCTTCTCACTCACAGCTCTCTATTCCTCTGTCTCCTTATCTCTCTCTTTTCACTCACAGATCTCTATTCCTCTGTCTCCTTATCTCTCTCTTATCACTCACATATCTCTATTCCTCTGTTTCCTTATCTCTCTAATCACTCACAGATCTCTATTCCTCTGTCTCCTTATCTCTCTCTTATCAATCACATATCTCTATTCCTCTGTCTCCTTATCTCTCTCTTATCTCTCACAGATCTCTATTCCTCTGTCTCCTTATCTCTCTTATCACTCACAGATCTCTATTCCTCTGTCTCATTATCTCTCTCTTCTCACTCACAGGTCTCTATTCCTCTGTCTCCTTATCTCTCTCTTATCACTCACAGATCTCTATTCCTCTGTCTGCTTATCTCTCCTCACTCACAGGTCTCTATTTCTCTGTATCCTTATCTCTCTCTTCTCACTCACATATCTCTATTCCTCTGTCTCCTTATCTCTCTCTTATCACTCACAGATCTCTATTCCTCTGTCTCCTTATCTCTCTCTTATCACTCACAGATCTCTATTCCTCTGTCTCCTTATCTCTCTCTTATCACTCACAGATCTCTATTCCTCTGTCTCCTTATCTCACTCTTATCACTCACATATCTCTATTCCTCTGTCTCCTTATCTCTCTCTTTTCACTCACAGATCTCTATTCCTCTGTCTCATTATCTCTCTCTTATCACTCACATATCTCTATTCCTCTGTCTCCTTATCTCTCTAATCACTCACAGATCTCTATTCCTCTGTCTCCTTATCTCTCTCTTATCTCTCACAGATCTCTATTCCTCTGTCTGCTTATCTCTCCTCACTCACAGATATCTATTCCTCTGTCTCCTTATCTCTCTCTTATCACTCACAGATCTCTATTCCTCTGTCTCCTTATCTCTCTAATCACTCACAGGTCTCTATTCCTCTGTCTCCTTATCTCTCTCTTATCATTCACATATCTCTATTCTTCTGTCTCCTTATCTCTCTCTTTTCACTCACAGATCTCTATTCCTCTGTCTCCTTATCTCTCTCTTATCACTCACATATCTCTATTCCTCTGTCTCCTTATCTCTCTCTTCTCACTCACATATCTCTATTCCTTTGTCTCCTTATCTCTCTTATCACTCACAGATCTCTATTCCTCTGTCTCCTTATCTCTCTCTTATCACTCACAGATCTCTATTCCTCTGTCTCCTTATCTCTCTAATCACTCACAGATCTCTATTCCTCTGTCTCCTTATCTCTCTCTTATCACTCACAGATCTCTATTCCTCTGTCTCCTTATCTCTCTTATCACTCACATATCTCTATTCTTCTATCTCCTTATCTGTCTCTTTTCACTCACAGATCTCTATTCCTCTGTCTCCTTATCTCTCTCTTATCACTCACATATCTCTATTCCTCTGTCTCCTTATCTCTCTAATCACTCACAGATCTCTATTCCTCTGTCTCCTTATCTCTCTCTTATCACTCACAGATCTCTATTCCTCTGTCTCCTTATCTCTCTTATCACTCACAGGTCTCTATTCCTCTGTCTCCTTATCTCTCTCTTATCACTCACAGATCTCTTTTCCTCTGTCTCCTTATCTCTCTCTTTTCACTCACAGATCTCTATTCCTCTGTCTCCTTATCTCTCTCTTCTCACTCACAGATCTCTATTCCTCTGTCTCCTTATCTCTCTCTTATCACTCACAGATCTCTATTCCTCTGTTTCCTTATCTTTCTCTTCTCACTCACAGATGTCTATTCCTCTGTCTCCTTATCTCTCTCTTATCACTCACAGATCTCTATTCCTCTGTCTCCTTATCTCTCTTATCACTCACAGGTCTCTATTCCTCTGTCTCCTTATCTCTCTCTTCTCACTCACAGATCTATATTCCTCTGTGTTGTTATCTCTCTAATCACTCACAGATCTCTATTCCTCTGTCTCCTTATCTCTCTCTTATCACTCACATATCTATATTCCTCTGTCTCCTTATCTCTCTCTTTTCACTCACAGATCTCTATTCCTCTGTCTCCTTATCTCTCTCTTATCACTCACAGATCTCTATTCCTCTGTCTCCTTATCTCTCTCTTATCACTCACAGATCTCTATTCCTCTGTCTCCTTATCTTTCTCTTCTCACTCACAGATCTCTATTCCTCTGTCTCCATATCTCTCTCTTCTCACTAGCAGATCTCTATTCCACTGTCTCCTTATCTCTCTCTTCTCACTCACAGATCTCTATTCCTCTGTCTCCTTATCTCTCAGCTCTCTCTTATCTCTCACATATCTCTATTCCTCTGTCTCCTTATCTCTCTCTTATCTCTCACAGATCTCTATTCCTCTGTCTCCTTATCTCTCTTATCACTCACAGATCTCTATTCCTCTGTCTCCTTATCTCTCTCTTATCACTCACAGATCTCTATTCCTCTGTCTCCTTATCTCTCTCTTATCTCTCACAGATCTCTATTCCTCTGTCTGCTTATCTCTCTCTTCTCACTCACAGCTCTCTATTCCTCTGTCTCCTTATCTCTCTCTTTTCACTCACAGATCTCTATTCCTCTGTCTCCTTATCTCTCTCTTATCACTCACATATCTCTATTCCTCTGTTTCCTTATCTCTCTAATCACTCACAGATCTCTATTCCTCTGTCTCCTTATCTCTCTCTTATCAATCACATATCTCTATTCCTCTGTCTCCTTATCTCTCTCTTATCTCTCACAGATCTCTATTCCTCTGTCTCCTTATCTCTCTTATCACTCACAGATCTCTATTCCTCTGTCTCATTATCTCTCTCTTCTCACTCACAGGTCTCTATTCCTCTGTCTCCTTATCTCTCTCTTATCACTCACAGATCTCTATTCCTCTGTCTGCTTATCTCTCCTCACTCACAGGTCTCTATTTCTCTGTATCCTTATCTCTCTCTTCTCACTCACAGATCTCTATTCCTCTGTCTCCTTATCTCTCTCTTATCACTCACAGATCTCTATTCCTCTGTCTCCTTATCTCTCTCTTATCACTCACAGATCTCTATTCCTCTGTCTCCTTATCTCTCTCTTATCACTCACAGATCTCTATTCCTCTGTCTCCTTATCTCACTCTTATCACTCACATATCTCTATTCCTCTGTCTCCTTATCTCTCTCTTTTCACTCACAGATCTCTATTCCTCTGTCTCATTATCTCTCTCTTATCACTCACATATCTCTATTCCTCTGTCTCCTTATCTCTCTAATCACTCACAGATCTCTATTCCTCTGTCTCCTTATCTCTCTCTTATCTCTCACAGATCTCTATTCCTCTGTCTGCTTATCTCTCCTCACTCACAGATATCTATTCCTCTGTCTCCTTATCTCTCTCTTATCACTCACAGATCTCTATTCCTCTGTCTCCTTATCTCTCTAATCACTCACAGGTCTCTATTCCTCTGTCTCCTTATCTCTCTCTTATCATTCACATATCTCTATTCTTCTGTCTCCTTATCTCTCTCTTTTCACTCACAGATCTCTATTCCTCTGTCTCCTTATCTCTCTCTTATCACTCACATATCTCTATTCCTCTGTCTCCTTATCTCTCTCTTCTCACTCACATATCTCTATTCCTTTGTCTCCTTATCTCTCTTATCACTCACAGATCTCTATTCCTCTGTCTCCTTATCTCTCTCTTATCACTCACAGATCTCTATTCCTCTGTCTCCTTATCTCTCTAATCACTCACAGATCTCTATTCCTCTGTCTCCTTATCTCTCTCTTATCACTCACAGATCTCTATTCCTCTGTCTCCTTATCTCTCTTATCACTCACATATCTCTATTCTTCTATCTCCTTATCTGTCTCTTTTCACTCACAGATCTCTATTCCTCTGTCTCCTTATCTCTCTCTTATCACTCACATATCTCTATTCCTCTGTCTCCTTATCTCTCTAATCACTCACAGATCTCTATTCCTCTGTCTCCTTATCTCTCTCTTATCACTCACAGATCTCTATTCCTCTGTCTCCTTATCTCTCTTATCACTCACAGGTCTCTATTCCTCTGTCTCCTTATCTCTCTCTTATCACTCACAGATCTCTTTTCCTCTGTCTCCTTATCTCTCTCTTTTCACTCACAGATCTCTATTCCTCTGTCTCCTTATCTCTCTCTTCTCACTCACAGATCTCTATTCCTCTGTCTCCTTATCTCTCTCTTATCACTCACAGATCTCTATTCCTCTGTTTCCTTATCTTTCTCTTCTCACTCACAGATGTCTATTCCTCTGTCTCCTTATCTCTCTCTTATCACTCACAGATCTCTATTCCTCTGTCTCCTTATCTCTCTTATCACTCACAGGTCTCTATTCCTCTGTCTCCTTATCTCTCTCTTCTCACTCACAGATCTATATTCCTCTGTGTTGTTATCTCTCTAATCACTCACAGATCTCTATTCCTCTGTCTCCTTATCTCTCTCTTATCACTCACATATCTATATTCCTCTGTCTCCTTATCTCTCTCTTTTCACTCACAGATCTCTATTCCTCTGTCTCCTTATCTCTCTCTTATCACTCACATATCTCTATTCCTCTATCTCCTTATCTCTCTAATCACTCACAGATCTCTATTCCTCTGTCTCCTTATCTCTCTCTTATCTCTCACAGATCTCTATTCCTCTGTCTCCTTATCTCTCTCTTGTCTCTCACAGATCTCTATTCCTCTGTCTGCTTATCTCTCCTCACTCACAGATCTCTATTCCTCTGTCTCCTTATCTCTCTCTTATCACTCACAGATCTCTATTCCTCTGTCTCCTTATCTCTCTAATCACTCACAGATCTCTATTCCTCTGTCTCCTTATCTCTCTCTTATCACTCACAGATCTCTATTCCTCTGTCTCCTTATCTCTCTAATCACTCACAGATCTCTATCCCTCTGTCTCCTTATCTCTCTCTTATCACTCACAGATCTCTATTCCTCTGTCTCCTTATCTCTCTTATCAGTCACAGGTCTCTATTCCTCTGTCTCCTTATCTCTCTCTTCTCACTCACAGATCTATATTCCTCTGTGTTCTTATCTCTCTCTTATCACTCACAGATCTCTATTCCTCTGTCTCCTTATCTCTCTCTTATCACTCACAGATCTCTATTCCTCTGTTTCCTTATCTCTCTCTTATCACTCACAGATGTCTATTCCTCTGTCTCCTTATCTCTCTCTTATCACTCACAGATCTCTATTCCTCTGTCTCCTTATCTCTCTTATCACTCACAGGTCTCTATTCCTCTGTCTCCTTATCTCTCTCTTCTCACTCACAGATCTATATTCCTCTGTGTTCTTATCTCTCTCTTATCACTCACAGATCTCTATTCCTCTGTTTCCTTATCTCTCTCTTATCACTCACAGATCTCTATTCCTCTGTCTCCTTATCTTTCTCTTCTCACTCACAGATCTATATTCCTCTGTCTCCTTATCTCTCTCTTATCACTCACAGATCTCTATTCCTCTGTCTCCTTATCTCTCTCTTATCTCTCACAGGTCTCTATTCCTCTGTCTCCTTATCTCTCTCTTCTCACTCACAGATCTCTATTCCTCTGTCTCCTTATCTCTCTTATCACTCACAGATCTCTATTCCTCTGTCTCCTTATCTCTCTCTTCTCACTCACAGATCTATATTCCTCTGTGTTCTTATCTCTCTCTTATCACACACAGATCTCTATTCCTCTGTCTCCTTATCTCTCTCGTATCACTCACAGATCTCTATTCCTCTGTTTCCTTATCTCTCTCTTATCACTCACAGATCTCTATTCCTCTGTCTCCTTATCTCTCTTATCACTCACAGGTCTCTATTCCTCTGTCTCCTTATCTCTCTCTTCTCACTCACAGATCTATATTCCTCTGTGTTCTTATCTCTCTCTTATCACTCACAGATCTCTATTCCTCTGTTTCCTTATCTCTCTCTTATCACTCACATATCTATATTCCTCTGTCTCCTTATCTTTCTCTTCTCACTCACAGATCTATATTCCTCTGTCTCCTTATCTCTCTCTTATCACTCAAATATCTCTATTCCTCTGTCTCCTTATCTCTCTCTTATCTCTCACAGATCTATATTCCTCTGTCTCCTTATCTCTCTCTTATCTCTCACATATCTCTATTCCTCTGTCTCCTTATCTCTCTCTTATCACTCAAATATCTCTATTCCTCTGTCTCCTTATCTCTCTCTTATCTCTCACAGGTCTCTATTCCTCTGTCTCCTTATCTCTCTCTTATCACTCACAGATCTCTATTCCTCTGTCTCCTTATCTCTCTCTTATCTCTCACAGATCTCTATTCCTCTGTCTCCTTATCTCTCTCTTCTCACTCACAGGTCTCTATTCCTCTGTGTCCTTATCTCTCTCTTCTCACTCACAGATCTATATTCCTCTGTCTCCTTATCTCTCTTATCACTCACAGGTCTCTATTCCTCTGTCTCCTTATCTCTCTCTTATCACTCAAATATCTCTATTCCTCTGTCACCTTATCTCTCTCTTATCTCTCACAGGTCTCTATTCCTCTGTCTCCTTATCTCTCTCTTATCACTCAAATATCTCTATTCCTCTGTCTCCTTATCTCTCCCTTCTCACTCACAGATCTCTATTCCTCTGTCTCCTTATCTCTCTCTTCTCACTCACAGGTCTCTATTCCTCTGTGTCCTTATCTCTCTCTTCTCACTCACAGATCTATATTCCTCTGTCTCCTTATCTCTCTTATCACTCACAGATCTCTATTCCTCTGTCTCCTTATCTCTCTCTTCTCACTCACAGGTCTCTATTCCTCTGTCGCCTTATCTCTCTCTTTTCACTCACAGATCTCTATTCCTCTGTCTCCTTATCTCTCTTATCACTCACAGTTCTCTATTCCTCTGTCTCCTTATCTCTCTTCTCACTCACAGATCTCTATTCCTCTGTCTCCTTATCTCTCTCTTATCACTCACAGATCTCTATTCCTCTGTCTCCTTATCTCTATCTTCTCACTCACAGATCTCTATTCCTCTGTCTGCTTATCTCTCTCTTCTCACTCACAGATCTCTATTCCTCTGTTTCCTTATCTCTCTCTTATCACTCACAGATCTCTATTCCTCTGTATCCTTATCTCTCTCTTATCTCTCACAGATCTCTATTCCTCTGTCTCCTTATCTCTCTCTTATCACTCAAATATCTCTATTCCTCTGTCTCCTTATCTCTCTCTTATCATTCACAGATCTCTATTCCTCTGTCTCCTTATCTCTCTCTTATCACTCACAGATCTCTATTCCTCTGTCTCCTTATCTCTCTCTTATCACTCACATATCTCTATTCCTCTGTCTCCTTATCTCTCTCTTATCTCTCACAGATCTCTGTTCCTCTGTCTCCTTATCTCTCTCTTCTAACTCACAGATCTCTATTCCTCTGTGTCCTTATCTCTCTCTTCTCACTCACAGATCTATATTCCTCTGTGTCCTTATCTCTCAGCTCTCTTATCTCTCACATATCTCTATTCCTGTCTCCTTATCTCTCTCTTATCACTCAAATATCTCTATTCCTCTGTCTCCTTATCTCTCTCTTCTCACTCACATATCTCTATTCCTCTGTCTCCTTATCTCTCTCTTATCATTCACAGATCTCTATTCCTCTGTCTCCTTATCTCTCTTTTCACTCACAGGTCTCTATTCCTCTGTCTCCTTATCTCTCTCTTATCACTCACAGATCTCTATTCCTCTGTCTCCTTATCTCTCTCTTATCACTCACAGATCTCTATTCCTCTGTCTCCTTATCTCTCTCTTATCACTCACATATCTCTATTCCTCTGTCTCCTTATCTCTCTCTTATCTCTCACATATCTCTATTCCTCTGTCTCCTTATCTCTCTCTTATCACTCAAATATCTCTATTCCTCTGTCTCCTTATCTCTCTCTTATCACTCACATATCTCTATTCCTCTGTCTCCTTATATCTCTCTTCTCACTCACAGATCTCTATTCCTCTGTCTCATTATCTCTCTTTTCACTCACAGGTCTCTATTCCTCTGTCTCCTTATCTCTCTCTTATCACTCACAGATCTCTATTCCTCTGTCTCCTTATCTCTCTCTTATCACTCACAGATCTCTATTCCTCTGTCTCCTTATCTCTCTCTTATCACTCACAGATCTCTATTCCTCTGTCTCCTTATCTCTATCTTCTCACTCACAGATCTCTATTCCTCATTCTCCTTATCTCCCAGCTCTCTCTTATCTCTCACAGATCTCGATTCCTCTGTCTCCTTATCTCTCTCTTATCTCTCACAGATCTCTATTCCACTGTCTCCTTATCTCTCTCTTATCACTCACAGATCTCTATTCCTCTGTCTCCTTATCTCTCTCTTATCACTCACATATCTCTATTCCTCTGTCTCCTTATCTCTCTCTTTTCACTCACAGATCTCTATTCCTCTGTCTCCTTATCTCTCTCTTATCACTCACATATCTCTATTCCTCTGTCTCCTTATCTCTCTAATCACTCACAGATCTCTATTCCTCTGTCTCCTTATCTCTCTCTTATCACTCACAGATCTCTATTCCTCTGTCTCCTTATCTCTCTCTTATCATTCACAGATCTCTATTCCTCTGTCTCCTTATCTCTCTCTTATCACTCACAGATCTCTATTCCTCTGTCTCCTTATCTCTCTCTTATCATTCACAGATCTCTATTCCTCTGTCTCCTTATCTCTCTCTTATCACTCACAGATCTCTATTCCTCTGTCTCCTTATCTCTCTCTTATCACTCACAGATCTCTATTCCTCTGTCTCCTTATCTCTCTCTTATCACTCAAATATCTCTATTCCTCTGTCTCCTTATCTCTCTCTTATCTCTCACAGATCTATATTCCTCTGTCTCCTTATCTCTCTCTTATCTCTCACATATCTCTATTCCTCTGTCTCCTTATCTCTCTCTTATCACTCAAATATCTCTATTCCTCTGTCTCCTTATCTCTCTCTTATCTCTCACAGGTCTCTATTCCTCTGTCTCCTTATCTCTCTCTTATCACTCACAGATCTCTATTCCTCTGTCTCCTTATCTCTCTCTTATCTCTCACAGATCTCTATTCCTCTGTCTCCTTATCTCTCTCTTCTCACTCACAGATCTCTATTCCTCTGTCTCCTTATCTCTCTCTTATCACTCACATATCTCTATTCCTCTGTCTCCTTATCTCTCTAATCACTCACAGATCTCTATTCCTCTGTCTCCTTATCTCTCTCTTCTCACTCACAGGTCTCTATTCCTCTGTGTCCTTATCTCTCTCTTCTCACTCACAGATCTATATTCCTCTGTCTCCTTATCTCTCTTATCACTCACAGGTCTCTATTCCTCTGTCTCCTTATCTCTCTCTTATCACTCAAATATCTCTATTCCTCTGTCACCTTATCTCTCTCTTATCTCTCACAGGTCTCTATTCCTCTGTCTCCTTATCTCTCTTTTCTCACTCACAGGTCTCTATTCCTCTGTCTCCTTATCTCTCTCTTCTCACTCACAGGTCTCTATTCCTCTGTCGCCTTATCTCTCTCTTTTCACTCACAGATCTCTATTCCTCTGTCTCCTTATCTCTCTTATCACTCACAGTTCTCTATTCCTCTGTCTCCTTATCTCTCTTCTCACTCACAGATCTCTATTCCTCTGTCTCCTTATCTCTCTTCTCACTCACAGGTCTCTATTCCTCTGTCACCTTATCTCTCTCTTTTCACTCACAGATCTCTATTCCTCTGTCTCCTTATCTCTCTTATCACTCACAGATCTCTATTCCTCTGTCTCCTTATCTCTCTTATCACTCACAGTTCTCTATTCCTCTGTCTCCTTATCTCTCTTCTCACTCACAGATCTCTATTCCTCTGTCTCCTTATCTCTCTTATCACTCACAGTTCTCTATTCCTCTGTCTCATTATCTCTCTTATCTCTCACAGGTCTCTATTCCTCTGTCTCCTTATCTCTATCTTCTCACTCACAGATCTCTATTCCTCTGTTTCCTTATCTCTCTCTTATCACTCACAGATCTCTATTCCTCTGTCTCCTTATCTCTCTCTTCTCACTCACAGGTCTCTATTCCTCTGTCTCCTTATCTCTCTCTTATCACTCAAATATCTCTATTCCTCTGTCTCCTTATCTCTCTCTTATCTCTCACAGATCTATATTCCTCTGTCTCCTTATCTCTCTCTTATCTCTCACATATCTCTATTCCTCTGTCTCCTTATCTCTCTCTTATCACTCAAATATCTCTATTCCTCTGTGTCCTTATCTCTCTCTTCTCTCTCACAGGTCTCTATTCCTCTGTGTCCTTATCTCTCTCTTCTCACTCACAGATCTATATTCCTCTGTCTCCTTATCTCTCTTATCACTCACAGGTCTCTATTCCTCTGTCTCATTATCTCTCTCTTATCACTCAAATATCTCTATTCCTCTGTCACCTTATCTCTCTCTTATCTCTCACAGGTCTCTATTCCTCTGTCTCCTTATCTCTCTCTTCTCACTCACAGGTCTCTATTCCTCTGTCTCCCTATCTCTCTCTTCTCACTCACAGGTCTCTATTCCTCTGTCGCCTTATCTCTCTCTTTTCACTCACAGATCTCTATTCCTCTGTCTCCTTATCTCTCTTATCACTCACAGTTCTCTATTCCTCTGTCTCCTTATCTCTCTTCTCACTCACAGATCTCTATTCCTCTGTCTCCTTATCTCTCTTCTCACTCACAGGTCTCTATTCCTCTGTCTCCTTATCTCTCTCTTATCACTCACAGATCTCTATTCCTCTGTCTCCTTATCTCTATCTTCTCACTCACAGATCTCTATTCCTCTGTCTGCTTATCTCTCTCTTCTCACTCACAGATCTCTATTCCTCTGTTTCCTTATCTCTCTCTTATCACTCACAGATCTCTATTCCTCTGTCTCCTTATCTCTCTCTTATCTCTCACAGATCTCTATTCCTCTGTCTCCTTATCTCTCTCTTATCACTCACAGATCTCTATTCCTCTGTCTCCTTATCTCTCTCTTATCTCTCACATATCTCTATTCCTCTGTCTCCTTATCTCTCTCTTATCACTCAAATATCTCTATTCCTCTGTCTCCTTATCTCTCTCTTATCATTCACAGATCTCTATTCCTCTGTCTCCTTATCTCTCTCTTATCACTCACAGATCTCTATTCCTCTGTCTCCTTATCTCTCTCTTATCTCTCACAGATCTCTGTTCCTCTGTCTCCTTATCTCTCTCTTCTAACTCACAGATCTCTATTCCTCTGTGTCCTTATCTCTCTCTTCTCACTCACAGATCTATATTCCTCTGTGTCCTTATCTCTCAGCTCTCTTATCTCTCACATATCTCTATTCCTGTCTCCTTATCTCTCTCTTATCACTCAAATATCTCTATTCCTCTGTCTCCTTATCTCTCTCTTCTCACTCACATATCTCTATTCCTCTGTCTCCTTATCTCTCTCTTATCATTCACAGATCTCTATTCCTCTGTCTCATTATCTCTCTTTTCACTCACAGGTCTCTATTCCTCTGTCTCCTTATCTCTCTCTTATCACTCACAGATCTCTATTCCTCTGTCTCCTTATCTCTCTCTTATCACTCACAGATCTCTATTCCTCTGTCTCCTTATCTCTCTCTTATCACTCACATATCTCTATTCCTCTGTCTCCTTATCTCTCTCTTATCTCTCACATATCTCTATTCCTCTGTCTCCTTATCTCTCTCTTATCACTCAAATATCTCTATTCCTCTGTCTCCTTATCTCTCTCTTATCACTCACATATCTCTATTCCTCTGTCTCCTTATATCTCTCTTCTCACTCACAGATCTCTATTCCTCTGTCTCATTATCTCTCTTTTCACTCACAGGTCTCTATTCCTCTGTCTCCTTATCTCTCTCTTATCACTCACAGATCTCTATTCCTCTGTCTCCTTATCTCTCTCTTATCACTCACAGATCTCTATTCCTCTGTCTCCTTATCTCTCTATTCTCACTCACAGATCTCTATTCCTCTGTCTCCTTATCTTTCTCTTCTCACTCACAGATCTCTATTCCTCTGTCTCCTTATCTCTCTCTTATCACTCACAGATCTCTATTCCTCTGTCTCCTTATCTCTATCTTCTCACTCACAGATCTCTATTCCTCATTCTCCTTATCTCCCAGCTCTCTCTTATCTCTCACAGATCTCTATTCCTCTGTCTCCTTATCTCTCTCTTATCTCTCACAGATCTCTATTCCACTGTCTCCTTATCTCTCTCTTATCACTCACATATCTCTATTCCTCTGTCTCCTTATCTCTCTCTTTTCACTCACAGATCTCTATTCCTCTGTCTCCTTATCTCTCTCTTATCACTCACATATCTCTATTCCTCTGTCTCCTTATCTCTCTAATCACTCACAGATCTCTATTCCTCTGTCTCCTTATCTCTCTCTTATCATTCACAGATCTCTATTCCTCTGTCTCCTTATCTCTCTCTTATCACTCACAGATCTCTATTCCTCTGTCTCCTTATCTCTCTCTTATCACTCACATATCTCTATTCCTCTCTCTCCTTATCTCTCTTATCACTCATAGGTCTCTATTCCTCTGTCTCCTTATCTCTCTTATCACTCACAGATCTATATTCCTCTGTCTCCTTATCTCTCTCTTATCACTCACAGATCTCTATTCCTCTGTCTCCTTATCTCTCTCAGATCTCTATTCCTCTGTCTCCTTATCTCTCTCTTATCACTCACAGATCTCTATTCCTCTGTCTCCTTATCTCTCTCTTCTCACTCACAGATCTCTATTCCTCTGTCTCCTTATCTCTCTCTTCTCACTCACAGATCTCTATTCCTCTGTCTCATTATCTCTCTCTTATCACTCACAGGTCTCTATTCCTCTGTCTCCTTATCTCTCTCTTATCACTCACAGATATCTATTCCTCTGTCTCCTTATCTCTCTCTTCTCACTCACATATCTCTATTCCTCTGTCTCCTTATCTCTCTCTTATCATTCACAGATCTCTATTCCTCTGTCTCCTTATCTCTCTCTTATCTCTCACAGATCTCTATTCCTCTGTCTCCTTATCTCTCAGCTCTCTCTTATCTCTCACAGATCTCTATTCCTCTG
This sequence comes from Rhinophrynus dorsalis, assembly GCA_037306005.1. Classification (NCBI taxonomy): domain Eukaryota; kingdom Metazoa; phylum Chordata; class Amphibia; order Anura; family Rhinophrynidae; genus Rhinophrynus; species Rhinophrynus dorsalis. The sequence goes on from CM074722.1 coordinate 137,017,780, forward strand.
TCTCCTTTTCTCTCAGCTCTCTCTTATCTCTCACATATCTCTATTCCTCTGTCTCCTTATCTCTCTCTTATCACTCACATATCTCTATTCCTCTGTCTCCTTATATCTCTCTTATCACTCACAGATCTCTATTCCTCTGTCTCCTTATCTCTCTTTTCACTCACAGGTCTCTATTCCTCTGTCTCCTTATCTCTCTTCTCACTCACAGATCTCTATTCCTCGGTCTCATTATCTCTCTTTTCACTCACATATCTCTATTCCTCTGTCTCCTTATCTTTCTCTTCTCACTCACAGATCTATATTCCACTGTCTCCTTATCTCTCTCTTATCACTCACAGATCTCTATTCCTCTGTCTCCTTATCTCTCTCTTATCACTCAAATATCTCTATTCCTCTGTCTCCTTATCTCTCTCTTATCTCTCACAGATCTATATTCCTCTGTCTCCTTATCTCTCTCTTATCTCTCACAGATCTCTATTCCTCTGTCTCCTTATCTCTCTCTTATCACTCAAATATCTCTATTCCTCTGTGTCCTTATCTCTCTCTTCTCTCTCACATTTCTCTATTCCTCTGTCTCCTTATCTCTCTCTTCTCACTCACAGGTCTCTATTCCTCTGTGTCCTTATCTCTCTCTTCTCACTCACAGATCTATATTCCTCTGTCTCCTTATCTCTCTTATCACTCACAGGTCTCTATTCCTCTGTCTCCTTATCTCTCTCTTATCACTCAAATATCTCTTTTCCTCTGTCTCCTTATCTCTCTCTTATCACTCACAGATCTCTATTCCTCTGTCTCCTTATCTCTCTCTTATCACTCACAGATCTCTATTCCTCTGTCTCCTTATCTCTCTCTTCTCACTCACAGATCTCTATTCCTCTGTCTCCTTATCTCTCTCTTCTAACTCACAGATCTCTATTCCTCTGTCTCATTATCTCTCTCTTATCACTCACAGGTCTCTATTCCTCTGTCTCCTTATCTCTCTCTTATCACTCACAGATATCTATTCCTCTGTCTCCTTATCTCTCTCTTCTCACTCACATATCTCTATTCCTCTGTCTCCTTATCTCTCTCTTATCATTCACAGATCTCTATTCCTCTGTCTCCTTATCTCTCTCTTATCTCTCACAGATCTCTATTCCTCTGTCTCCTTATCTCTCAGCTCTCTCTTATCTCTCACAGATCTCTATTCCTCTGTCTCCTTATCTCTCTCTTATCTCTCACAGATCTCTATTCCTCTGTCTCCTTATCTCTCAGCTCTCTCTTATCTCTCACATATCTCTATTCCTCTGTCTCCTTATATCTCTCTTCTCATTCACAGATCTCTATTCCTCTGTCTCATTATCTCTCTTCTCATTCACAGATCTCTATTCCTCTGTCTCATTATCTCTCTTTTCACTCACAGGTCTCTATTCCTCTGTCTCCTTATCTCTCTCTTATCACTCACAGATATCTATTCCTCTGTCTCCTTATCTCTCTCTTCTCACTCACATATCTCTATTCCTCTGTCTCCTTATCTCTCTCTTATCATTCACAGATCTCTATTCCTCTGTCTCCTTATCTCTCTCTTATCTCTCACAGATCTCTATTCCTCTGTCTCCTTATCTCTCAGCTCTCTCTTATCTCTCACAGATCTCTATTCCTCTGTCTCCTTATCTCTCTCTTATCACTCACAGATCTCTATTCCTCTGTCTCCTTATCTCTCTTCTCACTCACAGATCTCTATTCCTCGGTCTCATTATCTCTCTTTTCACTCACAGGTCTCTATTCCTCTGTCTCCTTATCTCTCTCTTCTCACTCACAGATCTCTATTCCTCTGTCTCCTTATCTCTCTCTTCTCACTCACAGGTCTCTATTCCTCTGTGTCCTTATCTCTCTCTTCTCACTCACAGATCTCTATTCCTCTGTCTCCTTATCTCTCTTCTCACTCACAGATCTCTATTCCTCTGTCTCCTTATCTTTCTCTTCTCACTCACAGATCTATATTCCTCTGTCTCCTTATCTCTCTCTTCTCACTCACAGGTCTCTATTCCTCTGTGTCCTTATCTCTCTCTTCTCACTCACAGATCTCTATTCCTCTGTCTCCTTATCTTTCTCTTCTCACTCACAGATCTCTATTCCTCTGTCTCCTTATCTCTCTCTTATCACTCACAGGTCTCTATTCCTCTGTCTCCTTATCTCTCTCTTATCTCTCACAGATCTATATTCCTCTGTCTCCTTATCTCTCTTCTCACTCACAGATCTCTATTCCTCTGTCTCCTTATCTTTCTCTTCTCACTCACAGATCTATATTCCACTGTCTCCTTATCTCTCTCTTATCACTCACAGATCTCTATTCCTCTGTCTCCTTATCTCTCTCTTATCACTCAAATATCTCTATTCCTCTGTCTCCTTATCTCTCTCTTATCTCTCACAGATCTCTATTCCTCTGTCTCCTTATCTCTCTCTTATCACTCACAGATCTCTATTCCTCTGTCTCCTTATCTCTCTCTTATCACTCAAATATCTCTATTCCTCTGTGTCCTTATCTCTCTCTTCTCTCTCACAGGTCTCTATTCCTCTGTCTCCTTATCTCTCTCTTCTCACTCACAGGTCTCTATTCCTCTGTGTCCTTATCTCTCTCTTATCACTCACAGGTCTCTATTCCTCTGTCTCCTTATCTCTCTCTTATCACTCAAATATCTCTTTTCCTCTGTCTCCTTATCTCTCTCTTATCTCTCACAGGTCTCTATTCCTCTGTCTCCTTTTCTCTCTCTTCTCACTCACAGGTCTCTATTCCTCTGTCTCCTTATCTCTCTCTTCTCACTCACAGGTTTCTATTCCTCTGTCGCCTTATCTCTCTCAGATCTCTATTCCTCTGTCTCCTTATCTCTCTCTTATCACTCACAGATCTCTATTCCTCTGTTTCCTTATCTCTCTCTTATCTCTCACATATCTCTATTCCTCTGTCTCCTTATCTCTCTCTTATCACTCAAATATCTCTATTCCTCTGTCTCCTTATCTCTCTCTTATCATTCACAGATCTCTATTCCTCTGTCTCCTTATCTCTCTCTTATCACTCACAGATCTCTATTCCTCTATCTCCTTATCTCTCTCTTATCTCTCACAGATCTCTATTCCTCTGTCTCCTTATCTCTCTCTTCTCACTCACAGATCTCTATTCCTCTGTGTCCTTATCTCTCTCTTCTCACTCACAGATCTCTATTCCTCTGTCTCCTTATCTCTCTTCTCACTCACAGATCTCTATTCCTCTGTCTCCTTATCTTTCTCTTCTCACTCACAGATCTATATTCCTCTGTCTCCTTATCTCTCTCTTCTCACTCACAGGTCTCTATTCCTCTGTGTCCTTATCTCTCTCTTCTCACTCACAGATCTCTATTCCTCTGTCTCCTTATCTCTCTTCTCACTCACAGATCTCTATTCCTCTGTCTCCTTATCTTTCTCTTCTCACTCACAGATCTATATTCCACTGTCTCCTTATCTCTCTCTTATCACTCACAGATCTCTATTCCTCTGTCTCCTTATCTCTCTCTTATCACTCAAATATCTCTATTCCTCTGTCTCCTTATCTCTCTCTTATCTCTCACAGATCTCTATTCCTCTGTCTCCTTATCTCTCTCTTATCACTCACAGATCTCTATTCCTCTGTCTCCTTATCTCTCTCTTATCACTCAAATATCTCTATTCCTCTGTGTCCTTATCTCTCTCTTCTCTCTCACAGGTCTCTATTCCTCTGTCTCCTTATCTCTCTCTTCTCACTCACAGGTCTCTATTCCTCTGTGTCCTTATCTCTCTCTTCTCACTCACAGATCTATATTCCTCTGTCTCCTTATCTCTCTTATCACTCACAGGTCTCTATTCCTCTGTCTCCTTATCTCTCTCTTATCACTCAAATATCTCTTTTCCTCTGTCTCCTTATCTCTCTCTTATCTCTCACAGGTCTCTATTCCTCTGTCTCCTTTTCTCTCTCTTCTCACTCACAGGTCTCTATTCCTCTGTCTCCTTATCTCTCTCTTCTCACTCACAGGTTTCTATTCCTCTGTCGCCTTATCTCTCTCAGATCTCTATTCCTCTGTCTCCTTATCTCTCTCTTATCACTCACAGATCTCTATTCCTCTGTTTCCTTATCTCTCTCTTATCTCTCACATATCTCTATTCCTCTGTCTCCTTATCTCTCTCTTATCACTCAAATATCTCTATTCCTCTGTCTCCTTATCTCTCTCTTATCATTCACAGATCTCTATTCCTCTGTCTCCTTATCTCTCTCTTATCACTCACAGATCTCTATTCCTCTATCTCCTTATCTCTCTCTTATCTCTCACAGATCTCTATTCCTCTGTCTCCTTATCTCTCTCTTCTCACTCACAGATCTCTATTCCTCTGTGTCCTTATCTCTCTCTTCTCACTCACAGATCTATATTTCTCTGTGTCCTTATCTCTCAGCTCTCTTATCTCTCACATATCTCTATTCCTCTGTCTCCTTATCTCTCTCTTATCACTCAAATATCTCTATTCCTCTGTCTCCTTATCTCTCTCTTATCATTCACAGATCTCTATTCCTCTGTCTCCTTATCTCTCTCTTATCACTCACAGATCTCTATTCCTCTGTCTCCTTATCTCTCTCTTATCACTCACAGATCTCTATTCCTCTGTCTCGTTATCTCTCTCTTCTCACTCACAGGTCTCTATTCCTCTGTGTCCTTATCTCTCTCTTCTCACTCACAGATCTCTATTCCTCTGTCTCCTTATCTCTCTTATCACTCACAGATCTCTATTCCTCTGTCTCCTTATCTTTCTCTTCTCACTCACAGATCTATATTCCTCTGTCTCCTTATCTCTCTCTTATCACTCAAATATCTCTATTCCTCTGTCTCCTTATCTCTCTCTTATCTCTCACAGATCTCTATTCCTCTGTGTCCTTATCTCTCTCTTCTCACTCACAGATCTATATTCCTCTGTGTCCTTATCTCTCAGCTATCTTATCTCTCACATATCTCTATTCCTCTGTCTCCTTATCTCTCTCTTATCACTCAAATATCTCTATTCCTCTGTCTCCTTATCTCTCTCTTATCATTCACAGATCTCTATTCCTCTGTCTCATTATCTCTCTTTTCACTCACAGGTCTCTATTCCTCTGTCTCCTTATCTCTCTCTTATCACTCACAGATCTCTATTCCTCTGTCTCCTTATCTCTCTCTTCTCACTCACAGGTCTTTATTCCTCTGTGTCCTTATCTCTCTCTTATCACTCACAGATCTCTATTCCTCTGTCTCCTTATCTCTCTTATCACTCACAGATCTCTATTCCTCTGTCTCCTTATCTTTCTCTTCTCACTCACAGATCTCTATTCCTCTGTCTCCTTATCTCTCTCTTATCACTCAAATATCTCTATTCCTCTGTCTCCTTATCTCTCTCTTATCTCTCACAGATCTATATTCCTCTGTCTCCTTATCTCTCTTATCACTCACAGATCTCTATTCCTCTGTCTCCTTATCTTTCTCTTCTCACTCACAGATCTATATTCCACTGTCTCCTTATCTCTCTCTTATCACTCACAGATCTCTATTCCTCTGTCTCCTTATCTCTCTCTTATCACTCAAATATCTCTATTCCTCTGTCTCCTTATCTCTCTCTTATCTCTCACAGATCTATATTCCTCTGTCTCCTTATCTCTCTCTTATCTCTCACATATCTCTATTCCTCTGTCTCCTTATCTCTCTCTTATCACTCAAATATCTCTATTCCTCTGTGTCCTTATCTCTCTCTTCTCTCTCACAGGTCTCTATTCCTCTGTCTCCTTATCTCTTGCTTCTCACTCACAGGTCTCTATTCCTCTGTGTCCTTATCTCTCTCTTCTCACTCACAGATCTATATTCCTCTGTCTCCTTATCTCTCTTATCACTCACAGGTCTCTATTCCTCTGTCTCCTTATCTTTCTCTTCTCACTCAAATATCTCTATTCCTCTGTCTCCTTATCTCTCTCTTATCTCTCACAGGTCTCTATTCCTCTGTCTCCTTATCTCTCTCTTATCACTCACAGATCTCTATTCCTCTGTCTCCTTATCTCTCTATCACTCAAATATCTCTATTCCTCTGTCTCCTTATCTCTCTCTTATCTCTCACAGGTCTCTATTCCTCTGTCTCCTTATCTCTCGCTTCTCACTCACAGGTCACTATTCCTCTCTCTCCTTATCTCTCTCTTCTCACTCACAGGTCTCTATTCCTCTGTCGCCTTATCTCTCTCTTTTCACTCACAGATCTCTATTCCTCTGTCTCCTTATCTCTCTTATCACTCACAGTTCTCTATTCCTCTGTCTCCTTATCTCTCTTCTCACTCACAGATCTCTGTTCCTCTGTCTCCTTATCTCTCTCTTATCACTCACAGATCTCTACTCCTCTGTTTCCTTATCTCTCTCTTATCACTAGTGTTGAGCGAGCACCCCGATGCTCGGGTGCTCTGACCGAGCACCGCCGGAGGCTCGAGTGCTCGGCCGAGCACCCGAGCCCCATTGAATTGAATGGGGCGACACGAGCATTACACCAGGCACCCCCTGCTCTGATGAGGGGAGGGTGCCTGGTCAATTCCCCCCTTCATCTCCACAATGCCCCTCTTCCACAATGTCCCCCTTCATCTCCTCAATGTCCCCCTTCATCTCCGCTATGCCCCCTTCATCTCCGCAATGCCCCCTTCATCTCCGCTATGCCCCCTTCATCTCCGCTATGCCCCCTTCATCTCCGCAATGCCCCCTTCATCTCCGCAATGCCCCCCTTCCACAATGTCCCCCTTCATCTCCGCAATGTCCCCCTTCATCTCCGCAATGTCCCCCTTCATCTCCGCTATGCCCCCTTCATCTCCGCAATGCCCCCTTCATCTCCGCAATGTCCCCCTTCATCTCCGCAATGTCCCCCTTCATCTCCGCTATGCCCCCTTCATCTCCGCAATGCCCCCTTCATCTCCGCAATGTCCCCCTTTATCTCCGCTATGCCCCCTTCATCTCCGCAATGCCCCCTACCTCCAGTCCCTGGTGGTCCAGCGGAGCGTCTTCAGATCTGTGCCTCCTTCGGCACAGATCCCCGCCACCCGAACATGCCGGGCGAGCACATGGCGTTACTCGTACGAGTACCGCCATGTTCCGAGCAGAGCGATGCTCGAGCCGATCCGAGCATCGGCCGAGCATGCTCGCTCAACACTACTTATCACTCACAGATCTCTATTCCTCTGTCTCCTTATCTCTCTTCTCACTCACAGATCTCTATTCCTCTGTCTCCTTATCTCTCTCTAATCACTCACAGGTCTCTATTCCTCTGTCTCCTTATCTCTCTCTTATCTCTCACAGATCTCTATTCCTCTGTCTCCTTATCTCTCTCTTATCACTCACAGATCTCTATTCCTCTGTTTCCTTATCTCTCTCTTATCTCTCACATATCTCTATTCCTCTGTCTCCTTATCTCTCTCTTATCACTCAAATATCTCTATTCCTCTGTCTCCTTATCTCTCTCTTATCTCTCACAGATCTATATTCCTCTGTCTCCTTATCTCTCTTTTATCTCTCACATATCTCTATTCCTCTGTCTCCTTATCTCTCTCTTAACACTCAAATATCTCTATTCCTCTGTCTCCTTATCTCTCTCTTATCTCTCACAGGTCTCTATTCCTCTGTCTCCTTATCTCTCTCTTCTCACTCACATGTCTCTATTCCTCTGTCTCCTTATCTCTCTCTTCTCACTCACAGGTCTCTATTCCTCTGTCTCCTTATCTCTCTCTTCTCACTCACAGGTCTCTATTCCTCTGTCGCCTTATCTCTCTCTTTTCACTCACAGATCTCTATTCCTCTGTCTCCTTATCTCTCTTATCACTCACAGTTCTCTATTCCTCTGTCTCCTTATCTCTCTTCTCACTCACAGATCTCTATTCCTCTGTCTCCTTATCTCTCTCTTATCACTCACAGATCTCTATTCCTCTGTCTCCTTATCTCTCTTCTCACTCACAGATCTCTATTCCTCTGTCTCCTTCTCTCTCTAATCACTCACAGGTCTCTATTCCTCTGTCTCCTTATCTCTCACTTATCTCTCACAGATCTCTATTCCTCTGTCTCCTTATCTCTCTCTTATCACTCACAGATCTCTATTCCTCTGTTTCCTTATCTCTCTCTTATCTCTCACATATCTCTATTCCTCTGTCTCCTTATCTCTCTCTTATCATTCACAGATCTCTATTCCTCTGTCTCCTTATCTCTCTCTTCTCACTCACAGATCTCTATTCCTCTGTGTCCTTATCTCTCTCTTCTCACTCACAGATCTATATTCCTCTGTGTCCTTATCTGTCAGCTCTCTTATCTCTCACATATCTCTATTCCTCTGTCTCCTTATCTCTCTCTTATCACTCAAATATCTCTATTGCTCTGTCTCCTTATCTCTCTCTTCTCACTCACATATCTCTATTCCTCTGTCTCCTTATCTCTCTCTTATCATTCACAGATCTCTATTCCTCTGTCTCATTATCTCTCTTTTCACTCACAGGTCTCTATTCCTCTGTCTCCTTATCTCTCTCTTATCACTCACAGATCTCTATTCCTCTGTCTCCTTATCTCTCTCTTATCACTCACAGATCTCTATTCCTCTGTCTCCTTATCTCTCTCTTATCACTCACATATCTCTATTCCTCTGTCTCCTTATCTCTCTCTTATCACTAAAATATCTCTATTCCTCTGTCTCCTTATCTCTCTATCACTCACATATCTCTATTCCTCTGTCTCCTTATATCTCTCTTCTCACTCACAGATCTCTATTCCTCTGTCTCATTATCTCTCTTTTCACTCACAGGTCTCTATTCCTCTGTCTCCTTATCTCTCTCTTATCACTCACAGATCTCTATTCCTCTGTCTCCTTATCTCTCTCTTATCACTCACAGATCTCTATTCCTCTGTCTCCTTATCTCTCTCTTATCACTCACAGATCTCTATTCCTCTGTCTCCTTATCTCTCTATTCTCACTCACAGATCTCTATTCCTCTGTCTCCTTATCTCTCTCTTATCACTCACAGATCTCTATTCCTCTGTCTCCTTATCTCTCTCTTATCACTCACAGATCTCTATTCCTCTGTCTCCTTATCTCTCTCTTCTCATTCACAGATCTCTATTCCTCTGTCTCCATATCTCTCTCTTATCACTCACAGATCTCTATTTCTCTGTCTCCTTATCTCTCTTCTCACTCACAGATCTCTATTCCTCTGTCTCCTTATCTCTCTTCTCACTCACAGATCTCTATTCCTCTGTCTCCTTATCTCTCTCTAATCACTCACAGGTCTCTATTCCTCTGTCTCCTTATCTCTCTCTTATCACTCACAGATCTCTATTCCTCTGTTTCCTTATCTCTCTCTTATCTCTCACATATCTCTATTCCTCTGTCTCCTTATCTCTCTCTTATCATTCACAGGTCTCTATACCTCTGTCTCCTTATCTCTCTCTTATCACTCACAGATCTCTATTCCTCTGTCTCCTTATCTCTCTCTTATCTCTCACAGATCTCTATTCCTCTGTCTCCTTATCTCTCTCTTCTCACTCACAGATCTCTATTCCTCTGTCTCCTTATCTCTCTCTTATCTCTCACAGATCTCTATTCCTCTGTGTCCTTATCTCTCTCTTCTCTCTCACAGATCTCTATTCCTCTGTGTCCTTATCTCTCAGCTCTCTTATCTCTCACATATCTCTATTCCTCTGTCTCCTTATCTCTCTCTTATCACTCAAATATCTCTATTCCTCTGTCTCCTTATCTCTCTCTTATCACTTACAGATCTCTATTCCTCTGTCTCCTTATCTCTCTCTTATCACTCACAGATCTCTATTCCTCTGTCTCCTTATCTCTCTCTTCTCACTCACAGGTCTCTATTCCTCTGTGTCCTTATCTCTCTCTTCTCACTCACAGATCTCTATTCCTCTGTCTCCTTATCTCTCTTATCACTCACAGATCTCTATTCCTCTGTCTCCTTATCTTTCTCTTCTCACTCACAGATCTATATTCCTCTGTCTCCTTATCTCTCTCTTATCACTCAAATATCTCTATTCCTCTGTCTCCTTATCTCTCTCTTATCTCTCACAGATCTCTATTCCTCTGTGTCCTTATCTCTCTCTTCTCACTCACAGATCTATATTCCTCTGTGTCCTTATCTCTCAGCTCTCTTATCTCTCACATATCTCTATTCCTCTGTCTCCTTATCTCTCTTATCACTCAAATATCTCTATTCCTCTGTCTCCTTATCTCTCTCTTATCATTCACAGATCTCTATTCCTCTGTCTCATTATCTCTCTTTTCACTCACAGGTCTCTATTCCTCTGTCTCCTTATCTCTCTCTTATCACTCACAGATCTCTATTCCTCTGTCTCCTTATCTCTCTCTTCTCACTCACAGGTCTTTATTCCTCTGTGTCCTTATCTCTCTCTTATCACTCACAGATCTCTATTCCTCTGTCTCCTTATCTCTCTTATCACTCACAGATCTCTATTCCTCTGTCTCCTTATCTTTCTCTTCTCACTCACAGATCTATATTCCTCTGTCTCCTTATCTCTCTCTTATCACTCACAGATCTCTATTCCTCTGTCTCCTTATCTCTCTCTTATCACTCAAATATCTCTATTCCTCTGTCTCCTTATCTCTCTCTTATCTCTCACAGATCTATATTCCTCTGTCTCCTTATCTCTCTTATCACTCACAGATCTCTATTCCTCTGTCTCCTTATCTTTCTCTTCTCACTCACAGATCTATATTCCACTGTCTCCTTATCTCTCTCTTATCACTCACAGATCTCTATTCCTCTGTCTCCTTATCTCTCTCTTATCACTCAAATATCTCTATTCCTCTGTCTCCTTATCTCTCTCTTATCTCTCACAGATCTATATTCCTCTGTCTCCTTATCTCTCTCTTATCTCTCACATATCTCTATTCCTCTGTCTCCTTATCTCTCTCTTATCACTCAAATATCTCTATTCCTCTGTGTCCTTATCTCTCTCTTCTCTCTCACAGGTCTCTATTCCTCTGTCTCCTTATCTCTCGCTTCTCACTCACAGGTCTCTATTCCTCTGTGTCCTTATCTCTCTCTTCTCACTCACAGATCTATATTCCTCTGTCTCCTTATCTCTCTTATCACTCACAGGTCTCTATTCCTCTGTCTCCTTATCTCTCTCTTATCACTCAAATATCTCTATTCCTCTGTCTCCTTATCTCTCTCTTATCTCTCACAGGTCTCTATTCCTCTGTCTCCTTATCTCTCTCTTCTCACTCACAGGTCTCTATTCCTCTGTCTCCTTATCTCTCTCTTCTCACTCACAGGTCTCTATTCCTCTGTCGCCTTATCTCTCTCTTTTCACTCACAGATCTCTATTCCTCTGTCTCCTTATCTCTCTTATCACTCACAGTTCTCTATTCCTCTGTCTCCTTATCTCTCTTCTCACTCACAGATCTCTGTTCCTCTGTCTCCTTATCTCTCTCTTATCACTAACAGATCTCTACTCCTCTGTTTCCTTATCTCTCTCTTATCACTCACAGATCTCTATTCCTCTGTCTCCTTATCTCTCTTCTCACTCACAGATCTCTATTCCTCTGTCTCCTTATCTCTCTCTAATCACTCACATATCTCTATTCCTCTGTCTCCTTATCTCTCTCAGATCTCTATTCCTCTGTCTCCTTATCTCTCTCTTATCACTCACAGATCTCTATTCCTCTGTTTCCTTATCTCTCTCTTATCTCTCACATATCTCTATTCCTCTGTCTCCTTATCTCTCTCTTATCACTCAAATATCTCTATTCCTCTGTCTCCTTATCTCTCTCTTATCATTCACAAATCTCTATTCCTCTGTCTCCTTATCTCTCTCTTATCACTCACAGATCTCTATTCCTCTGTCTCCTTATCTCTCTCTTATCTCTCACAGATCTCTATTCCTCTGTCTCCTTATCTCTCTCTTCTCACTCACAGATCTCTATTCCTCTGTGTCCTTATCTCTCTCTTCTCACTCACAGATCTATATTCCTCTGTGTCCTTATCTCTCAGCTCTCTTATCTCTCACATATCTCTATTCCTCTGTCTCCTTATCTCTCTCTTATCACTCAAATATCTCTATTCCTCTGTCTCCTTATCTCTCTCTTATCATTCACAGATCTCTATTCCTCTGTCTCCTTATCTCTCTCTTATCACTCACAGATCTCTATTCCTCTGTCTCCTTATCTCTCTCTTATCACTCACAGATCTCTATTCCTCTGTCTCGTTATCTCTCTCTTCTCACTCACAGGTCTCTATTCCTCTGTGTCCTTATCTCTCTCTTCTCACTCACAGATCTCTATTCCTCTGTCTCCTTATCTCTCTTATCACTCACAGATCTCTATTCCTCTGTCTCCTTATCTTTCTCTTCTCACTCACAGATCTATATTCCTCTGTCTCCTTATCTCTCTCTTATCACTCAAATATCTCTATTCCTCTGTCTCCTTATCTCTCTCTTATCTCTCACAGATCTCTATTCCTCTGTGTCCTTATCTCTCTCTTCTCACTCACAGATCTATATTCCTCTGTGTCCTTATCTCTCAGCTCTCTTATCTCTCACATATCTCTATTCCTCTGTCTCCTTATCTCTCTCTTATCACTCAAATATCTCTATTCCTCTGTCTCCTTATCTCTCTCTTATCATTCATAGATCTCTATTCCTCTGTCTCATTATCTCTCTTTTCACTCACAGGTCTCTATTCCTCTGTCTCCTTATCTCTCTCTTATCACTCACAGATCTCTATTCCTCTGTCTCCTTATCTCTCTCTTCTCACTCACAGGTCTTTATTCCTCTGTGTCCTTATCTCTCTCTTATCACTCACAGATCTCTATTCCTCTGTCTCCTTATCTCTCTTATCACTCACAGATCTCTATTCCTCTGTCTCCTTATCTTTCTCTTCTCACTCACAGATCTCTATTCCTCTGTCTCCTTATCTCTCTCTTATCACTCAAATATCTCTATTCCTCTGTCTCCTTATCTCTCTCTTATCTCTCACAGATCTATATTCCTCTGTCTCCTTATCTCTCTTATCACTCACAGATCTCTATTCCTCTGTCTCCTTATCTTTCTCTTCTCACTCACAGATCTATATTCCACTGTCTCCTTATCTCTCTCTTATCACTCACAGATCTCTATTCCTCTGTCTCCTTATCTCTCTCTTATCACTCAAATATCTCTATTCCTCTGTCTCCTTATCTCTCTCTTATCTCTCACAGATCTATATTCCTCTGTCTCCTTATCTCTCTCTTATCTCTCACATATCTCTATTCCTCTGTCTCCTTATCTCTCTCTTATCACTCAAATATCTCTATTCCTCTGTGTCCTTATCTCTCTCTTCTCTCTCACAGGTCTCTATTCCTCTGTCTCCTTATCTCTTGCTTCTCACTCACAGGTCTCTATTCCTCTGTGTCCTTATCTCTCTCTTCTCACTCACAGATCTATATTCCTCTGTCTCCTTATCTCTCTTATCACTCACAGGTCTCTATTCCTCTGTCTCCTTATCTTTCTCTTCTCACTCAAATATCTCTATTCCTCTGTCTCCTTATCTCTCTCTTATCTCTCACAGGTCTCTATTCCTCTGTCTCCTTATCTCTCTCTTATCACTCACAGATCTCTATTCCTCTGTCTCCTTATCTCTCTCTTATCACTCAAATATCTCTATTCCTCTGTCTCCTTATCTCTCTCTTATCTCTCACAGGTCTCTATTCCTCTGTCTCCTTATCTCTCTCTTCTCACTCACAGGTCACTATTCCTCTCTCTCCTTATCTCTCTCTTCTCACTCACAGGTCTCTATTCCTCTGTCGCCTTATCTCTCTCTTTTCACTCACAGATCTCTATTCCTCTGTCTCCTTATCTCTCTTATCACTCACAGTTCTCTATTCCTCTGTCTCCTTATCTCTCTTCTCACTCACAGATCTCTGTTCCTCTGTCTCCTTATCTCTCTCTTATCACTCACAGATCTCTACTCCTCTGTTTCCTTATCTCTCTCTTATCACTAGTGTTGAGCGAGCACCCCGATGCTCGGGTGCTCTGACCGAGCACCGCCGGAGGCTCGAGTGCTCGGCCGAGCACCCGAGCCCCATTGAATTGAATGGGGCGACACGAGCATTACACCAGGCACCCCCTGCTCTGATGAGGGGAGGCTGCCTGGTCAATGCCCCCCTTCATCTCCACAATGCCCCTCTTCCACAATGTCCCCCTTCATCTCCTCAATGTCCCCCTTCATCTCCGCTATGCCCCCTTCATCTCCGCAATGCCCCCTTCATCTCCGCTATGCCCCCTTCATCTCCGCTATGCCCCCTTCATCTCCGCTATACCCCCTTCATCTCCGCAATGCCCCCTTCATCTCCGCAATGCCCCCCTTCCACAATGTCCCCCTTCATCTCCGCAATGTCCCCCTTCATCTCCGCAATGTCCCCCTTCATCTCCGCTATGCCCCCTTCATCTCCGCAATGTCCCCCTTCATCTCCGCAATGTCCCCCTTCATCTCCGCTATGCCCCCTTCATCTCCGCAATGCCCCCTTCATCTCCGCAATGTCCCCCTTTATCTCCGCTATGCCCCCTTCATCTCCGCAATGCCCCCTACCTCCAGTCCCTGGTGGTCCAGCGGAGCGTCTTCAGATCTGTGCCTCCTTCGGCACAGATCCCCGCCACCCGAACATGCCGGGCGAGCACATGGCGTTACTCGTACGAGTACCGCCATGTTCCGAGCAGAGCGATGCTCGAGCCGATCCGAGCATCGGCCGAGCATGCTCGCTCAACACTACTTATCACTCACAGATCTCTATTCCTCTGTCTCCTTATCTCTCTTCTCACTCACAGATCTCTATTCCTCTGTCTCCTTATCTCTCTCTAATCACTCACAGGTCTCTATTCCTCTGTCTCCTTATCTCTCTCTTATCTCTCACAGATCTCTATTCCTCTGTCTCCTTATCTCTCTCTTATCACTCACAGATCTCTATTCCTCTGTTTCCTTATCTCTCTCTTATCTCTCACATATCTCTATTCCTCTGTCTCCTTATCTCTCTCTTATCACTCAAATATCTCTATTCCTCTGTCTCCTTATCTCTCTCTTATCTCTCACAGATCTATATTCCTCTGTCTCCTTATCTCTCTCTTATCTCTCACATATCTCTATTCCTCTGTCTCCTTATCTCTCTCTTAACACTCAAATATCTCTATTCCTCTGTCTCCTTATCTCTCTCTTATCTCTCACAGGTCTCTATTCCTCTGTCTCCTTATCTCTCTCTTCTCACTCACATGTCTCTATTCCTCTGTCTCCTTATCTCTCTCTTCTCACTCACAGGTCTCTATTCCTCTGTCTCCTTATCTCTCTCTTCTCACTCACAGGTCTCTATTCCTCTGTCGCCTTATCTCTCTCTTTTCACTCACAGATCTCTATTCCTCTGTCTCCTTATCTCTCTTATCACTCACAGTTCTCTATTCCTCTGTCTCCTTATCTCTCTTCTCACTCACAGATCTCTATTCCTCTGTCTCCTTATCTCTCTCTTATCACTCACAGATCTCTATTCCTCTGTCTCCTTATCTCTCTTCTCACTCACAGATCTCTATTCCTCTGTCTCCTTCTCTCTCTAATCACTCACAGGTCGCTATTCCTCTGTCTCCTTATCTCTCACTTATCACTCACAGATCTCTATTCCTCTGTCTCCTTATCTCTCTTCTCACTCACAGATCTCTATTCCTCTGTCTCCTTCTCTCTCTAATCACTCACAGGTCTCTATTCCTCTGTCTCCTTATCTCTCACTTATCTCTCACAGATCTCTATTCCTCTGTCTCCTTATCTCTCTCTTATCACTCACAGATCTCTATTCCTCTGTTTCCTTATCTCTCTCTTATCTCTCACATATCTCTATTCCTCTGTCTCCTTATCTCTCTCTTATCATTCACAGATCTCTATTCCTCTGTCTCCTTATCTCTCTCTTCTCACTCACAGATCTCTATTCCTCTGTGTCCTTATCTCTCTCTTCTCACTCACAGATCTATATTCCTCTGTGTCCTTATCTGTCAGCTCTCTTATCTCTCACATATCTCTATTCCTCTGTCTCCTTATCTCTCTCTTATCACTCAAATATCTCTATTGCTCTGTCTCCTTATCTCTCTCTTCTCACTCACATATCTCTATTCCTCTGTCTCCTTATCTCTCTCTTATCATTCACAGATCTCTATTCCTCTGTCTCATTATCTCTCTTTTCACTCACAGGTCTCTATTCCTCTGTCTCCTTATCTCTCTCTTATCACTCACAGATCTCTATTCCTCTGTCTCCTTATCTCTCTCTTATCACTCACAGATCTCTATTCCTCTGTCTCCTTATCTCTCTCTTATCACTCACATATCTCTATTCCTCTGTCTCCTTATCTCTCTCTTATCACTAAAATATCTCTATTCCTCTGTCTCCTTATCTCTCTATCACTCACATATCTCTATTCCTCTGTCTCCTTATATCTCTCTTCTCACTCACAGATCTCTATTCGTCTGTCTCATTATCTCTCTTTTCACTCACAGGTCTCTATTCCTCTGTCTCCTTATCTCTCTCTTATCACTCACAGATCTATATTCCTCTGTCTCCTTATCTCTCTCTTATCACTCACAGATCTCTATTCCTCTGTCTCCTTATCTCTCTCTTATCACTCACAGATCTCTATTCCTCTGTCTCCTTATCTCTCTATTCTCACTCACAGATCTCTATTCCTCTGTCTCCTTATCTTTCTCTTCTCATTCACAGATCTCTATTCCTCTGTCTCCATATCTCTCTCTTATCACTCACAGATCTCTATTCCTCTGTCTCCTTATCTCTCTTATCACTCACAGATCTCTATTCCTCTGTCTCCTTATCTCTCTTCTCACTCACAGATCTCTATTCCTCTGTCTCCTTATCTCTCTCTAATCACTCACAGGTCTCTATTCCTCTGTCTCCTTATCTCTCTCTTATCACTCACAGATCTCTATTCCTCTGTCTCCTTATCTCTCTCTTCTCACTCACAGGTCTTTATTCCTCTGTGTCCTTATCTCTCTCTTATCACTCACAGATCTCTATTCCTCTGTCTCCTTATCTCTCTTATCACTCACAGATCTCTATTCCTCTGTCTCCTTATCTTTCTCTTCTCACTCACAGATCTCTATTCCTCTGTCTCCTTATCTCTCTCTTATCACTCAAATATCTCTATTCCTCTGTCTCCTTATCTCTCTCTTATCTCTCACAGATCTATATTCCTCTGTCTCCTTATCTCTCTTATCACTCACAGATCTCTATTCCTCTGTCTCCTTATCTTTCTCTTCTCACTCACAGATCTATATTCCACTGTCTCCTTATCTCTCTCTTATCACTCACAGATCTCTATTCCTCTGTCTCCTTATCTCTCTCTTATCACTCAAATATCTCTATTCCTCTGTCTCCTTATCTCTCTCTTATCTCTCACAGATCTATATTCCTCTGTCTCCTTATCTCTCTCTTATCTCTCACATATCTCTATTCCTCTGTCTCCTTATCTCTCTCTTATCACTCAAATATCTCTATTCCTCTGTGTCCTTATCTCTCTCTTCTCTCTCACAGGTCTCTATTCCTCTGTCTCCTTATCTCTTGCTTCTCACTCACAGGTCTCTATTCCTCTGTGTCCTTATCTCTCTCTTCTCACTCACAGATCTATATTCCTCTGTCTCCTTATCTCTCTTATCACTCACAGGTCTCTATTCCTCTGTCTCCTTATCTTTCTCTTCTCACTCAAATATCTCTATTCCTCTGTCTCCTTATCTCTCTCTTATCTCTCACAGGTCTCTATTCCTCTGTCTCCTTATCTCTCTCTTATCACTCACAGATCTCTATTCCTCTGTCTCCTTATCTCTCTCTTATCACTCAAATATCTCTATTCCTCTGTCTCCTTATCTCTCTCTTATCTCTCACAGGTCTCTATTCCTCTGTCTCCTTATCTCTCTCTTCTCACTCACAGGTCACTATTCCTCTCTCTCCTTATCTCTCTCTTCTCACTCACAGGTCTCTATTCCTCTGTCGCCTTATCTCTCTCTTTTCACTCACAGATCTCTATTCCTCTGTCTCCTTATCTCTCTTATCACTCACAGTTCTCTATTCCTCTGTCTCCTTATCTCTCTTCTCACTCACAGATCTCTGTTCCTCTGTCTCCTTATCTCTCTCTTATCACTCACAGATCTCTACTCCTCTGTTTCCTTATCTCTCTCTTATCACTAGTGTTGAGCGAGCACCCCGATGCTCGGGTGCTCTGACCGAGCACCGCCGGAGGCTCGAGTGCTCGGCCGAGCACCCGAGCCCCATTGAATTGAATGGGGCGACACGAGCATTACACCAGGCACCCCCTGCTCTGATGAGGGGAGGCTGCCTGGTCAATGCCCCCCTTCATCTCCACAATGCCCCTCTTCCACAATGTCCCCCTTCATCTCCTCAATGTCCCCCTTCATCTCCGCTATGCCCCCTTCATCTCCGCAATGCCCCCTTCATCTCCGCTATGCCCCCTTCATCTCCGCTATGCCCCCTTCATCTCCGCAATGCCCCCTTCATCTCCGCAATGCCCCCCTTCCACAATGTCCCCCTTCATCTCCGCAATGTCCCCCTTCATCTCCGCAATGTCCCCCTTCATCTCCGCTATGCCCCCTTCATCTCCGCAATGTCCCCCTTCATCTCCGCAATGTCCCCCTTCATCTCCGCTATGCCCCCTTCATCTCCGCAATGCCCCCTTCATCTCCGCAATGTCCCCCTTTATCTCCGCTATGCCCCCTTCATCTCCGCAATGCCCCCTACCTCCAGTCCCTGGTGGTCCAGCGGAGCGTCTTCAGATCTGTGCCTCCTTCGGCACAGATCCCCGCCACCCGAACATGCCGGGCGAGCACATGGCGTTACTCGTACGAGTACCGCCATGTTCCGAGCAGAGCGATGCTCGAGCCGATCCGAGCATCGGCCGAGCATGCTCGCTCAACACTACTTATCACTCACAGATCTCTATTCCTCTGTCTCCTTATCTCTCTTCTCACTCACAGATCTCTATTCCTCTGTCTCCTTATCTCTCTCTAATCACTCACAGGTCTCTATTCCTCTGTCTCCTTATCTCTCTCTTATCTCTCACAGATCTCTATTCCTCTGTCTCCTTATCTCTCTCTTATCACTCACAGATCTCTATTCCTCTGTTTCCTTATCTCTCTCTTATCTCTCACATATCTCTATTCCTCTGTCTCCTTATCTCTCTCTTATCACTCAAATATCTCTATTCCTCTGTCTCCTTATGTCTCTCTTATCTCTCACAGATCTATATTCCTCTGTCTCCTTATCTCTCTCTTATCTCTCACATATCTCTATTCCTCTGTCTCCTTATCTCTCTCTTAACACTCAAATATCTCTATTCCTCTGTCTCCTTATCTCTCTCTTATCTCTCACAGGTCTCTATTCCTCTGTCTCCTTATCTCTCTCTTCTCACTCACATGTCTCTATTCCTCTGTCTCCTTATCTCTCTCTTCTCACTCACAGGTCTCTATTCCTCTGTCTCCTTATCTCTCTCTTCTCACTCACAGGTCTCTATTCCTCTGTCGCCTTATCTCTCTCTTTTCACTCACAGATCTCTATTCCTCTGTCTCCTTATCTCTCTTCTCACTCACAGATCTCTATTCCTCTGTCTCCTTCTCTCTCTAATCACTCACAGGTCTCTATTCCTCTGTCTCCTTATCTCTCACTTATCACTCACAGATCTCTATTCCTCTGTCTCCTTATCTCTCTTCTCACTCACAGATCTCTATTCCTCTGTCTCCTTCTCTCTCTAATCACTCACAGGTCTCTATTCCTCTGTCTCCTTATCTCTCACTTATCTCTCACAGATCTCTATTCCTCTGTCTCCTTATCTCTCTCTTATCACTCACAGATCTCTATTCCTCTGTTTCCTTATCTCTCTCTTATCTCTCACATATCTCTATTCCTCTGTCTCCTTATCTCTCTCTTATCATTCACAGATCTCTATTCCTCTGTCTCCTTATCTCTCTCTTCTCACTCACAGATCTCTATTCCTCTGTGTCCTTATCTCTCTCTTCTCACTCACAGATCTATATTCCTCTGTGTCCTTATCTGTCAGCTCTCTTATCTCTCACATATCTCTATTCCTCTGTCTCCTTATCTCTCTCTTATCACTCAAATATCTCTATTGCTCTGTCTCCTTATCTCTCTCTTCTCACTCACATATCTCTATTCCTCTGTCTCCTTATCTCTCTCTTATCATTCACAGATCTCTATTCCTCTGTCTCATTATCTCTCTTTTCACTCACAGGTCTCTATTCCTCTGTCTCCTTATCTCTCTCTTATCACTCACAGATCTCTATTCCTCTGTCTCCTTATCTCTCTCTTATCACTCACAGATCTCTATTCCTCTGTCTCCTTATCTCTCTCTTATCACTCACATATCTCTATTCCTCTGTCTCCTTATCTCTCTCTTATCACTAAAATATCTCTATTCCTCTGTCTCCTTATCTCTCTATCACTCACATATCTCTATTCCTCTGTCTCCTTATATCTCTCTTCTCACTCACAGATCTCTATTCGTCTGTCTCATTATCTCTCTTTTCACTCACAGGTCTCTATTCCTCTGTCTCCTTATCTCTCTCTTATCACTCACAGATCTATATTCCTCTGTCTCCTTATCTCTCTCTTATCACTCACAGATCTCTATTCCTCTGTCTCCTTATCTCTCTATTCTCACTCACAGATCTCTATTCCTCTGTCTCCTTATCTTTCTCTTCTCATTCACAGATCTCTATTCCTCTGTCTCCATATCTCTCTCTTATCACTCACAGATCTCTATTCCTCTGTCTCCTTATCTCTCTTATCACTCACAGATCTCTATTCCTCTGTCTCCTTATCTCTCTTCTCACTCACAGATCTCTATTCCTCTGTCTCCTTATCTCTCTCTAATCACTCACAGGTCTCTATTCCTCTGTCTCCTTATCTCTCTCTTATCACTCACAGATCTCTATTCCTCTGTTTCCTTATCTCTCTCTTATCTCTCACATATCTCTATTCCTCTGTCTCCTTATCTCTCTCTTATCATTCACAGGTCTCTATACCTCTGTCTCCTTATCTCTCTCTTATCACTCACAGATCTCTATTCCTCTGTCTCCTTATCTCTCTCTTATCTCTCACAGATCTCTATTCCTCTGTCTCCTTATCTCTCTCTTCTCACTCACAGATCTCTATTCCTCTGTCTCCTTATCTCTCTCTTATCTCTCACAGATCTCTATTCCTCTGTCTCCTTACCTCTCTCTTCTCACTCACAGATCTCTATTCCTCTGTGTCCTTATCTCTCTCTTCTCACTCACAGATCTATATTCCTCTGTGTCCTTATCTCTCAGCTCTCTTATCTCTCACATATCTCTATTCCTCTGTCTCCTTATCTCTCTCTTATCACTCAAATATCTCTATTCCTCTGTCTCCTTATCTCTCTCTTATCACTTACAGATCTCTATTCCTCTGTCTCCTTATCTCTCTCTTATCACTCACAGATCTCTATTCCTCTGTCTCCTTATCTCTCTCTTCTCACTCACAGGTCTCTATTCCTCTGTGTCCTTATCTCTCTCTTCTCACTCACAGATCTCTATTCCTCTGTCTCCTTATCTCTCTTATCACTCACAGATCTCTATTCCTCTGTCTCCTTATCTTTCTCTTCTCACTCACAGATCTATATTCCTCTGTCTCCTTATCTCTCTCTTATCACTCAAATATCTCTATTCCTCTGTCTCCTTATCTCTCTCTTATCTCTCACAGATCTCTATTCCTCTGTGTCCTTATCTCTCTCTTCTCACTCACAGATCTATATTCCTCTGTGTCCTTATCTCTCAGCTCTCTTATCTCTCACATATCTCTATTCCTCTGTCTCCTTATCTCTCTCTTATCACTCAAATATCTCTATTCCTCTGTCTCCTTATCTCTCTCTTATCACTCACAGATCTCTATTCCTCTGTCTCCTTATCTCTCTCTTCTCACTCACAGGTCTTTATTCCTCTGTGTCCTTATCTCTCTCTTATCACTCACAGATCTCTATTCCTCTGTCTCCTTATCTCTCTTATCACTCACAGATCTCTATTCCTCTGTCTCCTTATCTTTCTCTTCTCACTCACAGATCTATATTCCTCTGTCTCCTTATCTCTCTCTTATCACTCACAGATCTCTATTCCTCTGTCTCCTTATCTCTCTCTTATCACTCAAATATCTCTATTCCTCTGTCTCCTTATCTCTCTCTTATCTCTCACAGATCTATATTCCTCTGTCTCCTTATCTCTCTTATCACTCACAGATCTCTATTCCTCTGTCTCCTTATCTTTCTCTTCTCACTCACAGATCTATATTCCACTGTCTCCTTATCTCTCTCTTATCACTCACAGATCTCTATTCCTCTGTCTCCTTATCTCTCTCTTATCACTCAAATATCTCTATTCCTCTGTCTCCTTATCTCTCTCTTATCTCTCACAGATCTATATTCCTCTGTCTCCTTATCTCTCTCTTATCTCTCACATATCTCTATTCCTCTGTCTCCTTATCTCTCTCTTATCACTCAAATATCTCTATTCCTCTGTGTCCTTATCTCTCTCTTCTCTCTCACAGGTCTCTATTCCTCTGTCTCCTTATCTCTCGCTTCTCACTCACAGGTCTCTATTCCTCTGTGTCCTTATCTCTCTCTTCTCACTCACAGATCTATATTCCTCTGTCTCCTTATCTCTCTTATCACTCACAGGTCTCTATTCCTCTGTCTCCTTATCTCTCTCTTATCACTCAAATATCTCTATTCCTCTGTCTCCTTATCTCTCTCTTATCTCTCACAGGTCTCTATTCCTCTGTCTCCTTATCTCTCTCTTCTCACTCACAGGTCTCTATTCCTCTGTCTCCTTATCTCTCTCTTCTCACTCACAGGTCTCTATTCCTCTGTCGCCTTATCTCTCTCTTTTCACTCACAGATCTCTATTCCTCTGTCTCCTTATCTCTCTTATCACTCACAGTTCTCTATTCCTCTGTCTCCTTATCTCTCTTCTCACTCACAGATCTCTGTTCCTCTGTCTCCTTATCTCTCTCTTATCACTCACAGATCTCTACTCCTCTGTTTCCTTATCTCTCTCTTATCACTAGTGTTGAGCGAGCACCCCGATGCTCGGGTGCTCTGACCGAGCACCTCCGGAGGCTCGAGTGCTCGGCCGAGCACCCGAGCCCCATTGAATTGAATGGGGCGACACGAGCATTACACCAGGCACCCCCTGCTCTGATGAGGGGAGGCTGCCTGGTCAATGCCCCCCTTCATCTCCACAATGCCCCTCTTCCACAATGTCCCCCTTCATCTCCTCAATGTCCCCCTTCATCTCCGCTATGCCCCCTTCATCTCCGCAATGCCCCCTTCATCTCTGCTATGCCCCCTTCATCTCCGCTATACCCCCTTCATCTCCGCAATGCCCCCTTCATCTCCGCAATGCCCCCCTTCCACAATGTCCCCCTTCATCTCCGCAATGTCACCCTTCATCTCCGCAATGTCCCCCTTCATCTCCGCTATGCCCCCTTCATCTCCGCAATGCCCCCTTCATCTCCGCAATGTCCCCCTTCATCTCCGCAATGTCCCCCTTCATCTTCGCTATGCCCCCTTCATCTCCGCAATGCCCCCTTCATCTCCGCAATGTCCCCCTTTATCTCCGCTATGCCCCCTTCATCTCCGCAATGCCCCCTACCTCCAGTCCCTGGTGGTCCAGCGGAGCGTCTTCAGATCTGTGCCTCCTTCGGCACAGATCCCCGCCACCCGAACATGCCGGGCGAGCACATGGCGTTACTCGTACGAGTACCGCCATGTTCCGAGCAGAGCGATGCTCGAGCCGATCCGAGCATCGGCCGAGCATGCTCGCTCAACACTACTTATCACTCACAGATCTCTATTCCTCTGTCTCCTTATCTCTCTCTAATCACTCACAGGTCTCTATTCCTCTGTCTCCTTATCTCTCTCTTATCTCTCACAGATCTCTATTCCTCTGTCTCCTTATCTCTCTTCTCACTCACAGATCTCTATTCCTCTGTCTCCTTATCTCTCTCTAATCACTCACAGGTCTCTATTCCTCTGTCTCCTTATCTCTCTCTTATCTCTCACAGATCTCTATTCCTCTGTCTCCTTATCTCTCTCTTATCACTCACAGATCTCTATTCCTCTGTTTCCTTATCTCTCTCTTATCTCTCACATATCTCTATTCCTCTGTCTCCTTATCTCTCTCTTATCACTCAAATATCTCTATTCCTCTGTCTCCTTATCTCTCTCTTATCTCTCACAGATCTATATTCCTCTGTCTCCTTATCTCTCTCTTATCTCTCACATATCTCTATTCCTCTGTCTCCTTATCTCTCTCTTAACACTCAAATATCTCTATTCCTCTGTCTCCTTATCTCTCTCTTATCTCTCACAGGTCTCTATTCCTCTGTCTCCTTATCTCTCTCTTCTCACTCACAGGTCTCTATTCCTCTGTCTCCTATCTCTCTCTTCTCACTCACAGGTCTCTATTCCTCTGTCTCCTTATCTCTCTCTTCTCACTCACAGGTCTCTATTCCTCTGTCGCCTTATCTCTCTCTTTTCACTCACAGATCTCTATTCCTCTGTCTCCTTATCTCTCTTATCACTCACAGTTCTCTATTCCTCTGTCTCCTTATCTCTCTTCTCACTCACAGATCTCTATTCCTCTGTCTCCTTATCTCTCTCTTATCACTCACAGATCTCTATTCCTCTGTCTCCTTATCTCTCTTCTCACTCACATATCTCTATTCCTCTGTCTCCTTATCTCTCTCTTATCATTCACAGATCTCTATTCCTCTGTCTCCTTATCTCTCTCTTCTCACTCACAGATCTCTATTCCTCTGTGTCCTTATCTCTCTCTTCTCACTCACAGATCTATATTCCTCTGTGTCCTTATCTGTCAGCTCTCTTATCTCTCACATATCTCTATTCCTCTGTCTCCTTATCTCTCTCTTATCACTCAAATATCTCTATTGCTCTGTCTCCTTATCTCTCTCTTCTCACTCACATATCTCTATTCCTCTGTCTCCTTATCTCTCTCTTATCATTCACAGATCTCTATTCCTCTGTCTCATTATCTCTCTTTTCACTCACAGGTCTCTATTCCTCTGTCTCCTTATCTCTCTCTTATCACTCACAGATCTCTATTCCTCTGTCTCCTTATCTCTCTCTTATCACTCACAGATCTCTATTCCTCTGTCTCCTTATCTCTCTCTTATCACTCACATATCTCTATTCCTCTGTCTCCTTATCTCTCTCTTATCACTAAAATATCTCTATTCCTCTGTCTCCTTATCTCTCTATCACTCACATATCTCTATTCCTATGTCTCCTTATATCTCTCTTCTCACTCACAGATCTCTATTCCTCTGTCTTATTATCTCTCTTTTCACTCACAGGTCTCTATTCCTCTGTCTCCTTATCTCTCTCTTATCACTCACAGATCTCTATTCCTCTGTCTCCTTATCTCTCTCTTATCACTCACAGATCTCTATTCCTCTGTCTCCTTATCTCTCTATTCTCACTCACAGATCTCTATTCCTCTGTCTCCTTATCTTTCTCTTCTCATTCACAGATCTCTATTCCTCTGTCTCCATATCTCTCTCTTATCACTCACAGATCTCTATTCCTCTGTCTCCTTATCTCTCTTCTCACTCACAGATCTCTATTCCTCTGTCTCCTTATCTCTCTTCTCACTCACAGATCTCTATTCCTCTGTCTCCTTATCTCTCTCTAATCACTCACAGGTCTCTATTCCTCTGTCTCCTTATCTCTCTCTTATCTCTCACAGATCTCTATTCCTCTGTCTCCTTATCTCTCTCTTATCACTCACAGATCTCTATTCCTCTGTCTCCTTATCTCTCTCTTATCTCTCACAGATCTCTATTTCTCTGTCTCCTTATCTCTCTCTTATCATTCACAGATCTCTATTCCTCTGTCTCCTTATCTCTCTCTTATCACTCACAGATCTCTATTCCTCTGTTTCCTTATCTCTCTCTTATCTCTCACATATCTCTATTCCTCTGTCTCCTTATCTCTCTCTTATCATTCACAGATCTCTATTCCTCTGTCTCCTTATCGCTCTCTCTTCTCACTCACAGATCTCTATTCCTCTGTGTCCTTATCTCTCTCTTCTCACTCACAGATCTATATTCCTCTGTGTCCTTATCTCTCAGCTCTCTTATCTCTCACATATCTCTATTCCTCTGTCTCCTTATCTCTCTCTTATCACTCAAATATCTCTATTCCTCTGTCTCCTTATCTCTCTATTATCATTCACAGATCTCTATTCATCTGTCTCATTATCTCTCTTTTCACTCACAGGTCTCTATTCCTCTGTCTCCTTATCTCTCTCTTATCACTCACAGATCTCTATTCCTCTGTCTCCTTATCTCTCTCTTATCACTCACATATCTCTATTCCTCTGTCTCCTTATATCTCTCTTCTCACTCACAGATCTCTATTCCTCTGTCTCATTATCTCTCTTTTCACTCACAGGTCTCTATTCCTCTGTCTCCTTATCTCTCTCTTATCACTCACAGATCTCTATTCCTCTGTCTCCTTATCTCTCTCTTATCACTCACAGATCTCTATTCCTCTGTCTCCTTATCTCTCTCTTCTCACTCACAGATCTCTATTCCTCTGTCTCCTTATCTTTCTCTTCTCATTCACAGATCTCTATTCCTCTGTCTCCTTATCTTTCTCTTCTCACTCACAGATCTATATTCCTCTGTCTCCTTATCTCTCTCTTATCACTCACAGATCTCTATTCCTCTGTCTCCTTATCTCTCTCTTATCACTCAGATATCTCTATTCCTCTGTCTCCTTATCTCTCTCTTATCTCTCACAGATCTATATTCCTCTATCTCCTTATCTCTCTCTTATCTCTCACATATCTCTATTCCTCTGTCTCCTTATCTCTCTCTTATCACTCAAATATCTCTATTCCTCTGTCTCCTTATCTCTCTCTTATCTATCACAGGTCTCTATTCCTCTGTCTCCTTATCTCTCTCTTCTCACTCACAGGTCTCTATTCCTCTGTCTCCTTATCTCTCTCTTCTCACTCACAGGTCTCTATTCCTCTGTCGCCTTATCTCTCTCTTTTCACTCACAGATCTCTATTCCTCTGTCTCCTTATCTCTCTTATCACTCACAGTTCTCTATTTCTCTGTCTCCTTATCTCTCTTCTCACTCACAGATCTCTATTCCTCTGTCTCCTTATCTCTCTCTTATCACTCACAGATCTCTATTCCTCTGTCTCCTTATCTCTCTTCTCACTCACAGATCTCTATTCCTCTGTCTCCTTCTCTCTCTAATCACTCACAGGTCTCTATTCCTCTGTCTCCTTATCTCTCTCTTATCTCTCACAGATCTCTATTCCTCTGTCTCCTTATCTCTCTCTTTTCACTCACAGATTTCTATTCCTCTGTCTCCTTATCTCTCTCTTATCTCTCACAGATCTCTATTCCTCTGTCTCCTTATCTCTCGCTTTTCACTCACAGATCTCTATTCCTCTGTCTCCTTCTCTCTCTAATCACTCACAGGTCTCTATTCCTCTGTCTCCTTATCTCTCTCTTATCTCTCACAGATCTCTATTCCTCTGTCTCCTTATCTCTCTCTTTTCACTCACAGATCTCTATTCCTCTGTCTCCTTATCTCTCTCTTATCACTCACAGATCTCTATTCCTCTGTTTCCTTATCTCTCTCTTATCTCTCACATATCTCTATTCCTCTGTCTCCTTATCTCTCTCTTATCACTCACATATCTCTATTCCTCTGTCTCCTTATCTCTCTTATCACTCATAGGTCTCTATTCCTCTGTCTCCTTATCTCTCTCTTATCACTCACATATCTCTATTCCTCTGTCTCCTTATCTCTCTCTTATCTCTCACAGATCTCTATTCCTCTGTCTCCTTATCTCTCTTATCACTCACAGATCTCTATTCCTCTGTCTCCTTATCTCTCTTTTCTCACTCACAGATCTCTATTCCTCTGTGTCCTTATCTCTCTCTTCTCACTCACAGGTCTCTATTCCTCTGTCTCCTTATCTCTCTCTTATCTCTCACAGATCTCTATTCCTCTGTCTCCTTATCTCTCTCTTATCACTCACAGATCTCTATTCCTCTGTTTCCTTATCTCTCTCTTATCTCTCACATATCTCTATTCCTCTGTCTCCTTATCTCTCTCTTATCATTCACAGATCTCTATTCCTCTGTCTCCTTATCTCTCTCTTATCTCTCACAGATCTCTATTCCTCTATCTCCTTATCTCTCTTATCACTCACAGATCTCTATTCCTCTGTCTCCTTATCTCTCTTTTCTCACTCACAGATCTCTATTCCTCTGTCTCCTTATCTCTCTTTTCTCACTCACAGGTCTCTATTCCTCTGCCTCCTTATCTCTCTCTTATCACTCACAGATCTCTATTCCTCTGTGTCCTAATCTCTCTCTTCTCACTCACAGATCTCTATTCCTCTGTGTCCTTATCTCTCAGCTCTCTTATCTCTCACATATCTCTATTCCTCGGTCTCCTTATCTCTCTCTTATCACTCAAATATCTCTATTCCTCTGTCTCCTTATCTCTCTCTTCTCACTCACATATCTCTATTCCTCTGTCTCCTTATCTCTCTCTTATCATTCACAGATCTCTATTCCTCTGTCTCATTATCTCTCTTTTCACTCACAGGTCTCTATTCCTCTGTCTCCTTATCTCTCTCTTATCACTCACAGATCTCTATTCCTCTGTCTCCTTATCTCTCTCTTATCTCTCACAGGTCTCTATTCCTCTGTCTCCTTATCTCTCTATTCTCACTCACAGATCTCTATTCCTCTGTCTCCTTATCTTTCTCTTCTCACTCACAGATCTATATTCCTCTGTCTCCTTATCTCTCTCTTATCACTCAAATATCTCTATTCCTCTGTCTCCTTATCTCTCTCTTATCTCTCACAGATCTATATTCCTCTCTCTCCTTATCTCTCTCTTATCTCTCACATATCTCTATTCCTCTGTCTCCTTATCTCTCTCTTATCACTCAAATATCTCTATTCCTCTGTCTCCTTATCTCTCTCTTATCTCTCACAGGTCTCTATTCCTCTGTCTCCTTATCTCTCTCTTCTCACTCACAGGTCTCTATTCCTCTGTCTCCTTATCTCTCTCTTCTCACTCACAGGTCTCTATTCCTCTGTCTCCTTATCTCTCTCTTCTCACTCACAGGTCTCTATTCCTCTGTCGCCTTATCTCTCTCTTATCTCTCACAGGTCTCTATTCCTCTGTCTCCTTATCTCTCTCTTCTCACTCACAGGTCTCTATTCCTCTGTCTCCTTATCTCTCTCTTCTCACTCACAGATCTCTATTCCTCTGTCTCCTTATCTCTCTTATCACTCACAGTTCTCTATTCCTCTGTCTCCTTATCTCTCTTCTCACTCACAGATCTCTATTCCTCTGTCTCCTTATCTCTCTCTGCTCACTCACAGATCTCTATTCCTCTGTCTCCTTATCTCTCTCTGCTCACTCACAGGTCTCTATTCCTCTGTCGCCTTATCTCTCTCTTTTCACTCACAGATCTCTATTCCTCTGTCTCCTTATCTCTCTCTTCTCACTCACAGATCTCTATTCCTCTGTCTCCTTATCTCTCTTATCACTCACAGTTCTCTATTCCTCTGTCTCCTTATCTCTCTTCTCACTCACAGATCTCTATTCCTCTGTCTCCTTATCTCTCTCTGCTCACTCACAGGTCTCTATTCCTCTGTCGCCTTATCTCTCTCTTTTCACTCACAGATCTCTATTCCTCTGTCTCCTTATCTCTCTTATCACTCACAGATCTCTATTCCTCTGTCTCCTTATCTCTCTTCTCACTCACAGATCTCTATTCCTCTGTCTACTTCTCTCTCTAATCACTCACAGATCTCTATTCCTCTGTTTCCTTATCTCTCTCTTATCTCTCACATATCTCTATTCCTCTGTCTCCTTATCTCTCTCTTATCACTCACAGATCTCTATTCCTCTGTGTCCTTATCACTCTCTTCTCACTCACAGATCTCTATTCCTCTGTGTCCTTATCTGTCAGCTCTCTTATCTCTCACATATCTCTATTCCTCTGTCTCCTTATCTCTCTCTTATCACTCAAATATCTCTATTCCTCTGTCTCCTTATCTCTCTCTTCTCACTCACATATCTCTATTCCTCTGTTTCCTTATCTCTCTCTTATCACTCACAGATCTCTATTCCTCTGTCTCATTATCTCTCTTTTCACTCACAGGTCTCTATTCCTCTGTCTCCTTATCTCTCTCTTATCACTCACAGATCTCTATTCCTCTGTCTCCTTATCTCTCTCTTATCACTCACAGATCTCTATTCCTCTGTCTCCTTATCTCTCTCTTATCACTCACATATCTCTATTCCTCTGTCTCCTTATTTCTCTCTTATCTCTCACATATCTCTATTCCTCTGTCTCCTTATCTCTCTCTTATCACTAAAATATCTCTATTCCTCTGTCTCCTTATCTCTCTCTTATCACTCACATATCTCTATTCCTCTGTCTCCTTATATCTCTCTTCTCACTCACAGATCTCTATTCCTCTGTCTCATTATCTCTCTTTTCACTCACAGATCTCTATTCCTCTGTCTCCTTATCTCTCTCTTATCACTCACAGATCTCTATTCCTCTGTCTCCTTATCTCTCTATTCTCACTCACAGATCTCTATTCCTCTGTCTCCTTATCTTTCTCTTCTCATTCACATATCTCTATTCCTCTGTCTCCTTATCTCTCTCTTATCACTCACATATCTCTATTCCTCTGTCTCCTTATCTCTCTCTTATCACTCACAGATCTCTATTCCTCTGTCTCCTTATCTCTCTCTTCTCACTCACAGATCTCTATTCCTCTGTCTCCTTATCTCTCTCTTATCACTCACAGATCTCTATTCCCCTGTCTCCTTATCTCTCTCTTATCACTCACAGGTCTCTATTCCTCTGTCTCCTTATCTCTCTTATCACTCACAGATCTCTATTCCTCTGTCTCCTTATCTCTCTCTTATCTCTCACAGATCTCTATTCCTCTGTCTCCTTATCTCTCTTCTCACTCTCAGATCTCTATTCCTCTGTCTCCTTATCTCTCTTATCACTCACAGATCTCTATTCCTCTGTCTCCTTATCTCTCTCTTATCACTCACAGATCTCTATTCCTCTGTCTCCTTATCTCTCTCTTATCACTCAAATATCTCTATTCCTCATTCTCCTTATCTCCCAGCTCTCTCTTATCTCTCACAGATCTCTATTCCTCTGTCTCCTTATCTCTCTCTTATCTCTCACAGATCTCTATTCCTCTGTCTGCTTATCTCTCTCTTCTCACTCACAGATCTCTATTCCTCTGTCTCCTTATCTCTCTCTTATCACTCACATATCTCTATTCCTCTGTCTCCTTATCTCTCTCTTTTCACTCACAGATCTCTATTCCTCTGTCTCCTTATCTCTCTCTTATCACTCACAGATCTCTATTCCTCTGTCTCCTTATCTCTCTTCTCACTCACAGATCTCTATTCCTCTGTCTCAGTATCTCTCTTTTCACTCACAGATCTCTATTCCTCTGTGTCCTTATCTCTCTCTTCTCACTCACAGATCTCTATTCCTCTGTGTCCTTTTCTCTCTCTTATCACTCACAGATCTCTATTCCTCTGTCTCCTTATCTCTCTCTTATCACTCACAGATCTCTATTCCTCTGTCTCCTTATCTCTCTCTTATCACTCACATATCTCTATTCCTCTGTCTCCTTATCTCTCTCTTATCTCTCACATATCTCTATTCCTCTGTCTCATTATCTCTCTCTTATCACTCAAATATCTCTATTCCTCTATCGCCTTATCTCTCTCTTTTCACTCACAGATCTCTATTCCTCTGTCTCCTTATCTCTCTTATCACTCACAGTTCTCTATTCCTCTGTCTCCTTATCTCTCTTCTCACTCACAGATCTCTATTCCTCTGTCTACTTCTCTCTCTAATCACTCACAGGTCTCTATTCCTCTGTCTGCTTATCTATCTCTGCTCACTCACAGGTCTCTATTCCTCTGTCGCCTTATCTCTCTCTTTTCACTCACAGATCTCTATTCCTCTGTCTCCTTATCTCTCTTATCACTCACAGATCTCTATTCCTCTGTCTCCTTATCTCTCTTCTCACTCACAGATCTCTATTCCTCTGTCTACTTCTCTCTCTAATCACTCACAGGTCTCTATTCCTCTGTCTCCTTATCTCTCTCTTATCTCTCACAGATCTCTATTCCTCTGTCTCCTTATCTCTCTCTTATCACTCACAGATCTCTATTCCTCTGTTTCCTTATCTCTCTCTTATCTCTCACATATCTCTATTCCTCTATCTCCTTATCTCTCTCTTATCATTCACAGATCTCTATTCCTCTGTCTCCTTATCTCTCTCTTATCATTCACAGATCTCTATTCCTCTGTCTCCTTATCTCTCCCTTATCACTCACAGATCTCTATTCCTCTGTTTCCTTATCTCTCTCTTATCTCTCACATATCTCTATTCCTCTGTCTCCTTATCTCTCTCTTATCACTCAAATATCTCTATTCCTCTGTCTCCTTATCTCTCTCTTATCTCTCACAGATCTATATTCCTCTGTCTCCTTATCTCTCTCTTATCTCTCACATATCTCTATTCCTCTGTCTCCTTATCTCTCTCTTAACACTCAAATATCTCTATTCCTCTGTCTCCTTATCTCTCTCTTATCTCTCACAGGTCTCTATTCCTCTGTCTCCTTATCTCTCTCTTCTCACTCACAGGTCTCTATTCCTCTGTCTCCTTATCTCTCTCTTCTCACTCACAGGTCTCTATTCCTCTGTCTCCTTATCTCTCTCTTCTCACTCACAGGTCTCTATTCCTCTGTCGCCTTATCTCTCTCTTTTCACTCACAGATCTCTATTCCTCTGTCTCCTTATCTCTCTTATCACTCACAGTTCTCTATTCCTCTGTCTCCTTATCTCTCTTCTCACTCACAGATCTCTATTCCTCTGTCTCCTTATCTCTCTCTTATCACTCACAGATCTCTATTCCTCTGTCTCCTTATCTCTCTTCTCACTCACATATCTCTATTCCTCTGTCTCCTTATCTCTCTCTTATCATTCACAGATCTCTATTCCTCTGTCTCCTTATCTCTCTCTTCTCACTCACAGATCTCTATTCCTCTGTGTCCTTATCTCTCTCTTCTCACTCACAGATCTATATTCCTCTGTGTCCTTATCTGTCAGCTCTCTTATCTCTCACATATCTCTATTCCTCTGTCTCCTTATCTCTCTCTTATCACTCAAATATCTCTATTGCTCTGTCTCCTTATCTCTCTCTTCTCACTCACATATCTCTATTCCTCTGTCTCCTTATCTCTCTCTTATCATTCACAGATCTCTATTCCTCTGTCTCATTATCTCTCTTTTCACTCACAGGTCTCTATTCCTCTGTCTCCTTATCTCTCTCTTATCACTCACAGATCTCTATTCCTCTGTCTCCTTATCTCTCTCTTATCACTCACAGATCTCTATTCCTCTGTCTCCTTATCTCTCTCTTATCACTCACATATCTCTATTCCTCTGTCTCCTTATCTCTCTCTTATCACTAAAATATCTCTATTCCTCTGTCTCCTTATCTCTCTATCACTCACATATCTCTATTCCTATGTCTCCTTATATCTCTCTTCTCACTCACAGATCTCTATTCCTCTGTCTTATTATCTCTCTTTTCACTCACAGGTCTCTATTCCTCTGTCTCCTTATCTCTCTCTTATCACTCACAGATCTCTATTCCTCTGTCTCCTTATCTCTCTATTCTCACTCACAGATCTCTATTCCTCTGTCTCCTTATCTTTCTCTTCTCATTCACAGATCTCTATTCCTCTGTCTCCATATCTCTCTCTTATCACTCACAGATCTCTATTCCTCTGTCTCCATATCTCTCTCTTATCACTCACAGATCTCTATTCCTCTGTCTCCTTATCTCTCTTCTCACTCACAGATCTCTATTCCTCTGTCTCCTTATCTCTCTTCTCACTCACAGATCTCTATTCCTCTGTCTCCTTATCTTTCTCTAATCACTCACAGGTCTCTATTCCTCTGTCTCCTTATCTCTCTCTTATCTCTCACAGATCTCTATTCCTCTGTCTCCTTATCTCTCTCTTATCACTCACAGATCTCTATTCCTCTGTTTCCTTATCTCTCTCTTATCTCTCACATATCTCTATTTCTCTGTCTCCTTATCTCTCTCTTATCATTCACAGATCTCTATTCCTCTGTCTCCTTATCTCTCTCTTATCACTCACAGATCTCTATTCCTCTGTTTCCTTATCTCTCTCTTATCTCTCACATATCTCTATTCCTCTGTCTCCTTATCTCTCTCTTATCATTCACAGATCTCTATTCCTCTGTCTCCTTATCGCTCTCTCTTCTCACTCACAGATCTCTATTCCTCTGTGTCCTTATCTCTCTCTTCTCACTCACAGATCTATATTCCTCTGTGTCCTTATCTCTCAGCTCTCTTATCTCTCACATATCTCTATTCCTCTGTCTCCTTATCTCTCTCTTATCACTCAAATATCTCTATTCCTCTGTCTCCTTATCTCTCTATTATCATTCACAGATCTCTATTCATCTGTCTCATTATCTCTCTTTTCACTCACAGGTCTCTATTCCTCTGTCTCCTTATCTCTCTCTTATCACTCACAGATCTCTATTCCTCTGTCTCCTTATCTCTCTCTTATCACTCACATATCTCTATTCCTCTGTCTCCTTATATCTCTCTTCTCACTCACAGATCTCTATTCCTCTGTCTCATTATCTCTCTTTTCACTCACAGGTCTCTATTCCTCTGTCTCCTTATCTCTCTCTTATCACTCACAGATCTCTATTCCTCTGTCTCCTTATCTCTCTCTTATCACTCACAGATCTCTATTCCTCTGTCTCCTTATCTCTCTCTTCTCACTCACAGATCTCTATTCCTCTGTCTCCTTATCTTTCTCTTCTCATTCACAGATCTCTATTCCTCTGTCTCCTTATCTTTCTCTTCTCACTCACAGATCTATATTCCTCTGTCTCCTTATCTCTCTCTTATCACTCACAGATCTCTATTCCTCTGTCTCCTTATCTCTCTCTTATCACTCAGATATCTCTATTCCTCTGTCTCCTTATCTCTCTCTTATCTCTCACAGATCTATATTCCTCTATCTCCTTATCTCTCTCTTATCTCTCACATATCTCTATTCCTCTGTCTCCTTATCTCTCTCTTATCACTCAAATATCTCTATTCCTCTGTCTCCTTATCTCTCTCTTATCTATCACAGGTCTCTATTCCTCTGTCTCCTTATCTCTCTCTTCTCACTCACAGGTCTCTATTCCTCTGTCTCCTTATCTCTCTCTTCTCACTCACAGGTCTCTATTCCTCTGTCGCCTTATCTCTCTCTTTTCACTCACAGATCTCTATTCCTCTGTCTCCTTATCTCTCTTATCACTCACAGTTCTCTATTCCTCTGTCTCCTTATCTCTCTTCTCACTCACAGATCTCTATTCCTCTGTCTCCTTATCTCTCTCTTATCACTCACAGATCTCTATTCCTCTGTCTCCTTATCTCTCTTCTCACTCACAGATCTCTATTCCTCTGTCTCCTTCTCTCTCTAATCACTCACAGGTCTCTATTCCTCTGTCTCCTTATCTCTCTCTTATCTCTCACAGATCTCTATTCCTCTGTCTCCTTATCTCTCTCTTTTCACTCACAGATTTCTATTCCTCTGTCTCCTTATCTCTCTCTTATCTCTCACAGATCTCTATTCCTCTGTCTCCTTATCTCTCGCTTTTCACTCACAGATCTCTATTCCTCTGTCTCCTTCTCTCTCTAATCACTCACAGGTCTCTATTCCTCTGTCTCCTTATCTCTCTCTTATCTCTCACAGATCTCTATTCCTCTGTCTCCTTATCTCTCTCTTTTCACTCACAGATCTCTATTCCTCTGTCTCCTTATCTCTCTCTTATCACTCACAGATCTCTATTCCTCTGTTTCCTTATCTCTCTCTTATCTCTCACATATCTCTATTCCTCTGTCTCCTTATCTCTCTCTTATCACTCACATATCTCTATTCCTCTGTCTCCTTATCTCTCTTATCACTCATAGGTCTCTATTCCTCTGTCTCCTTATCTCTCTCTTATCACTCACAGATCTCTATTCCTCTGTCTCCTTATCTCTCTCTTATCTCTCACAGATCTCTATTCCTCTGTCTCCTTATCTCTCTTATCACTCACAGATCTCTATTCCTCTGTCTCCTTATCTCTCTTTTCTCACTCACAGATCTCTATTCCTCTGTGTCCTTATCTCTCTCTTCTCACTCACAGGTCTCTATTCCTCTGTCTCCTTATCTCTCTCTTATCTCTCACAGATCTCTATTCCTCTGTCTCCTTATCTCTCTCTTATCACTCACAGATCTCTATTCCTCTGTTTCCTTATCTCTCTCTTATCTCTCACATATCTCTATTCCTCTGTCTCCTTATCTCTCTCTTATCATTCACAGATCTCTATTCCTCTGTCTCCTTATCTCTCTCTTATCTCTCACAGATCTCTATTCCTCTGTCTCCTTATCTCTCTTATCACTCACAGATCTCTATTCCTCTGTCTCCTTATCTCTCTTTTCTCACTCACAGATCTCTATTCCTCTGTCTCCTTATCTCTCTTTTCTCACTCACAGGTCTCTATTCCTCTGCCTCCTTATCTCTCTCTTATCACTCACAGATCTCTATTCCTCTGTGTCCTAATCTCTCTCTTCTCACTCACAGATCTCTATTCCTCTGTGTCCTTATCTCTCAGCTCTCTTATCTCTCACATATCTCTATTCCTCGGTCTCCTTATCTCTCTCTTATCACTCAAATATCTCTATTCCTCTGTCTCCTTATCTCTCTCTTCTCACTCACATATCTCTATTCCTCTGTCTCCTTATCTCTCTCTTATCATTCACAGATCTCTATTCCTCTGTCTCATTATCTCTCTTTTCACTCACAGGTCTCTATTCCTCTGTCTCCTTATCTCTCTCTTATCACTCACAGATCTCTATTCCTCTGTCTCCTTATCTCTCTCTTATCTCTCACAGGTCTCTATTCCTCTGTCTCCTTATCTCTCTATTCTCACTCACAGATCTCTATTCCTCTGTCTCCTTATCTTTCTCTTCTCACTCACAGATCTATATTCCTCTGTCTCCTTATCTCTCTCTTATCACTCAAATATCTCTATTCCTCTGTCTCCTTATCTCTCTCTTATCTCTCACAGATCTATATTCCTCTCTCTCCTTATCTCTCTCTTATCTCTCACATATCTCTATTCCTCTGTCTCCTTATCTCTCTCTTATCACTCAAATATCTCTATTCCTCTGTCTCCTTATCTCTCTCTTATCTCTCACAGGTCTCTATTCCTCTGTCTCCTTATCTCTCTCTTCTCACTCACAGGTCTCTATTCCTCTGTCTCCTTATCTCTCTCTTCTCACTCACAGGTCTCTATTCCTCTGTCTCCTTATCTCTCTCTTCTCACTCACAGGTCTCTATTCCTCTGTCGCCTTATCTCTCTCTTATCTCTCACAGGTCTCTATTCCTCTGTCTCCCTATCTCTCTCTTCTCACTCACAGGTCTCTATTCCTCTGTCTCCTTATCTCTCTCTTCTCACTCACAGATCTCTATTCCTCTGTCTCATTATCTCTCTTATCACTCACAGTTCTCTATTCCTCTGTCTCCTTATCTCTCTTCTCACTCACAGATCTCTATTCCTCTGTCTCCTTATCTCTCTCTGCTCACTCACAGATCTCTATTCCTCTGTCTCCTTATCTCTCTCTGCTCACTCACAGGTCTCTATTCCTCTGTCGCCTTATCTCTCTCTTTTCACTCACAGATCTCTATTCCTCTGTCTCCTTATCTCTCTCTTCTCACTCACAGATCTCTATTCCTCTGTCTCCTTATCTCTCTTATCACTCACAGTTCTCTATTCCTCTGTCTCCTTATCTCTCTTCTCACTCACAGATCTCTATTCCTCTGTCTCCTTATCTCTCTCTGCTCACTCACAGGTCTCTATTCCTCTGTCGCCTTATCTCTCTCTTTTCACTCACAGATCTCTATTCCTCTGTCTCCTTATCTCTCTTATCACTCACAGATCTCTATTCCTCTGTCTCCTTATCTCTCTTCTCACTCACAGATCTCTATTCCTCTGTCTACTTCTCTCTCTAATCACTCACAGATCTCTATTCCTCTGTTTCCTTATCTCTCTCTTATCTCTCACATATCTCTATTCCTCTGTCTCCTTATCTCTCTCTTATCACTCACAGATCTCTATTCCTCTGTCTCCTTATCTCTCTCTTATCTCTCACAGATCTCTATTCCTCTGTCTCCTTATCTCTCTTATCACTCACAGATCTCTATTCCTCTGTCTCCTTATCTCTCTTTTCTCACTCACAGATCTCTATTCCTCTGTCTCCTTATCTCTCTTTTCTCACTCACAGGTCTCTATTCCTCTGCCTCCTTATCTCTCTCTTATCACTCACAGATCTCTATTCCTCTGTGTCCTAATCTCTCTCTTCTCACTCACAGATCTCTATTCCTCTGTGTCCTTATCTCTCAGCTCTCTTATCTCTCACATATCTCTATTCCTCGGTCTCCTTATCTCTCTCTTATCACTCAAATATCTCTATTCCTCTGTCTCCTTATCTCTCTCTTCTCACTCACATATCTCTATTCCTCTGTCTCCTTATCTCTCTCTTATCATTCACAGATCTCTATTCCTCTGTCTCATTATCTCTCTTTTCACTCACAGGTCTCTATTCCTCTGTCTCCTTATCTCTCTCTTATCACTCACAGATCTCTATTCCTCTGTCTCCTTATCTCTCTCTTATCTCTCACAGGTCTCTATTCCTCTGTCTCCTTATCTCTCTATTCTCACTCACAGATCTCTATTCCTCTGTCTCCTTATCTTTCTCTTCTCACTCACAGATCTATATTCCTCTGTCTCCTTATCTCTCTCTTATCACTCAAATATCTCTATTCCTCTGTCTCCTTATCTCTCTCTTATCTCTCACAGATCTATATTCCTCTCTCTCCTTATCTCTCTCTTATCTCTCACATATCTCTATTCCTCTGTCTCCTTATCTCTCTCTTATCACTCAAATATCTCTATTCCTCTGTCTCCTTATCTCTCTCTTATCTCT